>CM040188.1:68473669-69073669 GCA_022606455.1 Callitettix versicolor | reverse complement strand
AGAACAAGGAAAAAGAAGATACTTATTTTCTGATACGATCAAATTGCTTAGCATGCATGCCTGCACGTGTATATATATGAATCACACAAAAAAAGTAATTTATTACACACACAGAAGGTCGCGTTCAAAAGTTTGTAACCTATTGAGGGCTGAGTTGAGTGCAGACAATGGCAAGTACATCGAGCATTTTGAGTAAAAAAGTAAAAGACACAGAAATTTTAGAAGAAAGCACTGATAGTGATATTTCAGTATTCTCATCAGAAGAAGATGAAAATGATAATGAAACCTCCAGTGAAGATGATCCGAGAGTGGAGGTTTGCAACAATCAGCTGATAGCAATATTTTTGTCTCAGCGTACAAGCAGGAAGAGAAGTTTACCCACAGGTACAGCATCCCTTAAAATTCTTCACACCCAAATTAAAAAAGGATTATAGTTCTATCTCTTAGAGTTTAATTTTTATGATTTTTTTCTGAAGGGAGAGCATATTTTCTGCTATAGCTACATGTCCCTTTAAAAAATGCAGCCATCTTGTCCTAGCAGTAGGTCTTTAAATAGGAGCGGCAAAGGGTTATACTGTCTGAGCTATGTGAGTTATATGTATGATGGATGGAAAATAATGATATTGGGTTATAAAGGATAGAATATTTTCCAGCAGGAGGTACGACACTGCTCAAAGTCGGACATGTTCTTTGAGTTAGGAAAATTGCCAGTATGTTTTTAAAAAATGGCAATAAGATAATAAGTATTGTACTGTAGTATTATTGTAGTATATTACATGTGTAGTTATTTTTAATATTTTTAAATAAAAATTCGTAAGTTGAATAATCATAGCTACTGTAATTAAAATATTTGAAAATTGTAATA
Source organism: Callitettix versicolor (assembly GCA_022606455.1). Classification (NCBI taxonomy): domain Eukaryota; kingdom Metazoa; phylum Arthropoda; class Insecta; order Hemiptera; family Cercopidae; genus Callitettix; species Callitettix versicolor. The sequence goes on along the minus strand of CM040188.1, from coordinate 69,072,804 downwards.
TTTGTTTTCACTTTATATAAAGAACTATCACATTGGTTTTGATTTTCTGAAATCAACTTTTATTTTACAAAATTGTTGACCTTTTTTGCTGCTTGAATCGACTGTTTAAAATTTTTACCACTCACTTAGTAAATCGACTTTAGTCCACAATGCTAAAAAAAACTTCTTCTTTGACTGCATAAGTCGACCCCAAATGATCCGAAACAAAGTTATTTCTGCCTAAGTACGTGCTATCTTTTCAAATCCATTAGAACTTTGGTTTGTCACATGTTGTTTGTTGACAGTCCAGAATTCCAGGATGTATTTAATTGTAGTTTTAATGTTTTTATTGATTCTTATATGTACATTATATTGATTTTGTTTATTATAATATTTATTTACAATGATAACATTTATTTCGTAATTTCAGTTTTAAAGTGATTTATTGTAGGTTGTGTACATTCCAGTTCCAATATACTGGACAAATATAGATAAAAATATTTTTATTGAACATTGTTTAAACTACAGGTATAGTTAATGGTGTGTAGGCTAGTTAGGGTTTTATGTTATAGTAATCATTTTTCATAATGTCTTAAAAATTAATTAAACTAATATAATAATAAAAACCATTATTAAAACCATTCATTAAAACCATGTATTGGCATAAAAATTCATACACAAGTTGCAAAAGTCAGGGAACTACTTGAAAGAAAGTGTTCAATAATCTAAAAACTGCCACAAATACTTTTTTATAAAAATGAGAAATTGCTTTTTTTATGTTTTACACTTTCTCAAAAAAGTAGTTATTGTATCAATTTTTAAGGCTAAAATGAAAGTTTTATTAAAGCATATTTATAAAATTGTAATGTAAAATTTTGTGTTCTGTTTCTTTTTATTGGTACTACCATAATTTTATGGATATGGAGAGTTTAACCTTTTCGCTGCTGTATAGGGAAACAACACACTTTTTGAATATAACTTTTTTTTTAATTTTGTAAGAATGTGCAGTAGTAAGTAAAGTTAGTATTGTGCGAAGGTTGCAGTCAAAGGTCATTTATTGTATTTGGAGTTAGTTGTGTAGGTAAACTGTTCACTGTTAGATTGAAGCAAATGTAAACAAAGGAAGAGCCATCCTTGTAGATTGATGTATTTTCTGAACTTATTAAAAAGAGAACATTACATTAGAATGCACACCTTGAACAGCTGAACCATACTATTAAACTGGTATCTTGACACAGAAGATTTGTCACCACATTGGTTATTATATCAAAATTCATCTTAAATAATCATGTTGACATATCAGATATGTGTTTATTTACATTTACTTCAGTATAGAGCTGAATAGATCGCATTATACAACATAATTTGAAAGTTTCATAGTTAATCAAAGAAATTAGTCATTTAAATTTTGTAGGAACTATGTAATTATAATAGCTTATTAATTAATTTATCTTAATTTTTGTTTCCAGGTACAGTGGCGAGCTAAGAGAAATGGGGGAGCAGCTGGATGAAGTAGCTAACCTTATATGGGACAATGTACGTTTTAGAATGATACTTCTTTGGTTCATAAGACCTTTCTTTTTTCTATTCATTATTTTAAAGGATGTTTTCCTTGTTGTAGCACTAATAACTAATTTAAGAATAATTTTGTAATATAAATAATTCTTTCCAAACAGAAACAAAAGTTTAACAATGACGAAAATTGTATATTACATAGCTTTAAAATTTTTTTATAAGTTATTATAATGCTTTTTTAAATTTTGATAAAAGTGATATTTTCAAACAACAATTTGTTTTATTTTGCATAGCTATGTTTTATTTTGTTTTTATTTATTTTTTTGTTTAGTAATTTTAATTATTTTTGATGATGTAATGTCATATAATTCGATTTCAAGGGCTCGGTGTTCGATGTGACTAAAGTACTGGTCAGTCTGTTGCATACACACCTAAAGGTTCTTACTTCGAACCACAGTTGCTCACGTTGCTTTATCCTTACTGTTAATGCTGATCTCTCGTGCTCATTTGTTTTAACTAGCATATATTGTGACAGTGTGAGCAGATATCTAAATAAAAACCACTTCATTTTACTTCAGGGATCTGCTACAGGAAATAACAGGGATATAACATTTGGTTTTGTTAAAGAATATAATTAGAATTTAAAGAATTCCACCTTGGGCGAGTGGAGCAAATAAATCCCAATAGGACCAATTATCCCAATACATGGAAAAATTTTATATAAAAATTAGTTGAAATGCAATGTAAAAGAAATTGAAATTTTTTTTGCTGAACAAAAACTAAGCTGAAGTTACTTCGAACAACTTACCGAAAACATGGTGTATTCTAGTCATATTGTTGATATGGCTGCATAATTTAGCATTAAATAAACAAATGGTATGTCAACAGCTGATCAATTCAAAGGCTGAACAGTCTACTGTAGGAATGCATAAAATAATTTAATTATGAAGCGTAACTGTAAAGTTGTAAGACTGGACTTGTAATTTAAAAATACATGTAACTTAACGTCTTCCTCTGACTGGAACAGAGATTCCAATGTTGTTTCCACTTTTGAAAGTAATCTTGAAAATGTTCTTTCTTTAGAGTGTTTTTAAGATGTTTGTATGATTTTAAATGAGTGAGATCTTTCAGCAAAAATTGAAACAGAAATCTACAAGGGTTATACCAGAAGAACAGAAAGTATCAAAAGCATAAGAATTTAGAATTTGACTAAAAATTCCTTCATTGAGAACATATAATGAGCCAATATGTTTTTGTGGTACAAGTCTTTTCTTCCGCACAATTTTGTGCCAACTCTGATGGACACTTTTACAGTATTCGTACATGACTGTCTGGCACCTAGAGACAAATTCATATTTGTGATACAAGTAAAAAAAAAAGTGAAACATTGTCTTATTATTCAACCAACTTTGTGACTGTGATGATTGCTTTTTCCTGGGTCGTATTCGTAGACCAACAATTTATTACCAGTACAAGCTAAATACAAAAAACATTAAATGTTTTTCATAAATAAAAATATAGATTGCATAATTTATCACAGAGACTGCCACAACAAATGTAATCTAAGTTTTATGAATTTCTTGTACTGTGGTTTCTTATACACTACTTCATTATAACATATAGCTTTCAAGTATAAATACTTAATTGCTGTATTGTGTTTTGTAATAAGCATTGTGTCATCTCACACTTTTATTATTGCTTTTTAATTATTTGTTAAAGACATTCATATATTACATGAACAAATAGTTGTAGGACTTGTTCTTGTGTACAACAGAACAGGGCATGTGCTGATATGTTGTTACATTGAAAAAATTGTCAATTTTAATTGTTATTTTTTTATATCACTATTCTGTTATTTTTTTAAATTCTATTTGCTCTCAAAAAGTAAATTTCTTTTACTTTAAATTTGCTATGAATTATAAATTTTCATGTGTTACCAAATATTTAGCAAATTCTTAAATGATTTCAAAAAATTACGATTACAGTACCAGATTTTTTTGGAGAAAGTAAACTGTACATTTGTGCGGGTTTTTAGGGATTACATCTGATCAGAATCACTATAGCCGAGTTTCAAGAAAGTCATGTTTTTACTAACATTTATTTTTTTAACCATTCGAAGTAAACACCAAATAATGTTGCAATAACATGAAAAAACTTATATTTTTATCTGTGTGTAGTGTAATTTCACTGCTTTGAAAATTTTCAAGGAATACAGAAGATTAACCATGTTAAATATTAAACCTTCTATCCTACTACTCTAGCCGCCTCGGTGGCCTAGTGGATAGCGTACTAGGCTTTCACCCCGAGGACCCGGATTCAATTCCCGGCAAGGGCTTGGCATTTCATATGATATAAATCATCCCATCGTCTGCATTAGCCCAAGTGTGCACAATAGTCAGACGTTAAACACAAAAAAAAAAAAAATTAAAAAATAACAGCAAGAACAGGTAAATTTCTTTAAAAAATATTTTAAGAACATTTGTGATTAAAAAGAAATCTAAATATTTGTACGGGTTGGATGAATAAAGTTGTGTAACTCAAAATTTATCTTTAATACTGGTATGATCATTCCACGGCCAACATAACTGTTCTGTGACATGCAGGATAAAGCAAATGTCATAGCCTTATCTGTTTGCGTTTCAAGCTGAGTGATATATATTATTATTACAGCTTGGCACCAGATCTCAATTGGATGCAGACATGTACTTTGTAATATAATTTGTTCAAAAGAAGAGGGTGATTTTACACAATAACACTTCCACTTAAACTACCCTGCAATACATTTTTTGGGTGGAACAAGTCAGTTGAAAACATTTACAGGTGTGATGAAGTAATGTATTCAAATGTAAATAACTACGTGTTGTAACAAAGAATTAGTTATGTGATTGTAGGTTTTTTTTTTTTTTTTTTTTGGTTAACGTCCCGACTATTGTGCACACTTGGGCTAATGCAGACAATGGGATGATGTATAGCATATGAAAATGCCAAGCCCTCGCCGGGAATCGTACCTGGGCCCTCGGGGTGAAAGCCTAGTACGCTATCCACTAGACCACCGTGGCGGCTTATGTGATTGTAGGAATTAAGTTATATTCTTCAGTTAAACCTTCTTTTAATATTATGTTTAAAGTGGTGGACAAATATTTTAGTAAAATATAGAAAATTTCAGGAAAACCTAATTCTCTTTTAACAAGTGTCATGTTTTAGGGCTGTGATGTTGGATTTAGCACGACACGTAATGCGAGTAACATGTCATATTGATATATAACAGTATATTTTGTTCGTCGCAAGTCTCATATTAAATTATAATTAAAAATTACTGTGTTTCCACCCGGGATTGAACCATGGACCTTGAGCATATGAGGCACATGTCCTAACTATTACATTGCGGAAACTACAAAGAGTTTTGACCGATTTAAGTATATGAAATGACTTATTAATTTAACCCTTTAAGAATACATTAAAAGTACAACAATAAGTAAGGACGTCTTCATTATTTTTTATATGTACACACTTCAAATATTGTGTAAACAGAATAAAAGAAGATAATATGAAATTATTTTATAAACTTATCTCACATTGGTACATTTTCCCGCTAAATATAATAACAGTAAAACACTCATTGGTGGATGACTGCAGTGTCAGTATAGTTTAACGTGTGACATATTATTGTGGCTTAGTGGTAGTTACTATTCTTTTGGCGGCATTCAAAGTAAACGTGTGTTAGTAAGAGAGTTTATTTCAATATTGTTGGTTTTTTTATTATTTACTGGCTGTTTTTGTTGTAGTTTTGTTATCATTGCTTTTTATTACAATTTATATTCACTTGATATTGCTTTATTAAATGCATATCAATTTATGTACTGGTAAGAAAAAAATCGCTATTGGATTATCGCCTTAACCTGATTGGGCAAATTGTAGAAGTACATTACATACCTAACGAAGATCAGGTTTCTTGACACTTAGTCCACACCTGAGTACCGTTGCGGTCACAGTCCACACATAGACATCTGTTGCGGCTCACAGGACGTCATTCATCTGACTTCTACCAACAAGTAGTGAACGGAATAGAAAAATTCAAAAGAAGTGTTATGTTTGTTACAAAAAGAAAATAGAGAATACTTTTTTTTAATATAACTATCAAAATTAAATCAACAATTAATTTTATATACTTAAATTGGTCAAACTTCTTCAAAGTTTCTGAAGTGTTGTGATTATCATGTGTGCCTCATGCGTGCAAGGTCTCCAGTTCAATCTCTGATGGAAACAGTAAGTTTTAATTATAATTAATGTAATATGTGACTTGTGACACGCACAAATACTGTTATATATCTACATAAACATGTTACATCACGCATCCTGCGAAATCAAACATCACAACCAGCCCTGAAACATGGTACATGTTTAAAAAACTATGGTATTTCACATCAGAATTGCATAATTACGAGTGGATACAAAGCTTGTGCTGTTTTTAGAATGTGCGATTTTATTTGGTTGAAATGTAATTAAGGGAGGAGAAATGGGCAGTAATTTTTCCATCAATCATAATGTAAGAATATCATGTGAAATAATGTTCTGGCACTTTCCACACTTTGGCCAATACCGATTCTAGAAATATAAAAGAAGCTTTTTTTTTGTTTGTTACACACATATGGCAGTTTAATATCAGGCTCAGGTGTTATCAGTGTTATCAGTCATTTTGCTGTATGTAGTGCCATTGCAGCTTCAGCCCAGAAAACCGTCAGACTTTTTCAGAAAATAATTTTTGTTTTAAGGTAAAAACACAGTACATATTTTCATTTTTATTCAAGTTTTTTACTGAATAACATAATTTTACTGAACCTGTTGTTTTTTTAACAATAAATTTTATGTTTCATTTTCTCTGTTATTTACAACCAAACTGTTTTGTCCAAATTTTTCCATATCCGAAGTAGTTTCAGTTCCAAATACTTCCGATATTCACGAGTATACTATACTGTATTTGGAAAGGACATTTTGTTTTAATTTGCTAAACCATTTTTCTATATAGCCAACATTAACATTGAAACATTGGTTGTAAACATTGACAAATGTTTAAAATATCTTCATGAAATTGCTGCCTGTGATTTAAACCATGATTTACATACTGTTAACAGCTGAATATTGTATAAAACAGTAAAATTAGATATGGTGAACTACTGATTCTTTCACCATTGATCTCTTTCAATTACTGACAATCACTCACTTCTGGCTTCATTGTGAATGTTGAAACTGATGCCACTTATTCAAATTACACTATCACAATTACTGATAGTAATACTCTATACTGATTTCACAATTTTTATAAATAAATTCCCTAATTGAACCAGTACGTCATTACTTATTTGCATTTTAAACATAAAGTCTACATATTAAACATAAAGTTAATATATTTTGTTCACTATATAAACACACCATTTTGATTTTACTAAGACAATAATTACTATTTCCAATAATTTTTTATTGATTTTAAAATGCATAAAAGTGTACTTAATTTGTGTATATGTTATCTTTTTCAGTTCATGAAACCCATTTACAAAACCTTTGTAGAGAAGAGTTTAGAACATGCTGCAAAGGAAGCTGCATCCATGGCAGTCGGCAATTCAACAGTCACAAATGGCAAATTGAAGCACTCGTGATAAGCATTTGTTGTGATATATTATCATTCCCTTCCCCTCTCCTGCAGAAATTGTACAGTCTCCTTGTTCTGTTTGGTTATATTGTGTGAATAAATCGTGTTAAATTGTTGAACTTTTCAAATGAATCTACAGAAGCAAATAATTATATTCTGAAAATGTTTTGTAAAAAGTGCAGTAAAAACAGTGGCTATAAAAATAATTGTTAACAAAATTACTGAAAGTTAAAAAACATCTTCCAGTAATTTAATTTAATTTGTAAAGTTATAAACTGTACGTGTACACTTATGAACTGAAATTTTCAATTAATCTTCCATTTGATATTTTTAATTGTTATTTTTTATGTAATTTGTTTGTATAATAAACTGTGGGGATTTCAACAGTTTTAAGATAAAATTATAAGTTATGTACAATTGTTATAAAATGGTAACGTCAGATTCATTATGTAAAATACCGTCATTTTCTGAAATTATTACATTTTATATTAATTTATTATGGGTTTTTTTATTTTGCTTGTTGTAGAACCATATTGGGTAATTTTTATGTCTTAGTTTGATCATTACAGTCATAACTTATGTTGTTTGTATTATTTTTTGTTAGAAGTATACAGTTACCTGTTGTATTTCTAAGTAAATTTAATGTTATATTGTTTTATTAATGTTTTGCTCATTAAATGTATGAAAACTAATAAAATAATGTTAAAAGATCTATCCTGTGTATTGGTATAAACATACATGTATGTTTTTGATTGTGTACAATATTATATATAATAGTCATTTGTTCAAACCGTACAGAAATATTATGTTAAATTTCATTAAAAATGTAAAAAGTAAACCAAGAACTTAATAAATTCCTTTCTGTTTTTCATTAGTGTTTCTTATTAAACTATGAAGCATTTACTGTATCAGAGTTTGATTTTAAATTCATTATGTCTGTCTTTCAAATGGTACATATTAATATTTGTAAAAATGATATTTTTTTTATAGTCAGAGTATGTTGTATACAGACGAAGAAAAAATAATGAAAACAGTATATTAATATACTACTTTAAGATTATGTTGATTACATTGTGACTTTTACTGTTAACATACATAATTCGTTCTTTTTCCAATTAACTATACCGCTTGATATACAAGTCACTGTTTTTTATAAACATAGATAAAAAATAAATTTTGTTAAATAACAATTCTTAGAGATTCAGATTTTTTTATAAAAATAGGAAATAGGAGTTTATAAAACTACATCCAGAAGTAGTGTGATATGCAGAATATATTAATACATTTTAATGCTAACAAAATAAAATAACTGCATCTTTATACGTTTTAGTTTTCAATGTAAACAATTTTTCCCCAGTTTTTGGTTTACTTAGTTCAAACATTTTACATACTAAAGGTTGTAATTGTTATAATTTTGTTGATATTTGCTTAAGTTAAAGTACATTTGTTATCTCTTGCCAGACTTTGTTTATAATTATTTTTATTTATTGTTCAATGCCTGCATTTGCAAACAAACCAAATCAGGAGGATTGTTGATTAATGATTTTCTACTTTTCTTATTTTTTTTTATCATATTTTATGGTGACTTTTTTGTGTACATATTTTACTTGACAATAATGTTAATTTAATATAAAAAATTAAAATAATTATGAACTTATTAAGATCAAATTTTAAATATTTTGCATTTTTAAAAGTCATTACCTGTGTAGTTCATACAACCACAAACCTGTGCCATTCCTAACAAGTGGGAAAGTTCTGTAAATAGTTCATTTCTTTGCTTGCTTAAAGCATATTTATCATTCATAGATTTAAATGCCTAGGTGCCTTAAACATATTTTTTTCTTTCTCTGAATTAGCAAGTAAACAGTAGAATTTATTTCAGATAGTTATACTACTTGAAGTGTACAATAAACCCTGATGTAAAATTTGTATTTATAAATTTCTGTAATCTAGCTGGTTCTATTATTAATTAATAAATATGTATAATTTCAGTTATTTACTATAATTAATTTTAGTTTTTATGAGCTCAATAACGTGTATGTAATCAAAATCTCCCCTAACATAATTTTGTTAAGTAATAATGTGATACAATCGTTGCCAATTGCAAAATTTGTGTTAACTTTAAAGGGTTATGGTAAATAAAACCGTATTTTTATACAAATATGTCATCTTTTCACCTTAATCATGTGGCATAGATGCATGCAACAATATTTCCTTCAAAGGATCAAGAAGCAAGTACTGCTAACGCAATTTCTGAGGCTAGTGACCTTGGACAGCTGGAACTAGGACCAGAAAGGAAGGGAGGTGTTTTGTTATCTTTCCTGTAACAACTCTTTCTCTCTAAGTGGCTAATAGCGGTGGAGCCTTGAACCCAAACTACTTGTACCAATTACATGCTGAGTGCTGTTATCAAGATGCATGCATCATCTCTCAATGTGATTTAACCAGTTAGCGATCAGTGCAGTTACATAGAGTGGAATATGAAAAAATAACCTATTTTATTAAAGATAATTGTAATTTAGTTGTGACATAATAGAATCAGTGATTATATGTTCAACAGTAAATATAGTAGACCTTTGACTATCAGAACTGTACAGGGGATCCCTTTTTGGATATGGAGAATTTCCAGTTATCGAGGTTTTTAAAGAAAAACTAAACAAAGGTTAGAATGCAGAAAAAATGAGAAAGAAGCACTAGCATAACCAAATCGGTAAAAAATAAAACAGGTATTCTTTGAATTGTGGACTATGGAATTCATTTTTTTATATTTAAGTATCTACTTTACATAAATTTTTGTACACATATGTCTATCTTGGGTAAAAAAGTAATGGGTATTAAGAGGCTACTGTATTGCAATTTTTATCAAGATATAAATATAATATTACAATAATCTCTTATCAACCAAGGGGGTCAGGTTTCACAAAAAGGCTGCAGTTGACTAGGCATATATGATCCATGTATGTAGGCGGTCGACATTACATCCAGTATTATATAGTCGACCCTCAAATTTGGTAGTGTAACAAGTGGCTGACAACTTCCAGTACTATAAATAATTTCATTGATAAATCTGCTTATCAGTTCAGTGCAGAAACTTAAAAAATAAGACCAGGTGGCCACTAAATGCAGATTAGAGTTGCACTGAGCGGAGCGGACTTTGCCTTCAAAACCTAACCTATTGTTTTTAATATGAGTTCAACCACTGAAAGCTGAACTGAGCCAAGCAGCATTGCTGGGCTTCGCTCCACATAGCTTCAGTTTCCAAGCTGACTGCTTTCCCTCACCATGCCTCTAAACTTATTATTGTTGCCTAGGTTATAGTTTTTAAACATACTAGCTTCCTAGAATCTGTTACAGTAGGCCCAAATATTTAGATATAAAAGATACAAACACGTTCTTCACTGACAACTCGGCTTCTGGTTGCCACTCATCTGCATTCCACTCTGTTCAGCACAAATCCTCTAGATGGACTAAGGTATATTGCCAATTGGATAGCAACATTCAGGTCAGTCTACAATTATATGATTTTAACACACCAAAAGAATGGATTGTCATTAAAACAGAACCAACAAAAAACTATGGATATTTATTTTAAATATACATTCTGGATCAAATACATGGAGTTAAAAAGAGTTGTAGATTTTTTTTTTTTTTAACATTTGACTATTGTGCAGACGATGGGATGATATATAGCGTATGAAAATGCCAAGCCCTGGCCGGGAATCGAACCCGGGGTGAAAGTCCAGTACGCTATCAACTAGACCACTGAGGCGGTTATATATGTATATAATTTGCTTTTTAAGTAGGAACATATTTTTTTCAGAATCAAGTTTTATTTTAAAATTTATTTGGAAAATAATAGAGTTATTGTAGGCCAAATGTAAAAAAAATCTGTTTTTTTGGCTCTGATTTTTGCATTTTACACCAGTTTTTTTCAAAAACTACTTATGGCTGTGGTGAAACCAGTTTCACTCATATTTTCATGTCAAAAACCATCAAGATTACCTCTTAATTTAGGTCTCGAGAATTTCAGTATGGCTTAATTTCTCTCTTTTTCCAGTAATCATGGTGAAACTTTTCGTCATCTGTAACTCGCTAACGAAGCATTTCCAGACCCATGTTTATACAAACTTTTTTATCATTTTCACTGTTACAATTTGCCCTGCAATTCTTTCCACTTCTTACTGACACACCCTGTATATACATACTTATTCAAGTAAGATGTGGAATATGAACAAATATGTATATATTTATATGCTGTGCGACTTGCCAAGTTAACGGGAAATAAACAATGTACAGCAAGAAGTTGAACAGTGTTATAGCACAACTGTGAAATATGTGGTAATCATAACTTTCCTTGTAGGTAGATGAAGGAAAAGGTTGATTTTTTTTTATGAAATCGCTATTCATAATTGAACATAAAAAAGTATTAATTCTCTAAATAAAGTAATTCAAATAATACCATTTAATTACTGTAATACACTAATCTTAAATTCAGTACTTTTATTTTAAGGTAACTTTATATATCTTCCTAAGCAAAATCATGGCAAAACGATATAGGACTACTATTTCTTGTCAATATGAACTTTTGTTAAAATAGACGTTATAGTTATAATTAATGACTGCATGATCTGTTAATAAGGCAATATCATTTATTATATTTAGGTTATTTAATACAATAGGTCTTACTTTGTTCTACTTTTGTATTTAAAACTATAACCTATAAAATTAATGACTGAATTCATACGTTGTACCTTACTGAAATATTTACAAATGAAATCTACTATAACAGCATTTTACATTACATACCTAAATTAGGCTGTAGTATTTAGTGCTTACTAAAAGCAGTCTTAACATTTACATATTTGAACTGACCTAGATTATCTTACTGATTCCACATTCAAAACTGATGCGGTCAATAATTATTTGTCTTAGGTACAGCAATAATTTAAATATTGCTTCAACAATGTTTTTTTTTAGAAAACAGGTGTTTTGTTACACACACAATTAATTGTCACATATCCTTGTATTTTACTGTACTCATGGGGGCACTTTTACATACTTCCTGGAATTTTGTTTACAAACCTTTTATTTTACTGTAAGTCCTTAAAATGGAAAAGTATGAGGCATGAGAGTTCCCTAATGTTCTGACAAACCTGTAGGTACCCTATATATGTAGTTTTAATACCACAAGTCTATACTTCACATAAAACTGATCGGAATAAATATATATGATAGGTATATTTCATTGTAGGTTCATGAATCTGTGAGATTGTATCTACAATCAAATAAATTTATAATAATAATAGTAAACTTATTATAGAATTACAGGAATAAAAAAAATAATGTTACACAAATCTTTCAGTCTACTTATTTTAATTGAAACATTTTATGAACAACATTTGCATATTTAATATTCTCTATTTTAAGTTTCTGCTGCATAACAATCAACCTTTCACGTGCCATATTATTAGCAGGTTCTAATGTTCTCACTTTTTTCAAGTCGTTAACAGCCGATTCAACATCATCCAGTTTATGAAAAGCTTCAGCTCTCCTCAGTAAAGCTTTTACATTGTTAGGATAAAGAGCTAATACTTTGTTACACAGTGTTAAAGACTGTGCAACATTACCTTTCTTTAAGTGGCACAAAGACATGTTATTACAAACAGTTGTGTATAACAAGTTCACATTTTCGTTGCTCTCCATCAGCAATGTTATCATTAATTTTGCTGCTTTGCTAAACCTTAAAAAAGAATCTAAATCCCTACCTTTTTGAAACAGTTCTACACCTTTTGTTTTGTGCTTTTTTGCTATTTCTAATTTCTGTTCTAATGTTAATTCAAACACATCTGATTCGTCTGTAAAACTATGCAATACAATATTAATTTTCTGAACCGCATGATCATCTGCTGAAAGTGTAAGCAAACTCTTCTCACCACTGCTCATCGTCCTCACACACTTTTCTATTTGTCTGTCCAATTCAGTATCACACTCACCAATCACAATATCCGTATTATCACAATTTATCATAAGCTCAGAATCTACTTTTTCTGAAAAATTTCCTTTTATGAACGATAAACTGATTTTACACTTTGCCATTTCCTTTGGTTTTTCTAACGAATTTCCTTTAACAATGACATCTTTAGTTACACAGCCAATACGACACTTCCAAGATGAACTCATTATGGAATATCTACCAGTATTACAATCCTACAACTAAAAACACATTCTTCTTCAGTTCATTTGAGGAAAACCGTCGATGATGTTTTAGGCAAATAATCCTTAAGCCAATCCAGTGTATGTACCCAGAGTTGTTCAGTCAATTCTTCTGAATGTGCTAGGTCTGCTGCTTTCACTTCAATACAATCACTGAAATCAGAAAAATGAAATCTGTTACAACAATGGTAAGAGTATAATTACTGCATCCACAAATCAAGCTTTAAATTATCAAAGGAAATTAAGTTTTAAATGATAAAAAATGTATACAGTAGTCCCTCGGTTAATGGACACCAATTATTGGAAATAAAATCCATATTCGCAACGGCTATTTGGAAATCAAAAAGTTCATAACATGACATTCAAACAATGCATTTGTAAGGAAAACTGAATTAAGTTCACTATTTTTTTTCATTTATTTATAAGAGGGACAGAGAAGTTTTGTTTGCTTAGGAATGAACACTGAGGATAGTACTGTTTATGTATGTCATATTTATGGTTGAGCTTAGCAACTATATGTTACATTTAACGACATAAATCTGATTTATGTGAAAAAATCAGATTATATGTTACATAGGCCTTAATCAACAATTATATAAACAGTGCGCTTTGACTGTATGACTTGTAGGCATAATTTTCATTGTAAACATATCATTCCACACGCATTATAAAGTTCCGGGAAATGTACACTCACGGATGTTTTGTTTTTGAAGCTTAAATTGTAACAGGGATTTAATAATTTTGTTTTCTCCATAAATAAATAACTTCCATCACTTTGTTCTTATTGATGAACTTGACGGTGTTTTATTATAAATTAATTGCTGTAAATGTAATAAATACCCTTGACTATTTTTTTATTTAGTCAGAGGTATCAGGTGTATCAAAACTGATAACTCTGTTCTTAAACAAATTCTATGGATAAGCATCAAGTCTAAACCATCAACACTCTGTACCTTCACTATGTCTATTTATTCTACTCTCAAACAGGCCTACATTTCAATATGGAATGGACAACTGAGTATATTAATATACTTTAAGTTTATGTTTTACATGATAAGTAACACAAAAGGTTTATAGAAGACACAAGTGTCATGCTAACTCCAGACAGTGTATGCCGTACATAAGGACAGGATCATAAGAGGGAACACAGATCAGCTCCAGGATTTTGCAGTGCCTACTTCACAGTTTTGTTCTTTTTTAAAATCGTAATAAATGGTTAAAAAGGGTATTTTTTTGGGCTTAGTCACTAAAAATGACTAAATAAAAATAATTACTTAAAAAAATAAAACACACAACTGCTAAAGCACAAATTATAAAAAAATATACACAAAAATTATATATTTCATAATTAAAAGAAATGAAAATCTGAAATACAATTGATTTAAAAAGATGATTTTTTTTTTGTGTTTAACGTCCGACTATTGTGCACACTTGGGCTAATGCAGACGATGGGATGATTTATAGCGTATGAAAATGCCAAGCCCTGGCCGGGAATCGAACCCGGGTCCTCGGGGTGAAAGCCCGGTACGCTATCAACTAGGCCACCGAGGCGGTTTAAAAAGATGAAAAAAAAGGTATTAGAATAAATGCTGAAGTATATTTTTCAAGTATTTAGTTAATAAATTATGAATTTACATGTTAAGTTCATACAATAAATGCAGTCGGAGGCTGTTTAGTGCAAATATATTATTTTTATTTAATTTAAAATACCAAAGATTTAATCATCAATCAGTCTTTTAATTTGAAACCAAACAAGATTCTTTGAAAAAAATATCTTCGACCCTCTATATTTTTAAAATAAAAATGTATTTAAAACCTATTTCTTTCCTAAGTTTAGATTTGCATACTTAACAAAATAGCCAGGATTAACAAAATAGCCAATTTCATAACTTTTCAGCTTGTGGTTTAGGCGTTAGAGAAGTATTACAGACAGAAAGACACATAGTCTCTTAGAAGATAATAAATCCAAGTAGGTCTACCTGAAATATTTTGCTGAAGTATTTGTGAGTGTTGGATCCAATACTGCATGCACAGTTGTCTGAGCACCTTGCCAGCAATTTTTAAAATGCAGCCAGTAAAAAAATTTATTTATACTGAAAAAAGCCAAATCTTTAATAAATGGGAAAGATCTATATACACTGGATCTTGTATTTCCTGGATTAACACAATTTGCAGTCACTCCTTTTCCTGAAAATTAAATTTACTGTATCAATAACATGATTTAAGACCATTTTTTTCAAATAATATTCTAAATGCATATTTTTCTAACAATGAAAACAAGAGCTTGCTTTCAGCTTGGAAAAAAGTTTACTTTCAACGAACTTTTCATGCACTTTGTATTTATCCTTAGGTGAAAGATCGAGACAAAAATCACTGAATGAAACAACAACTAAAAAAAATGATAAAAATGAAAACTGCAGCTGAATAAAGTGAATGACAAGGTGGTGGGGGACAATAAAACTTATGGTGGCCAATAAATTAGCTAATTTGGGTAAATTGCACATTAACTAGTTTATTTTCACCACTGGGAACATGGTAGAGCTGTAACAAAAATTACATTTTATTTCCACAGTATAATTCTGTGACAATCAATTTATAGTACGGTTCTGGGAAAATGTCTCCTACAATTGAGATCTTATTGACCAGTTATTTTTACCAATTAAGGCAGCAAAAATCAAGGAAATACTTTGACGTTTGTGTATTATAGTCTACAATATAATAAAACAATCTTGTTTTGATGGTTTTTTTTTAAGTTATGAGGGTTATTTTTCAAGCATGGTTCAATAAGATGCAATAATTTTGTATGTTTGTAGAAGTCACACATGCAAATCAGCTCTTATCATAACTTGCTCAAAAGCAGTCACCATTTCCATTGTATGGTTTATACCGTAACACTAAAATGATTAGGTAAATGAAACCAAATATGGTGGAAATAAGGAACTTGCAAGCAACTGAGATTCATTGGCAGATGTGAGATGTGTAGAACCTAAACGAGAATGTGGCTTTTTAAAGGGTGGATGGGGAAATGTCCATCCATGATCATAGTGACTCTATAGGCAGTAAAAACCAAAGGAAATACTTTGACGTTTGTGTACTATAGTCTACAATATCATAAAACAATTTTTTTATGTTTTTTTTAAGTTATGAGGGTTATTTTTAAAGCATGGTTCAATTACATGCAACTATTTTGTATGCTTGTAGAAGTCACACATGCAAATCAGCTTTTATCATAACTTGCTCAAAAGCAGTCGCCATTTACATTGTATGGTTTATTATAACACTAAAATGATTAAGATAAATGAAACCAAATATGGTGGCAGTAAGGAACTTGCAAGCAACTGAGATTTATTGGCCGATGTGAGATGTGTAGAACCTAAATGAGAATGTCGGTTTTTAGAGGGTGGATGGGGAAATGTCCATCCATGATCATAGTGACTCTATAATCATTGAATGCACAGCTGATGCACAAATCATGAAGACTGCTGATTCACACTTTTATCCTGACACTGAAATTACCTTTCAGATCAGTTTCAAGATTAGTACTACACAATATCGTTTTGAAATTCTTATTTCAAAAAATTGTGTTTGTCTAATAAAGTTTATTTGCGCTTCATACAAGTCTACAGTTTTAATCTGAACATGATGAAATTTATCACTGTTGACTTTCAAACCAAGAGAAAAATTACTGTCTACATTTACTAATAATATGCCCGATTGCTGGTTACCATTGCAACTCATAAATAAGCTCACATGAGCCTAGAAAATCGTCATTTGGAGAGGTTAGATCCTGCAAAATTACTTGATACTGCTTCAAAGCAAGGCAGTATTTCTGGCAGTCTTGTGTCTCGTAGACAGTACTGTAAATCATGATAAAGCCTGAAGTGCTCTACTCTAATTTTATCTAAATACTAATTTAGTGATAGGAGTATTTTTTAATAATTTTGCTAATATAGCTTACTTTCAACAAAACAAACCTTTAAACAATTGCTTAAGCTTGTTTGTAAATAGATGAATACAAAGCTTTGATTCTCCATAAACCATAAACTCATCAAACTTTGACCGCTGTAGATGCAACCTGGATACGTCAAGTGTGTTAGGAAATCTGTGAGCTTCAGAACTAACGTTAACTATCCTTGAAGGACTACTTTTCTTTAAAACGTCCAGCAGTAGTAGTGTCAGTAAAAATGGACCTTAACAATGAAAGCAAAACATAAATTAACACAAATGTATTTTCAATGTACATTTTCTTAACAAAAGTAAAGCATGGCTATTTTAAGCAGAAAGTTATAAGTCAATTTATAATAGCTTTTAAGTCAATGTTTTAATGAGCTTTAAGTTTATACCTAAATAATTGGTCTGGAATGTTAGCTCAAATCCATCTTTCGTTAGTTGAAAAGGGTGATGAAAGATGCCTGCATTATTGATGAGTGCATATAGATGTTTTTCTGTAACCAAATACAGGTATAATCAATAGGCAACTGACACTAAGTAAAACTAAAACAACTGGTATTCATTTTGTGGAAAAAACATTGTAGATTTGCAATATCTGGCCTAATGTCGTGGAAGGCCAAGCTGGATACAGGAAAAGTCAAATTACACTGAGGTCAATGAATAAGGCACTTCCTGTACTGCCTGATGCATTGTTTTGGCACCAAATTACAACCAGATTATTGTTTTAAAATGTAACATGCAAATTACAATGTGTTACACTACTATATTGCTCATATAAATCACAATGAATAAAAAGAAATTATATACATTGTACATTAAGGGAACAAGAATACACCTTGTGGTACACTTTAAAGGAACAAAAATACACCTTGTGGTACACATTAAAGGAACAAGAATACACCATGTGGTACACATTAAAGGAACAAGAATACACCTTGTGGTACACATTAAAGGAACAAACATACATTTTACAGTACATTAAAAGAATATTATAAGGTACAAGAACTTTGTGTAAATCAAAAAATAGTAGTCTTTACTTCATTTTAAATACTAAAATTTAGATTTTTGTTAACACATAAGAAAAAAATAAACTACTTTAATAAATTTATGAATTGAATTTTTAAGTCTGAAGAGTATTTAAAGAAGGCACAAACAAGAATACGTTTACCTTTGATGAAAAAACCATTAGTAAATTATTTACAAAAATTGTCTGGTGACATTTTTTCACAATACATTCATCTCTTTGTTAAGATGTCCTACTATTTTGAGAAACAAATGCTGCACATTTACAGCACTGCTATAAAAAGGGTTAATGCTTTTAAATTCTGAAGGCATTCGTGTGTTAAATCATTGGGACTAAAAGCACATTTATAGTGATAGGAATGGCCAAGTTAATTGCATGGAAGATTTAGATCACCAGAGACCAGTTAAACACAGATCTACTGTACATATTTCAGATAACATTTTTAATAAACTATAACGGCAGGTAAATGGATGCACAATATTCAAAAAATATTTGCCTATCACTGTATCTTCAAAAATTATTACTTAGGAATTTATAATTTTTTTTTATTACAATTTTCAAGTTTGTTACTCTTTCATAAAAATTTTTAAATATTAGTTTTTGCACAATAATGATAGTATAATTATTGTAAAATATATAAACTTTACAAAAATTATTTATAAAATTAATTTTAATTTTTAATATTTAATACTTTTTTATCTACTTCTTTAAATTTGTCACATTTAACAACATTAAAAATTAACATAAATATTTTAACCTAAAAATTAGGTTCATCGTCTTGGATTATGACATTCAGAACGATTCTCACGATTGGGTTTTGATAAATTTTTATGAAATACTAAATGGTCCCATCCGAATCAAGCAAATTTAATACTCTATAACATAATTGCAAAACCCTTTCCAGTTATTTTATACTTCAGTAACACAAGCCACATATATATTAAGCTTAAACAACTATCTTTATATATATAAATATCATAACAAACTAACTGATCAAGAATAAAATAATTTTCATAATAAAATCAGCTGATTATTTAAATGTTACACATACTCAAACAAATGAGTGTATCATATAACTAAAATTAATCCTATTGAAAATAAAGAAATTTTAACACTTTTCTCAAATTAATTTTGCAAAACTACATTATGAACCTTTTAAAATGAAATATTTTTGTAAATTCACCAAAACAATATTATAAACCATAAATATAACTTATTAACATAATAACTAATTGATATATAGTAGGAAACCACTGAACAAGAAATGCAGTATGGCACATTCTTAGTATGTCCCTAAGTAAAATAATGTTAGATTGATGAAAAAATATATTACACAAATAAAGACGTAAAAGAAAAAACTTTTTATATTAAGTGAAGATTTTGTAAAAGGAGACCAAATAAGAAATGACAACAAATATGTGTAGATTTCCTAAACAGGCTGTATAGGAATTGCAAGAGTCAGATCTGGTGAAGCCTTAAACAGGCAATACGTCTAATACTAGCAATTAAAGCAAAAAAATCCTCAAAACTGACACAACAGACTAAATAAAACAATACAAATTTGTGTTTTAAATACAAATAACTCAACAACAGAATATTTACAAGCATTCATTATTATTTGGAAATGCATAGCACTGTCATCTTGTATAGTATTTCTTTATTGAATTAGTTTTTCTAATCTAAAATTTATTTGGTTTGTCTAACACAGAAGTATAACAAAATTTATAAATCAAGGTTGAAAAACATTTATTTTGAGTAGTTTATTAAAAAATTTTAATTAAAATACGAGGGTGGTCTGAAAAGTTTCCGACCTCAACATGAAGATAGCAGCACTCGTCGGTGGCAGCACTCGAATTTCGTTGTTCATCTGTTGCAGTTACTCACCAAAGTTTCAGCCATTTTGGACGCACAGTTGTTATGTAACAGTCGTTTGAATGAGTTGATGTAAGTATTTTTATGAAAATGGACAAAATCGAGTATCGAGCTGTCATTAAGTATTTGTTTTTGAAAGGCAATACGCCTAATCAAATCAAAGATGAGTTGAATTCTGTGTATGTGGACTCTGCACTATCATTTACCACAGTGAAATTTTGGGCAGCTGAATTTAAACATGGCCGTAAGAGCTTGGGAGACGATGAACGTTCGGGACGTCCAAAAACTGCAACTACCAACGAAAACATCGCCAAAGTTCACTAAATAGTGCTAGATGACCGCCGAATTAAAGTGAGAGAGATAGCAGACGTTATGAACATGTCAAAAGAATGTGTTTGTCACATATTAAATCATCATTTAGACATGAGAAAGCTGTCCGCGTGTTGGGTACCGCGTTTGCTCACGTTAGACCAAAAACGTGTTCGAATGAACATTTCCAATGCTCTGTTGGCGCAATAAACCCCAGTTCTGGCATCTATTAATTACTGTAGATGAAACTTGGATACACCATTATACAAAAATACAGTCCAAACAGTGGACTGCAAAGGGGGAACCGGCTACAAAAAAAGCAAAAACTGTTTTTTCGGCTGGGAAAGTGATGGCGACTGTTTTTTGGGATAGTCAAGGAGTTATTTTAATTGACTATCTTCAAAAAGGAAAAACCATTACAGGAGCATACTACGCATCATTACTTGACAAGCTGAAGTCAGAACTTGCAGAAAAACGGCCACATTTGCAGAAAAATGAAATCCTGTTTCACCAAGACAACGCACCAGCTCACACCTCAGCGGTTGCCATGGTGAAAATCCACGAATTAAGGTTTGAACTGTTTGACCATCCACCTTACTCACCAGATCTAGCCCCAAGCGACTTCTTTTTGTTCCCTCATCTAAAAATTGCACTCAGAGGACAGAGATTTTCGTCAAATGAAGAAGCAATCACCTTCGTGAACAATTATTTTGCAGATAAAAACGCCGAGTACTATTTGGACGAGTTACAGAGATGGGAGTATCGCTGGGAGAAGTGTGTAGAGGTACAAGGAGACTACGTTGAAAAATAAAAAAAAAATCTGCAAAACTGTCTTGTATCTTTGTTAGGTCAGAAACTTTTCAGACCACCTTTGTAAATGTTATAAAGCATTTCAATTTATTGATTCGGTCTACCATTACCTGAAAATTATACTAAAAATACTAACAACTAGTAAAGGTTAGTATAATAAATCACTTTGTAACCTTATAGTAGTCCGAATGGCAATCTCTTTTGTACACTTAACTATCACAAGTGTTCAGGTCACAAATTCACACACAACAATGTTATACATAAAAAATAATAGTATTTTTATGGTAAAGGACCATTGAGTTTGTTTAGCTACATAATTGATGAGAACACATTGATATCAATGACATGAAAATACATTGATGTCAATGTTACGAAAACACTTCAGTTGAAGCCATCGTAAATAAACAGAGCTCTATTATTATTCATGTTTACCTCTCACTTTGAATTTATCAACAAAGTTTACAATGCTCTTTAAGTCACACAAATCCAATTCTTCACAGCTCACATTAGTATTCCTTGTTTTCCTTACTATGTCCTTAACAGCTTCTTCTCCTTTCTTTACATTTCTGCATGCCAAAATCACTTCTGCCCCTAAAATAATAAAAAAAAATCAATAATAGTTTTACACTTTAAAGAAAGGGAATTTCTATAACTTCAGAATACAGTAATAAATAAAGTCATTGCATCACTGAAACACATGAAGTTGCAAATACAAATGTACATTACTGAATAATATTTAATTAGTGGATCTTGTAACAAGATTTTTGTATGTGAATTTTCACAAACAAAACAATGCTTCTAGAAAAAAACACTGTTCTGGTATTTTACCAAAACTTTATCTGGCATTTTCAAGATGGTTTGTGCTTAAAATGAAGTAAACCAGTTCAACTTGAGATTTGTAGGGCAAACCACCTTGAAAATGCCTTATTTGATTTTGGCAGAAGATATGTACATATGACTAAAATTTATATATACAACTAAAATTTAATTTTGACCTGCCAGGAATTTTGGAGTAACACCCACACGTAAATTTTGTTTGGGTAAATTTATGTTTCAGTTAACTATGACAAAAATTGTAAAAACCATTTTTTTCTAAATTTTACTTTTGTTAATTTTTAATGAAATTTGTTAAACTACCATTAAAAATGGTGAAATCATCAAGTCCTCAGTGAACACATGCACGCACGCACGCACACACACACTTCCATATTAAAAAAAAATAATTTAAAAAAAACATTTTTGATTGTCAATTGTCATTTGTTTCAGATTCTTCCTTTTGTATCTGAGAACCAATTAATTACAATCCAATAAACAGCAAACCCTCATTGTGGAAGGGTGGAGGCAAAAATCCCGGACAAAAAAAACATGTTTGTGTATGGGTGTCATGTGGTCAGTCATCTAGCCAGCAGAGTGGCAAATTTGCTCTCTGGTGATACTTGTGTGGGATGCCAAATTTTTTGACTGAAATTCTTGAGTTGACATTCACTTGAGCAAATGTCAATTGATGGCAAAAGGGTGAGTGTACCTTTCCGCTGCACTACAGGCTGGATTACCAACCCGCATTTAATGTTCATTATATGCACACCAGGAGAAAATGAGATTAAGAATAAAATAAGAGTAATTTTTGTATTACAGTAATAGTTTCAGGTGAAGGTAATTGAATATGTGTGTGGGGTTATATAAGTACAAACAGTTACACCATAGTCACAACCACTACTTATTTTTATAAAAAAATTGTTTTACAGATGCATATACATTTTAAGTTATACAAATAAAATAGTATGGCATATATATATATATATATATATATATATATATATATATATATATATATATACACAAACAAACACTGACAGGCACAATCGCTAAGGTGAAATTTATGGGGGAAATTTCCAAACCCTTCCTGATCACAACTGGAGTTCGCCAAGGAGATGGACTCTCGCCTCTCCTTTTCAATCTGGTGTTGGACAAAGTTATCAGGGAATGGGAGAAAGAATTAAAAATTGAAGGGCACTGGAAACCAGTTCGACATGGAAGACCTAACGACAATACAGAAATCGTGTGCCTAGCTTTTGCAGATGACCTGGCCATACCCACAGATAATGAAACAACAGCGATTTAACAGATAGAAGTCCTAAAGGAATGTGCAGAGAGGGTCGGTCTACAGATCTCGTTTTAAAAAACCGAATTCTTCTGTACAAAATTAAATATTCAAGAACTAAACACAAAATATGGTAAGATAAACAGAGTCAAGCATTTCAAATATCTGGGAGAAATTCTTGAACCCACAGGTGGCGAGAAGGCTGCGCAAAAGGTTAGGCTACTGAGAATGAAGAGGGCTCTTGGTATAATGCGTGATATCTACAATAAGAGATGTATGTTGATGCACACAAAAATCAGACACTACAACACAGTCATAAAACCGGAGGTATTATATGCAAGCGAGAAGCTAGCACAACACACAAAAGCTACCATGGAGGGTATTTTGAAGGAAGAACGCAAAATCTTGAGGAAGATCCTTGGCCCGAGATTAACAGAAGATGGATACAGGTTGCACTCCCGGAAGACCACAGAGAAGATATCGAACCTGGCAGCAGATATCAGAAGAAGGAGGCTTCGGTTCTATGGACACATCAGTAGACTCCCAACAACGAGACTTGACAACAGAATCCTTCAGTATATACAAGGAGTCAAATCAACAACGTCGTGGATCGCACAAGTCAGAATAGACCTACATGACGCAGAAATAGACTCAACAGACATTGAAGACAGGCACGCATACAGGAGAAAGATGCTCGGTTGGAAGGTTCCAGAGAATTAACTCCCAAAGAGAGCAGGGGTAAAATGGACGGAGGAGTGGAAGAGGATCCATGGGGACAGGATAAGGGAGGTGTGGAGGATTAGAAGGAACAAGACATGAGTCAGAGTGCTTTGCGTGATCCAACAGGGTCTATATGCACAAAATAATATATATATATATATATATTAGTCTAATATTTGAAAACGCAAATGAATTTTTCAAAATTAATTTTAACAAGTAAATTTCATCAAAATCAAAAAAATTATAATTTGTTCACCTTAAAATAACTTGTTTTTTAGTATATATAAGGTAGAAATATTTGACACAATCAAGAAAAAAAGTGACCTTTTGCAGCTAATATAGAGGCAGTTTCTTTTCCAATTCCAGAATTACCACCTGTTATTATTATCACCTTGCCATCCAATCGGGCAACGCATGAACACCGGGCTCCAGAGTAATGTCTCCTAAAATAAAAATAATTATACTAGGAATTGAATGTTTACTGATTTTTCTAATAATCTTATTATTATTTATTAAACTACTGATGCATTCTGGTCATATATTCTCCACGTCTGTGCTTCCTGCATCTACATAATTAAGTAAGACAAGAGCTGATTACTGTTCAGCACATTTTGTGAACTATTCATCTGTGCATAGGTATTGCACAGACAATAAAATATCCATAGGTAATGCAACATTACATCATCTTCAAAGTTCAACACTAGAAAAAAACGTTTTGTTTCACACGCTGAGCAGACAATGAGCCGGATAACAGGAAATTTTACAGAGGCAAAATATAGTTCACTCCATTATCCTACAATCAGGTAATTAGAATAGTGGCAAATGAAATACTTTGTCTGTAATCCATGAAAGTAAATAACTTTTGAGATTCATTTTTTTCTTCAAGGGAAAACCGCAAGGAAGACTGACAGTAAGGTTTTTGTAGACGAAACAGATGTGTGTTACACAGCATTACAGTAAACAGTTCAAGAATTTTAGTTTAACAAAAAAATATTACCAACAACAGTTAAATAACTTTCCATAGTGAATGGGTGCTTACCATTTCCAAAGTGCTTGAATTTGTTAATTCATGTCATTAAAGTTTTATAAGTCATAAATCGTACAAGATTTAAATGGCCGAATAGACAATTGTAAACAAAACATTATGACTGAATAACCAAAATTAGTCGTGTGGCATTAAAAATTCTTGAGGTTGCCATTATATTTGATGTATTGAATTTGTTATTTCTAAAGGCAAACAAATAAAAGACAAACAGTTGATAGTAATAGTGAAAATTATGGCCATTATGATTCACACACATTTTAGAAACATATGGTTCTAAACAGCTCAGATAACATTTTAAAAACAGCCCATGCATTAAAATTTGTAAGTACTATTTCCAGGTAAAATACTTTTTTCCTTTCATTAAGTATAATTATTACTTTTAACTAGTAATATAAAGTTATATACTTTATATAATATATGTTTAAATTAAAAACTGAAGTACTACAGACAAAATAAGTTTAAAAAATATTGTGTATGTGTCGAAAACATTTTGGGCAGGGTAAAACAGCTGTGGTAGGGTGTGTTACGTAATAACTCTAACAGCTCATCAAATTCCTAGCAGAAGCACGGAATTCAGGTGTAGACAATACAAGACGTGACATGTAACAAAACATTTTTGATGGACTGAACTTGGAATGTAAGGGAGAAAGAAAAGCAGGATGGTTGTCGTTTGATTCTTGAATTATTTCAGCAGCTATTGAGTTGTCACCAAAATTCTGCTGCTGGTGAGAACAATGTATCACCATTTAATTATATAAGACTGGTGGGAAGATAGATATAATCATAAGGCAAGTAGATTGTTAATATGGTGCATCAGTTTCAATGTAAATTCAATGTTAAGCAACACTGTTTTTATTGTCAGAAATGCAAAATACATCACAAAAGTGTGTTTTGAATGGAAACATGGTGATGATGTTGATGCTGAATTAATCTCACAACAGCTGCACATTAACAACCTATTCACCTGACTTTAAATAAATGTTATTCAAGTTATGCAGTGTTCCCTATCAATAACCACAACTGCAAGTTAGCAAAAAAAGCAATACTGGTGGGGGATTAAAAAAGAGGGATTAACATGTACAGTATGTTTTAGGGCTGGTTGTGATGTTGAATTCTGGAAGACGCATGATGCGAGATATATATAACAGTATATCTTGCATGTTGCAAGTCTCATATTAAATTAATTATAATTAAAAATTACTATTTCCATCTGGGATTGAACAGGATACTTTCAGTGTGTGATGCATGCATGATAACCATTATACTATGGACACTTTAAAGAAGTTTGACTGATTTAAGTATATGAAATTAATTGTTAATTTAATTTTGGTAGTTATATTAACATATCAGTTGTATATTAATTCATAAAGATCAGCTCATTTAATGGAACAGCTGATAGGCTATAAGTTTTAGGTTACGTTATTAGAAATTAACTATGTTAATTTGCCGTTTATATTAATTCGTAATAATCAGCTGATTTCATTGAACAGATGATAGGCTATAATAAGTTTCAGGTTATGTTGATAAAAACCAGCTATGTTAATTTGTTCTGTTTTTTGAACAAATTATCGTAAATAAAATAAAAAAGGAAGACAAAACATGATTTTATTTTTGGTTCAATAACAGAAATTCTATTTCTATTCCTTCTACATTCTGAACCGTCCATTTAAAATATTTTTTGTTTCCTATGTTGCACCCTTTATTTAATGAAAACTGACATGTGCAAAAATAAAAACTTAATTTATTACCCAAAGTGTGAATAAAAGTAGACAAAATAAACCAACAGAACAGGTGACTTACTTGCCAGAAACATACACTGTACTTGTCAATGAAATCAGTATTCATCTGCAAAATCGTCATGAAAATACACCCATTTTGTAATATATTTTGAACAAATAATAACAAAGAATTATTATCTATTCACTTATTTATAATTAGACTGTTTAAACAGTCATTGGACAAGTGACTAAAAAACCAAATGAAGGTCTGTGAGAATTTTAAAATCCAATACCATATCAATTGCTAAGCTACAATAATATAAAGATTAGCTGTATTTAAATTATTAATGAATTTCCACTGGAAAAATGAGCTATTCGAGCAGCCAACATTTGCAATTTTGGTCTGATTTGACTCAAACTTAAACATTTGATTGACAAAAAAATCTATTATAGTAATAGCTTGGAAAAGTTTGTTAGCGAGCAAAATTTTTTTAAAAGTTTCAAAAATCATGGTCATTTTAAATTAGTAACTTTTTTGAAAATCAAATTTCACCATCGTAATCGTTGTTAGAAATTGCACAAATTAGCATTAAGAATTTTCAAAATCCATTGAAATTAATAATTTTTCAACAGTGGTCAAGATTCATTTTCATATGTTTAATGTAATTTTAAATTTTAAAGTGCTAATATATGCATATTTTAATGCCAATTATGATGATGAAATCAGAATTCCACTAAGGAAAAGATAAAGTTTGCAAATCCGCTTCTATCATGTCAATGCGATATCTGCATATGTGGTGAATATTTCTTTTTTTATATAAAAACCATAAATTTTAAAAGATTTTTTTATTTAATTGAAGGAGTAAACAATTTATTAAAATTTAAACTTATTTTTATTATATTACTTCCCTTTTTTTATTTACTTCAAATCGTTCAAGCTTACTCGTTAATGACAATCTTCTGCTACCAAAAAACTTTAATTAAGGAGGAGGAATGGATTTTAATTTTAACTAAAGGGATTTTATTTGGGTTGTATCCTCTAGTCTCCTAGGGAAAATACAGTAATCAATAATCAAATGATATATCGTAATAAACTGCATAAAATAAGTAGGCTTAAATGCATGAATAACTTATTTTAAATCTGATTGTAAAAGATTAATGAATGTAAATACATCCTTTAGCTTGTGCTCGTTCGTCTGCATTAGCCCAAGTGTGCACAATAGTCAAACATCAAACACCAAAAAAAAAACAAAAACAAAATTTAGCTTGTTCTTAATATCTTTCATTTGATCCTAATCTTCAATTCACTGTTTCCACACCAGCTCTGTAGACCTGCTGATTACGAAAACAAGGGTTTAAGACTGTCCCTAACAGCTCCTACTACATATTCTAATGACATTTCTTTTCTGTATCATATCCATAGATGAACTATACTTTATAAGTAAGTAGATTTGTTTGAAATGAATACTAACATACATTCCTGTTCCACGACAACATATTCCTCACAAGTCTACAGATGTGGTGCATAAACTAGTTATATTACATGGTTTGATCTGAGAATAATTATTCCCCCCCCCCCGACAAAAAACCGTTAAGGTTATCATCGCCTGAAAATAATTATATGATGTCATGACGTACGAAATACAATTTCATCACTTTAGGAGATATATTAGCTGCAAATTCCTTTAATCTTATGGAGAAATGAATAAGAAAACCCTTAAAATCTAGTAAGGAAATATTTTAAGTATAGTTCAAACATTTGATGTGTTAATTGATTTTGCAATCGAATTTTCATGACAAATTATAAAAAGCTATCCATTTCAAAATAATGAAGCCAGTAAATCACCATGTACATTTATAATAAGCGTGCAGTTTTACAATAACTGTATCTATAGAATAAATTGAACTCACTTGGCTAAGTAGAGAAAAATAACAGCTCCTGACACACAACTCAATGTCACTGCCTTCCACATTTTCTCCCTGTTATAAATGAAACTCGCTGTGACATATAAACATGACTAAGTCATGTAACCTAGCTTTTACATGTCTAATGAGCTAGGCTACATTTAATGATATTCATTTTCATATGTATTAAATATATTTCTTACACGATTTGTAGACTTAAGTTTTATATATATATATATATATATATATATATATATATATATATATATATATATATATATATAGTCACACTTGGTTATAATGGAC
Source organism: Callitettix versicolor (assembly GCA_022606455.1). NCBI lineage: Eukaryota > Metazoa > Arthropoda > Insecta > Hemiptera > Cercopidae > Callitettix > Callitettix versicolor. The sequence goes on along the minus strand of CM040188.1, from coordinate 69,043,689 downwards.
TCTGATGTTATATCAACTTGAATGTAGTACAATATCTTTATAAATCCTGCTAACCTTATCATTAAAAAAACTGTTTTTAAGCACAACACTAAATACTTTAAGTTATTACTCAATTATAGTATCAAAAATTCGTTACACACATTTTTACAGTGCACAAGAACTTCTTTTGTCCAAGTTATTGTGGATTAGGGCCAAGGGCTTTAATTCACCTCCATATATTGTTGCGAAAGACACATATTTTATTATCACTTAGTTCTCCTCACTGACTGACTGAGTACTGCACTTACTATCAATGGATATGCATTGACAAAGCTAATGATAACTTATACAACACAGCATAAGGTAAATAAACACATAAAAGGAAAATTTTAAATGGAATGGCTGGCTGGTAGACCTAAGGAAGTTGCTAGCCAGCCAAAAAGTGCCATCAGAATTTTTACTTCTATTAAAAGCACAACTCAGTGTCAACATATTGGTGATTCTGCTAAAATGAGTAGATGTTGAAGACTAAGTTATATGCTGCATGTTTAGTCTATCCCACTACACTCAGATTTATAAATGATTGTGATTGCACATTATTATCCCTTAATTTTCTTGTTAACCTATTGTATTTTAAAATAAGTACTGTATTCTTCATGTTTCTTTTTTTTCTAAAAAGTAATAAAAATAATTTAATAATGAAATAACATTTTTTTAATTTTATTTCTTACTTATCTTTAAAGCTGATTTTTTTATTTATAAAATATGTATGCAACATCACACAGACAAAAATGTTATTTTTCTCTTGGTCCTTCAGTGATGTTATAACCAAGTTCCAATATATATATAGTCCTGGGTGGTGCTAGATACGTAACACCACTAGTAACTCTGACATCTCAAAAAAAATATTAGGAGCCATAATCATTTTGCTAACATTATAAAACCATAGTTTTTAAACATAAATCTGCATGCTTTATCTTTAGTCTATACCAGGGGTCTCCCAACTACGGCCCGAGGGCCACATCCGGCCCGCGGACAGATTTTGTCCGGCCCGCGGAGAGCTAGCATACTTGAAAACTCCTTTTAGAGAACATATTTTTTATAGCAAATTAAATTTAGTTTACTGAAGTATTCTAATTTTATGTTGAATAATTATTAATATGACATCTACATTGATATGGTCATGGATTAACTACTCATAACATTGTTGTAGGCTTATTGTTATTGTTTTTGTGATAAGTTGGATAAAGAAACACAGAACTGTAATGAGTAAAGACATGTATAATATGCAGAAAATTTAACTTCAGTATATAATAACTAACAAATTATTGAAATGAATCCAACTAACATTTTATACATTTTAAATAAAAAACATAACTTATAACAAGCATAATGACATATGAAATACTAATGATATTTATGTAATTGAGATTTTCCACCGACAATAGTTTGTAGTTGTGGACTAATTTTACTTGTACCAATTATTAAAAGAGATTTAAGATGCTCATCAGTTAATTTAGATCTGTAAACATTTTTTGTGTACTTCATTTTGGAGAAGGTCTTCTCACACAAATAAGTAGTACCAAAAACAGAAAACAGCCCACGTTACCCCTCATGGCTCGTACTCTACGACTAATCTAGAAATTACAGATAATGACAGGAAAATAATAATATGCAGTGTTGCCGTTTTGCGAACTTTAGGCCAATTTTCAGCCTTTTTTAAACGTTGCGTACTTTTTCGGACATTTTTTTTTTCATCAGTGGACTATTTCACTTTTTACCACCGGCAACAATGATAATATGGTTTTGGCCCTCGGAACTTACTGGAGTAATCAGTATGGCCCTAAGGCTGGAAAGCTTGGAGACCCCTGGTCTATACTAACAGATATAGTTAGTCACTCTGTTTTAAGCTACTAAGAACCTTGAATTGATATTATTTACTAAATAAAGTCAGATCTTTTCCCATATTCCATTAAACCTTCCTTTAAAATTATTCCATTCCTTACTCAATTAAAATTATTTAAGAACAAAAATGCCATTCTTGTCAAAAATCAATAATGAACTTGTAACAGCATATAGGTAGCCTTTTGCAAACAGTGACAGCATACTCTGATTGGAAAAATGACATCAAAAGGTACAACCATAAAGAGAAATCAGTATATAAACAATTACATATACATAATGATGTATACATAACTATGTATACACTTAAACATTATATTTTGTGATAATTAACAACTAACAATGTGAACAGAAAAATGATAATGGATTCCCCGAAAGTACTACTTTTTTATTAAGTAATTTTTCACATTTGTCTTTGTTAACTCATAGACAGCATACACTTTTTTTAAATAAATAAACATTATCTTAAATGTTTTTTTAATAACAATGGTGGTTATTAGTATGATACTTGATTATACTTAATATACTTGATTAGTGAACTTTTTCCGCTAATACAGAGGCAGTTTCTTTTCCAATCCCAGATTTACCACCTGTTATTATCAATTTGCCATCCAATTGGACAATGCCTGAACACCGGGTTCCAGAGTAATGTCTCTTAAAATAAAATAATTATACTAAGAATTATAAAGTCTGATAATTTCTTACATGTATGTATAAGAAATACAGTTAGCAGTTATGTATGTTAACTGACAATATGTAACATATATTACATTCATGAGTATGAGTTTTATATATCCTATTTCATGTTTGTAATAAAAATGGGTCATATTATTATTTAAAATTTAAAATTAGCCCAATTGTGGGCTTAAACTCTACTCCCTCAACATTACCTAATAAAAGAAGTAAACTGTTCTTATTAGTTATAAGTTTACAAATAAATAGTGAGTACAGCTGCACACCTAAGAGGGCTGCAGATAATGTTATTAGTTACCTCCCAAAATACATTTTTGTATTCTAATGTTTTAGTATTGTATAACTTTAGTAATTATAAAACATTAGAATAACAATATATTAACACTTAATATAAAGTGTAAAGTATGTTACAATTGGTCAAGTATTTGTTTCATTATTTTAAGTTAGTTATCACAGTATTTATGAAATAATATTGAAAGATTTATGCAAAAGACATACTGTGTAGTCCTAGGACAACAAACTGTTTGGTAATTCTGCACTTTCAGGTGATTTATTAAAGTAATGATTTTTACAATTTTTTAAATTATGTATTTTATTATCAAATTAAAAGATATTCATCCACGGAAGATTAAAGTTCTTATGAAAAGTTACAATTTTAAGCCACTTTTAACAAAACTGTAGGCCTATAGATGTTGTTATAAATGTTTACTTTGCATGCGGCATGGTAAAGTTCCTACACAAGATTAAAATGCTAACATGACCTATCGAGGTATTGCCCATGCATGTTATCACATTATAATAAGTTAATCTTCCCAATAATTGTAGTAAAACCTTAGTGCTCAAAGGTAAGTAGTTTTTATGAAATACTAGTTGGTAAATGCAATGTAGGTTGTTTTTGATTTTTTGGTAATTTTTTTACTAAAACATTTTATTACACGCCCAAAAGAAATAATCCCAAATATAAGAGCATGGAACACACAGGAAGTACAATAAAAATCAAAATGACCGGCATAACCTCAAAATTGCTACTGTGCGAAAGTAGGTTACTTGTTTTTGATCACTAAAAAAATAAAAAACCTTTTATTTTTTTTTTAAGTACTCAATAACCTAATTAACATATTTTTTGGGTGGTAAATCTAACTAAGAAGGTTTTTGGTGATAAAAATACTTTTATTTAAAAAAATAATACTTAATAACCTAACTGACACAGTGTTGGATGAAAAAGCCATTTAATTAAACTAGTTCATTTGTTTTTGATCACTAAAACAATAAAAAAACCTTTATTAAAAATAATAATAACCTAAATGTTACAGTTGTAGGATGGTGAACCTAATACAAAAAGAGATAAATCGTGAAGTTCAGAAAAAATGGACATTTGACAATGTTTTTGTTACAGGAACGAACCAACAAAAAAGCAATAAAGCTTAATATTTAGCAATGGCTGTCAGAATGTGTAACGCGCATAAGTGGTAAATACATATAGTTAATAACTCACATGACTGGTAAATCCGTGTGTGAAATTTAATATATTTAATGCAATGTAAACAGCAATGAAGTCCCAATACAGTTCTATAAAAAAGGCCTAAAAGTATAATTCTTTAAAAAATTATTTTTGCTGGTGAATATGTGTTAATTAGATGATAAGGTATGAAAAAAAATCACTATTTCAAAACAAAAACAACTTACACTGCAAAAATACCTACTAGTTGTATAACAAGCGAGTCAATTAGTTTTGTTTAAGTATATATTCTATTCATTAATAATAAAAGGCATTTATGAAATTGTTTTCATGATGACAACATTATTACCCATTTTCGTGAACAATCGAGTAGAGATATGTACACAAACAACAGAGTCGAGTCAGGTAAACACTCAACAACCAAGTCGTTAGGTTCTTAAGTTTGTAAAAGGTATTTTCATTATTAATAACACACTTAAATGTTTTTGCAATGAAAAACATGATACCTAAGTTATCATGATAACTTGAATCTTCTGTGGGTGAATATGTTACTGTAATAAAGTTCACAATAAAGCAAATTGTTTAAATTACTATTTTACCATAAGGCCCGAAAGTGCAGAAATATCTTGATGAGGTGAGAGCCTCAGGACATGTGATATACCTAATTTAAGAATACTTTGGTCACACCGTTAGTAGCAAATACCCACTACTATATAAATCAGACAAAACCTATTATAAACATGTTTTATCAGACTAGTTTGTCCACTAATAACCTTCCTCACCTATGTTTTATCCTGAATATCTAATTAAATCAGTACTAATATATTACAAATTCCAACAAAAAAACTCTCAGATGAGTGTTTATGAGTAAATTTTAATAAATTTACTTCTAAAGAGTGTTCCATATTTACCAAAAATACTCTTAGACTTACTAAGCTAATAAAACACAACGATATTTATGCAGTGTAGCCTGTTCTGCATTTTTCGATATTTTATTTACTAAAACGCTTTATTACATGCCCAAAAGCAATAATCCAAATATAAAAGCGAAGAAACCACGAGAAGTATGATAAAAATCGAAAATAAAAGTGACCAAGATAACCTCAAAATTGCTACCACACGAAAGTCGCTAACGTGTTGTAGATCGGTAAAACAATAAAAATACGTCTAAAACGGGTTTTGTGTGATGAAAAACTTTATTTTTTTTAAACAAAATAAACCTATAAACTAACTGACACAGTTGTTAGGTCTAACACGGTGATGTGTGAATATAAATGACTGTTGGAAGGCTTACAATTGCCTTTCTGACAACAGCTTTGTCCATTTCACAGTCAACCACTCGGTTAATTATGTTGATTATGAGACAGGTGCACACACAAATACGATCAAAAGATGAATACCTAATCTGTATCAGTTAGGTTTACCACATCAGTACCCTGTTAGTTAGGTTATTGAGTATTCTTTTACTAAAAAAAAAAGTTTTTTACAAGCATCACTGTGTTAGGCTTAACAACCATGTAAGTAAGGTTATACAGTATTCTTTTTTAAAGAAATATAAAAGGTTTTCTTCGTGCATAGGTTATGGGGTTTTTTTGTTAAAAAAAAAAGTTTTTAATCATGCAAAACTTTTTTTTTGCATACATGTAGATGTATTTTTATTGTTTTACCGATCTACAACACGTTAGCGACTTTCGCACGGTAGCAATTTTGAGGTTATGTTGGTCATTTTTATTTTCGATTTTTATCATACTTCTCGTGGTTTCCGCACTTTTATATTCTGGATTATTGCTTTTGGGCATGCACTGAAGCGTTTCAGTAAAAAAATATTGAAAAAAGGCAGAACAGGCTACACTGCATTTTTACCAACACAACAAACTCACAATTTCAGATCTGACGTAAGGGATGTTAAATGCAAAAAGATTTAATAGCCTCATAAAGCCTTCCTTTTATAATTATATTCAATGTAAAGCAATATAATTAATAGTTGTTAACGATATCTCCCCTACAGTTAAACAAATTGCAATTGTAAAATACTACCTCCCCATGTAACTTACAAAACATGTTATAGGCTAAATAACTAAGCCGCCTCATGCAGTTGTCCTGATAAATATGATACGATAAAAGGTAATATTTTAAAAAAAGTTTAAAATTGAATTAGGCCTGAATGATCAAAACTAGCAATAGCAGAAAATACATACGTGAAGTGTGAAATGTGACTGTAATAAGGTTAACATGTAACACTGTAACTGGAAAACCCGAAAATCCAAACTGATTAATGTTTACTATTATTGGTAGTAAGTAGTAACTGAAATTCTGTCAGCTGTTTTGCAATTTTTAATTTTCTTCACAGATGAAATATTCATTATAAAACAAAATCTGTTTTAATTCTTGTTTTATTATCTGTGGTTGTAATCATAGCTTAGCTAATGAAGTAGTTCAAAGTTAGAAAGCTGAAATAGTACGAGTCCAACATACAGTAGAGAAATGTTTCCTGCAGGTCTCATAATACCCTTGAATAGACTTCAGGTTACTACCTCTTAGTCTGAAGAATACACACATATTTATATATTATTTGTTTGAAAGAGAAATGAAGAAATCTTCGGCAAAGTGCGGCATAAAAAAACCTAACAATTTTTAAGGTTAACAAAGACATATTACGAACATTTTAAAAAAAAAATATTTTACTAACATATTTTTTTAATATATATATATATATATATATATATATATATATATACACACCGATTATTATTATTCATATATGCATATATACATATATATACATATATATATATATATATATATATATATATATATTAATAATATATATATATTAATATATATTTTTTTTAATGTTCGTAAAATGTCTTTGTTAACCTTAAAAATTGTTAGGTTTTTTATGCCGCATTTTTGTCAAAGATTTTTTCATTTCTCTTTCAAACAAATAACATATAAATATGTATGTATTCTTCAGACTAAGACTAACACACACACACACACACACACACACACACACACACACACACACACACACACACACACACACACACACACACATATATATATACATATATATATATATATATATATATATATATATATATATATATATATATATATATATATGCTACCTCTTTCATTGTTGAAATTCCAGGAACATAAGAAGAATAATTAATTACTATAACGTTATTTAATAATAATGTATAATGTGTTATTCCACAGAAATACAATACAGTACCTACAAATTATAAATACTAAAACAAATGAACACATACACACACATTTTAACCGGCGACATATAAAATAAATGTCTTACAGCGTGTTAATAGTGAAAGTGACCCATTCGGTACTCGCCCATCCATTATAGTAAAATCAATGTTTTCAGAATTTTTACGTAAATGAAACATCGACCTTCACCATGACTTGCTCGGCAGTCATGTACAAAGGCTTAAATTTATTCACGGTCCTTAAGGAAACCTTAAAGAAGTATTATGAATGAGAGATAGGCGACAAATGAACGAACTGGCTCAAGACCCTACTCAACTAGATGATGTGAATTTGCAAACATACGGTAATGACGAAGATGCCTTATAAGTCCGAAAATAGAACATTAATTCCGAACGACATTTGTGTAAACATTGTTCCATTCACTGACGTTTCAAGATGGTAGTGACCGATTTAACGATGACGAATGCTTGTTGCTTGCTACTTTCATAATACTGTACTGACTGAACAGCAAAACATATCAAAATTTCGACCGCTTCATGCTTCATGAAGAAAAACAATAAAAATTCCAATAAAGTTATTTCAGTAACATTTTTTCTAAGTAGGACGGTTACTGATCAAATTGGCAGAAAGGATGCAAGCGAGTCAGAGCGATTCCGTTATGTCGTGGCCTGGTAATTAATTAATAATGTACTGCAAGTTCTACTGTCTGTGCTACTAGTAATAATTTTTTAACTGTTACACTAGATTAGTCGACAATTATTGATTACGAACTCCCAAATTGTTTGTAGACGCAAAAATGATTATGAATTCCCAAATAGTTGGTGATTATTATTATTCCAGTAGTTTATTGTTATTATTCCAAAATATCATTACTACGGAGTCGATTTGGCGAGGGGGTTAAAGCATTCGTCAGTCTCTTGCTTCTCTGAACTTGCACACCGAATGTTTGAGACTAGAGTTAGTGCCGGAAGCATTTTTTTTACGTTACCACAAATCCCTGATATTTATTAGTTCAACTGGTATAAAGTACAGACGGTGATTAAAAAAACGTTATAATATTATAGTAGATCTCAGTTTACATGAGCTGGCTTTATAAACGGGTTCATTTGCCCACCTCGTCGCCAATCACTTTTTGAAAAGTTTCCTTAATTAACTAATGTCTACCAGCATGAATCTTCGTCCCCATTGTCTTTGTTTTTGGTTTGGTTTATCTATGTAAAGGCCTGTTAAGATTTATCTGTGATAAATCAAGAAAACAGAATGTTTACCATCTGTTAAATCTCACAAACTCACATACGCAATGTAAGATTATGAATTATGAACATGAACACGATATTCCCGCTCATTACATTTTTGTTTGGTGTATTGTTAATTCATGTGTTCTTATTTATAAGGGTTAATAATTTACTGTAAGTAAAACTATGTTAAGATGTAAGATTTTAAATTACAAAAGTTTTTAAATTTATACTTTTAATTGGTTTGTTACCATGTTTGAAGTTCAAAAAATTTATAAAGAAAATTTAACCTATAACCATAATTTACAATTCGTGTTTAGATAATAGTCACTAGCGGGAATTGTAGAACTGGTTCGTGAACGTTTAAATTTGTTTTGGGCTGTTTTGTTTTATAAATCATTTGGTGTATGGATTGCATATAGATAATATTGTTTGTAAATTGTAGATAATATTGTTTATTGTATGTAGTGCATTGACACTAATATGTCAATCAGGCAGATATGCTAGATCTGGCTGCCACAATTCTTTATACTGGCAGTCACCTTTTCAGAACTCGCGTACGTTTTCATTCAAAAATATTTAGAATGTACTTGAATATGAACATTCCATTGATCTCATGAGTATTCCAAGGAGTCATATTCCTAATTGGAATATGTCTCAGCATCCTATACTCTTAGGACTTGTGCCCTGAACATTGTACTCTTGAACATTTTCTTTTTCTGGAATGTTCCAAGAATATTTCTACAGTGTTAAAATATTGTTTTCCAATTTTTCAATGAGTTTTTGTGATACAAATTTAAAAAAATTCAAAGTATGGCCTTGTGAAGAAACATACAAACAACATTTTTATAATAAATTCAAAGTGTATCAAAAAAGGGTAAATATGACTTTTTAGAATTTGTGGTTATTTTTGTAATTTTTTCACCAAAACACTTTATTAAATATCCATTAGTAATATACTAAATATAAAAGTGCAGAAGCTACAGAAATTTTTAAAAAAATTGAAAGTAATAAGTGACCCACACAACTTTAAATTTACTACTGTGAAAAATAGCTAACATATTTTTCATCAGGAAAATGATTAATTAAATGTATGTAATTGATAATAAAAAATAGTAACTTTTTTAAATAAATTTTAGGGCTTATATTTACCATAACAACCTAACTAAACTAACTCAGTTTTGTATGAAAGTAGACTGCTTAAAAAATCTAATGCACTTTGTATAAAACTAGTACTGTATTGTGTAAAAGTTGCACAAACATGACTGTTGTGGTGGATGTAAAACAGCTGCTGCTTTAAAATAATGGTGAATTCTTTGTTTATAGTTGCCATATTTGAATTTAAATTGAAATTCTGATATTGTGTTAAACTTCATGCCATCATCTTTCAATCATTTTTGTACATGCATTGGTCCAATAACAAAAGTAACCAATTAGTGAACAACCAAGGTGATCTTACTGTAGTAAATATAGCATGTTCCATGCATTGTAAAGGGCAGCGACATCACAATATAGTTCCGTTGAAAATGACATCAAATGATGAACTTATCACTTTCCAAAAATTATTGTTTAGGAAAAAGTAAGCAAATTTTTGAAAAAAATGACCTGTACATATATACCAAAATTTATAGAAATTTGAAAATGCAAAATTAGTTTTTATAAGTTATTCTTTATTATAGAAGCTAAAATTTCCTACAAGAAAAACTAAATTTTGTTATAATCTTTTATGATTACATATATTTTTTTGGTTTCCTAGAATTAGAATTTATTTGTCAGGAGAAAAAAGTTGATAGAAATTAAAAAAAGTATTACATAAATATTTCTAATAAAATCTGGATTGTTATAAATATTAGTAAATAAATTAAAAACACATTTTTTTTTAGATATGCAGTGATGTAACTAACATCTTTCTTCAATACAAAAATGTCTTCATCTCAACATTACACCAAAATATTCATACTTTCTTAGCTTTCTGCAGACATATGCACAACTGCAAAATTCAACATTTGATTTGTATTTTGATATTTATTGTATGATTATTATGTGTTGTAATGTAATAAACTATACCAAATTAAACATTGTAGAATATCTCAAATAAATTGATAAATAATAAAACATATTTATTTAACTTTTGAGAAAAGTTTGATTTAAAAACATATTGCACAAATAGCCCATTGTAAACTCTTTGCCAAATCTAGGGTTAAAAAAAAAATCACCAAAGATATTTTACCAAAACAAATTATATTAAATTATGGTAAATTATTTTTACTTAAGACTATTAGTACTTGGTGGAATTCCATTTTTATAAATAAATCACAAATATTACGAGTAGCGTACAAACCATTTGCAGTCTAAAAAAATAAATATTTATTTACTAGAATATTGTTTTATTCATAAAATTGTGTTATTATGTAAAACATTAAATTAATTATTCCTTATGATAGTGTTTTACCTGCTTCTGTTACAAAGATGTAGCATAGACTCCATGAAAACATGATAAAAAAATGTTAGATTTGCGGGAAAATTTTGTGTGTTATGAGAAGAACTCAGACCTTTCCTGGTAACAATAAAAATGTCCTAAATATGAAAGACTAGCAGTAAGAGAAGATTTTTTTTCTATTGCATCAAAAGATTTTTTCAATAAACAATAAAATAAGAAAATATACATGCACAATATTTTTTGGGACATTTAAGTATGATATACTTAATGTTTCAAATTACAAATGTCATTTATCCTAGATTAGTAGGCTATTCTAATTTGGTTGTAAACTTTAGAACTAAATATTTTTTAACTTTATAAGAAAAGTAGCAAACCTTTATATCTTAAAGATAAAATAACGATTTTTATAAAAATTTGATCAGATTAATTTTTAACCTTTTCAGTTTTTAAAAAAATTTTTAATTTGGGATGCCTAAGTTCAAGACCATTATTTTATATTTTGGAACAGTTGTGCAGTTATTTATAATTGGTTTATTCATTAAATTATATAATTTTTGTGCTTTTTTCTCAAAAATATTTATATTACAATACACACAATACTAATATTTAGGATCAAATACTGATATTAGTTTGGGATGTCTAAAAATGTTTTCTCCAGATTTTTTTATTTTCTAGTAAAATATATAGCCTATTTCAATAAATCAGTCAGTATAAAGGAGGGTTTATGTAATATCATGTGTGTGCTTTCTTATTTTGACAGTATATCAGTACACATTGTACTAAAATAAATGTTAGGCTACATTTAAATTATAAAAATATTGTGTTAATATCAGAAATCAAACATTAGTTTTGCAATGATGGTAAAACTAATAAAACAATACTGTAGCAGTCTTTTGTTTGAACAAATATTAAAAAAAAAAATTGATCAATTGATGTTGAAAGAAAATGTTGATTCAATCTTCAAATAGATCAAGTTTTTTTTTAAAAGCCACTGTTGTTTTCCCAAAAATTATGCATAGGCTGCAGTAACTTTTCTATTGAATATTTTAGTTATAATTGAATAGTTTATTTAGTAGGCTACACAGTACCATACATTGCTTATAATCTATTATTATTTATTGACTCGTCTAAAGTTAGTCTTAATGCTATTCTGCTTCATAACAACAACAAATACCTTTCAGTTCCGTTAGCACATGCTGTAAACATGAAAGAGACTGAGAATATGAAACTAATTATACAAAAGATTAAGTATGATAAATTCGAATGGAACTTATATGGAGACCTTTAAGTAATTGCTATTTTAGTTGCCTTGCAGACTGGGTATACGAGGGTTGATCAAATATAAACGAGACTGATTTTTAAAAAAATTTATTGCTTACTTACAAATTATTCTTGATACAACTTATTTTTCTACATAATCTCCCGCACGAGTAACACATTTTTCCCACCGGATTGGAAGTTTTTTAATTCCATCTTCGTAAAAAGTTCTCGGGCGTTCATTGAGCCATTGGAGCACGAAGGTCTCCACCGCAGAATCGTCTTCGAAACGCTGGCCTCCAAGCGCCTCTTTGAGTGGCCCAAACAGGTGATAGTCGCAGGGTGATAAGTCTGGACTGTATGGGGGATGTTCCATTGGTTCCCAGCCAATTTGATCGAGTTTAAGCCTCGTAGCGTTCGCCGAATGTGGTCGGGCATTATTGTGAAGAAGAATGATGTTTCTCGCCGGTTTAGATTTCCTTTTCCTACGAAAAGACTGTTTTGCGGCCTCTAAAACATCGCAATAATATTGTGCATTTATTGTGCGTCGTTGATGGAGGAAATCGACGTGAAAAATACAGTGGCCATTACCTTCCCGGCCGACGATCGTGATTTGGCCTTCAGAGGCGCCCTCTCTCCCCTCTTCCGCCACTCCATACTTGCCTGTTTCGACTCGGGAGTGTAATGGTGAACCCATGTTTCGTCACAGGTGACAATCCGGTTTAATAATGCCTCACCATCTCGTTCAAATTGGGTCAATAGTCGCTGGCAAATCTCCAAACGATTCCGTTTGTGAACGTCGGTCAAAATTCGTTGAACCCACCTTGCAGATACTTTGCAGGTTTGATGTAACGATTTTTTGAACGCTACCATAGCTCAACTGGAGTTCATCTGCAATAAATCGCAGCGATATACGTCTGTCTTCGTCCAGGAGCTTCCGAACAGCATCAATGTTTTCGTCCGTGACGGAAGTGGTCGGGTGACGATCATGGCTGAGGTTTTCTACTGCTTCCCGCCCTTCGGCGAATTCCTTGTGCCAAGCAAAAACGCGAGCTCTTGACAGGGTCCTGTCCCCGTATTGAGCCGTCAATCTACGAAAGATTTCAGTCGGATTGACCCCCTCCTTGGCCAAAAACTTAATAATAATTCTCTGCTCCACGGAAACGTGCACTTCACTCTCACTCATTGTATAGTTTTATACTGAAGGCTCCGAACGGAAATGTTGCCCGTCTACGCCCGTCCCAAACCTCCCAGGCTACCTGAAACCCCACCCTTTAGAGTTCAATGTCCAACGGAAAAGTTTTTAGAAAGTCAGTCTCGTTTATATTTGATCAACCCTCTTATAAAGGTTTCCTGTTTTCTTTGCGAATGGTACAGCCATGATCGCGCAAACCACTTAAAAAAATTAATGTACTAAATGGAAATCCCTTGAACCAGGTGAAAAGAATATTGCAAGTACTTCTTTGGTTGATCATAAGAAAGCCTACTTACCACTGCTCCATATAAAATTAGTTTAATGAAATATTTTGTTAAAAGGCATGGACAAAGTGTTTTTCCATTTAAAAGAGAAGTTTCCCAAAATCAGTGATGCAAAAAAAGAAGGTTTCTTTGTGGGTCCATAGATTAGGTAACTGATGAAAGATGACGACTTCGAGAGCAGACTCAATTTCTTAGAAAAGATGACCTGGATCTGGATCTGTTTCAAAAACGTCACTAAAAATGTCTTGGAAAAAATAAAGCCAAGGAGTATTAAGGACTATGTAAATAGGTTGTTGAAAGCATACAGTGATTTGGGTTGTAACAAGTCTCTCAGAATCTATTTTCTCTACTCCCACTTGGATTTTTTTCTATAAAACTTGGATGTAAGTGATGAACACGGATAATGATTTCATCAAGAAATTTCATGTATGGACAAATGGTATCAGGGAAAATGGAGTGCAGGTATGTTGACTGAATACTGCTGGACTCTTAAAAGAGATATCCCAGAAGCCAAATATTCAAAAAAACCTTCTGCAGCTACATTTTAGTGTAATCAAGGTTGGTTCAGTAATGCAATAAATGGGTGTAACATATAATAATTTTATGTAAGTGTCACAAAAAAAACCTTATGTGATGTGAAAAAACCATTGACATTTTTGAAATCACCGCAAAAAATTTTCTAACCGAATATTATTATAAAAAATAAACAAATACAACTTTGCCTTATGGATAATTTTCTAATAATGTATTTTTTTATAATTTGTATTTTCAGATAGGCCGTAATGGAAAAAGTCACGAACCAAACAGATTCTGTAAATATACATCATAATCTACATGTTATATTAACACTATTAGCTAAGTCACACCCATCTACCAAGGAGTTCAAAGAAACTGTTTATGACGTGAGTATTGTTTAATTTTATCAACAAATATTGGTATCATCCTCAATATAATCTCTATCATTCTATGGAATGCAAAATAATTTTGCATAGCCTACCAGCTCATTGTGGTCTAGAAATTTGATAAACACTATAATAGGAAAAAAGATTAACAGTAATAATTAATACATATTGAAAGTAATAATCAGTACTTATTATTGACATTGTTTTAATGTACAGATTGAAACTAACAGGATATACATTTTTTACACTGACTAAAGAAGACATACTGTCATGTAAACAGTATGTTGAAAAGTTATGAAACTAAAGTTCTGTTAAACATGTGAGACTCAACCTAAAAAAATTATAGCAGTTACAAACACTTTTTTAATTTTAAATATGGTAGTATTTAGTATTTAGAGAAGTTGTAAAAATATTTTGTTTTATGAAATACATGTAAAATATGATTATAACATGTTTTTTTTTTTTTTTGGAAAGAGAACAACATGATTTAAGTAACATATAAGTATAAATAATGTGTATTTTGAATTTCATTGAGAAAACTTCATCATTCTTTCACTTTATTATGATACGTCTTAAATTTTGCGTAGCTAGTGTTCCTCCAATATAATTCCAACTTATTGGCTGCCTCTATCTCTTCTCTCGACTACCAGGTTCTATATCTATTTCTGATGTAATGGCATATTTTCCCTTTCTGCCTTATAAATAATAAAACATTACATTAAGACCATTCTTGTATTTGGTATTATAACAAGTACCTAAATTTTAAACTTTTACTTCAGAAAATGTAAAACATTATCCTGTTGTTATGAATAAATAAATCTATTAAAAACTGAAAGTGGATGTTTTTCTTTCTACAGGGAATGTTTAGAGTAGCAAATCAAAAAGGTTTTTATGAAGTTGTGTATTTTCTGCTGGTAATTGTGAATCCAAGTAAATGCAAGGCAAAATTTATGTGGCCTTTGTTGGACAGAAAGATGGAACAAGAGTTTAGAAAAGGAGTCCAAGAGTTTATAGCCGAATTAAACAAGGTAGAGTACATAAATTAATGTGTAGAGGTTTAAATATTAAGGCTACAACTAAGCTATTTTGCTATACTATTTGTATATCTAACATCAAGGTATTTTTAATATTAATAACAGTTTTAGCAATGCCCTCTTAGAATTCTCTTGCTAGTCAGTTAAGCCAATCGTTTATACTTTCCTTTAACTCATCATCTTCCTTAAACCATTGGGTGTGAAGATGATGAGTTACAACACCTTTTTTATAGTAGTTATGAACAAGCTACAACACCTTTTTCGTAGCTTGTTCATGTTACGAAAAAGGTGAAAATCACTTGGAGTCAAATCAGATCTTCAAGTCTCAACAGGCTCCAAATCCAGTGGAGCCTTCAATCTCAAATAACTCCCATTTAAATATTATCTAAAGCGTTTGACTCAGTAAATCACAGTCATGCTTTAGATAATAATATCTATCTGTCTATAATACATAGATAGATAGGCTTGTTTAATGCTAAGTAAGTCTGGAGTCTTGCTTCAGGGGTAAGAGGACAGTCATTGTCGTGGTTAAATACATCTCTATGACAGACTTTAGTCATTGGAGAATGCAGGACAGAAGGAACGAGATTGAACTATGTATGGAGTCCCTTAGGTAAGTTCCACAAAATTCCCGGGCTTAGAGAATATTACATATGAAGTATAAAGTCATATATATTAAACTCTCAGTTTAATGGAGGATATGGAGTCCGTTACAGCTTATTGTCCATTAAATGAGGAAAGGATTTAAGTGCCCTGACTACTAATATTAATTGATTTACTTGCTTTGTATCTTTTTAATGTTTTTGTTCTTTTGAATACAAAAAATATAATGTTTTGTTATGTGATTAGGTTTCTTAGAACATGTTACGTTATGTCTAAGAATGGATTTCTACTATAGCACATTTTATCATTGATGAACTAACACTATCAACTTATAATTTTACTGTATGTACTCTATATGTACTGAAACTAATAAAACATGTTTTCAAAAATTTGGATACAAATTATTATATTTTTCTTTCAAAATTTTAAATGCAATAATGTTTTGTTTCTTGTCCAATAAATCTGAAGTCTGTTAAATTTAGCTCTGAATATGGGTCTACTTGATTATAGTATACAATTGGAGACCACTTTAATTAGGCCAACAAGGGCTTAGGCGTTAAACACAACCTCCAAGCTGTGATTATTGAATAAACCCCAGCTAAAATAAAACATATTCAAGGTTACATATTCAAAAACATATTCAAAGTGTTGGTAAAAAAGTTTAAAACAGTTTTTATTGTCCATGTCATGCTACTCTATGGACGAGTTCATCAGCTGTAAGTGTTATAATAGTAGTGTGTTGCTTGCACTGAACGGCCTGGCCACTTTTATTAATAGTTTTAAACAATTGTTTAATTAATTGTTATTAGCTATAATTGGTTCTAATAATATTAATAAGTTAAAAATAATTTATTAATATTATTTGTAAATTTTTATATTAATTTTTTATTTTTGTACAATTTGTTTTAGAGACTATTATTTAACAGTAATTGCAAAATTTTATTGTCTAAAGCGAAAAGTAAATTAAAAAAAAAGTTCAGTAATCGATTTGAATGCGCGGAAGTATACAGCCTGAGGTTATAGTGTGAAGAAACAATTACACGTGTTTTGTTCTGAAAGATTTTTCATAACTTTTTACGAGCTCACAGTATACCTCAGAGTTAATTATAAAAACCGATAATACGGTAATCATAAGTCCCCAAAAATGAAATACATTTTTGTACAGAACATGTTTGGTTTCACTTAAAAAGTTTTTGTGGCATGCTAGTGTGGCCCCAGTCCATTAACTGAGTTTTTGTTTCTATGTCGATATATGAAACTCAATCATCTGTCACAATGTGATTGAGGAATTTTTGCCTTCTGAATTGTACAGCTAAGAAAAGTTAATGCCGATCACGCTCACTTGTGATAGACTGGTTTATCAGTGACAGTTTTGTACGAAAATGTCTGAAAATTATGTAATGGTGAATTGGCAATTTTCTCTGATTTTGTCATTTACAATTGCAACAAATTCATCTGTTACAACAGATGGTCTTCCACTTATTTTCTTTATTGTGGACATCAGTCCTTTCTTTTCGAAGCAAATTTCATCACTTCTTATGAACTATCATTGATAAAGTTCTCTTCATATATGCACAAAGTTCATTATGATTGTTTACAGCTTTTTTGCCAGTAGAAAATGAATTGCAGCTTGAAATTCATAGCTAGCAAGGTTTTTAATAGCTGCTATTTTGAATAATTGTAACTGCAAAAAAGTTTCAGCTAGGCACTGCCAGACTCTTAGCTGGGCTAGACAGCTACACTTAAATCACACCATTTCCATTTCAATTTTATTATAATATTAATAATTATTTATAACAAAATGTATTCTAAAACACATTGAACATTTTTTTTGTTTTAAATCTATTTTTTGCTGGTCAACATTTCTATAAATGCCCTTATATCTTGTGTTTTTAATAATTTAATTGTAATGAATATTATAGTGAATTTGCATATTCCTTTTCTTTATTTATCAATGCCAATTTTTTTTTTCATTTTGTACTACTTATGTAATTTAGCATAATCAGGAATGGTTTAGGAAAAAATGAAATGTCAATAAATTGTAATTTATATTAACATTTGTGCAGATTCTAATAATCCATTTGTCATACAGGGGCTATACAGGCAATAAGTTCCGATTCTACCTACCTGGTGTGCTGAGGAACTTCAGTTTTAAAATTTACATAAAAACTTTTATTAAAGGAAAATTTATTTAAAAAATCATTATTTGATGATGTAATAGTTAAATAGCTTATGAAATTTAACTATTAAATAGATAAATAGCTGGTGGATTGTGTTTTGACTTTCTTTGGTATGCTTGCATGTACATGTAGATAGTGTTTGTGGAAAGTGTATTGATGGCCAAATAAATTGGAAAATAGAATATAATAACCGTTACAGTTTATCATGTAAAAAAAATCTTTTACTTATATCCAAAATATTTGTCTAAATAAATTTTATTTAAATATACTTTTGGGATAACATTATATTAATTTTCTTGTATTCTGGATCTGTTATTTATTTGCTTACTCAAGATAAGAGCTATTTATAATGTTCTCCTGCATGTCTTTCGTAATTACTTTACTATTTAAAAAATTTTTTAGATAATTGGATTTAGTGTTCCAAATTAATTACAACTCTAATTTAAAGGAATGATTAAAAAAAATTATTTGAAGTTGCTTATTGAAATTCTTAAATTTATTTTTACATATTAACAGGAGGATCCTGATGCATGTATTCCTACAATAACAGCTTCAATGCAACATTGTCCATTCGGGGAGAAAGTTGTTAATTTTCTGACTAAACTGGCACAGTATGTCATGCGGAAACAACTAAAGGAACAATTTGGTAAGTAGTGTATATTTTGTCCACTTTAAGCATTCAGTGGAAATGGGTCACCTTAAACAATCAATCACTTCTGCATATTTAATTTTCTGTTAAATCAGTGTAAACATATGCTGTACAAGGTGGCATAAAGAGAACACACATGTTTCCAAAATACAAAGTGCTATTCAAAAGTTTGGGAATATAAAATTGCTAAAAACTCCTAGTTTTTACTGACTCTTTCAAAATAATTACCTTTGGCATGGATTTTCATTACCCCTACAGGTTTTCATGATTCCATGCATATCTGGAAATTTACAGGTGTAAGTGTTCAAAACATGTCCTGCGATTCTGTCTAGATCTCCTTAATTGTGTGAAAACAACAGTCGTTCAATTTTAACTTTATTTTGGGGAACAGAAAAAAGACGAATGGCAAATATATTTCCCCCTTTTTTGTAGTGAAAAACCAACAAGATTTTCATAGCGGTGAATTGGGTGAAAAGGGAATCACTACCATGTTTTTGGAAGCCAAAAAATTCTGAACAACCAGCGATGTATGCGCTGGTGTATTGTCATGGTGAAGAGTCCAGCTCTTGTTCTTCCACTGTACTGAATATTTGTGCCTAATACTGTCATATAGCTACTTTAAAATTTCACAATAAAACTCCAGTGATAGTTTGACCAGGAGGGTCAAATTCCTTGTAGATAATGCCTTTATTGTCAAAAATAAATAAATATATAAAGAATAATAGCAGTAAAACATGTAACAATTACGCTGATGACATACTTATTTTGACCACATAGAGATGGTAACTTCCACTTCAATGACTGCTGTTTAATTTCAGGGTCATAACTGTAAAGATTATCTCATCACCAGTTGCGTCATTAGAGATGAAGTTAGGGGGGTCATACCTTGCTGTAATTTTCGATTCAGTACAGACAGCTACACGATAATCTCAAGTCTTGGCTGCTGCTCAAGTCTCAGTACAAATTTTGCAGCAATACACCTCATGTCCAAATTATCCGACAACATGTGTTGCACAGACCCGTATGACATTCCTACTGTTACACAAACATCATGGATTGTTTGTCTATGATCTGCAACAATAGCTCACACTTTTACAATGTTTTCTAGTGTTGTGCTTGTTGATGGTTGCTGAATGCTCATCATCATCAACAGATGTTCGTCGATCCTTATAGCATTTGTACCAAAAAAAATTTTTTTTTGACTCGGTAATGTCACCAAATGCTTCTACTAGCTCACAGTGGGTTTCTGCAGCATTTTTTTAAAAATTTGAAGTAAAATTTGATGATTCTGTATTCTTTAAAATCTACCATTTATACAAGTTTAAAAAATTGCTGCAACGTTAAAACACAACATTACACAAATGCACGAAACTCAAGAATGCGGGCTCTCACTGTCACAGCTGTTAGCACACTAATTCACAAAGAGTATTGTTTGCCCAATCTGCTGGCAGCACAACAAACAGTTCACATGCAGAATTCAAATTTTGGATAGCACCTCATAAGGTGCTAGTTGATTTTTAATTATCTCCTAAACAATTGAAGGGCCATGGGAAAGAACGATCATAGTCCTACACATCACAATTTTCCGAATTAAGTTTTTTAAGTTTCAAGTCGACTAAATAACTTAAAAATTGGTATAAAAATAACTTTCTTAAACTTTGTACATTTTAAAACTGCATTCATTACATATTCAGAAATAAAAAACAACACTTAACTTATGAAACGTGAACAGTTCAATTCAAAACAAAAAGATGTCAGGACCTTGATCGTTTTTGCCAGTTGTGAAGCATCATCAATTGTTTGGATGTCTGGATGTTCAATGTCATCTTCGTCTCCTTCGTCCAAACCAAGGGCAGGAACCAGTAAATCGTATAATGCTTGAGAATTGAGACTGGTCAAGAACTGTTTTAAATGTAGTAGATCCTTTAATTTTGCAGGTTTAATGGCAGTTTTCCACTTAAAAGTTCTTTCAGTACGTTTGGGTCCTTTTTCTTGTTAGACTTTCTTAATTTCTTGTTTTCTGTGCCTTTATTTCCAACAAAAAAAGCTTTCAAATATCTACCCAAGTATTTTGACTTATAAAACGTGAATCTTGCCTGCTTTTTTGTCAACCTTTAAAATACTAATTGGTCGTGTAGGCATAGGGCACTTTTTAACATAAAGTCCAAATAAAAAGTCTGTCCAGGTTTCAATTTTGACGTCTGTTGCACAATTGATGACAGTGAAAGGTGATGGTTTGTATTTGCTCTTTTTGATGACATCGCTCCAGTCACTGGGTGTCTCAGTGTAAGATTTTGCACTGACAAGAGACTCATATTCTTGTTTCCCTCCATATAAGAGTGACCTCTTAAAAGGAAAACTACTTTTACGGTTGTAAATCGTTTCAGTGTATGAACTGTGTGGTGCAGAAAGCGCACAACTGTGAAATTCTTGTTCTGCCTTCACACGAGTCGCAAAAAAGAATGATGTGTTTTACTGTTGGACTAAGAATGTTACCAAAGAAGTGTTTAAGCATAGAGCAAATGTTATCTGCCCTCTTATGATGGACACTTTCATCATACGTAAAATACTGAGGTTGAGTGTGACAATACATGTATATTAAAAGAAATGAAATTAAGTTGTCAACGATAGTATATGTCAGATGTGGTTGTGTTAAAGAGTAGACAGATTTCTTTCAAAATCAACAGTAATTGCCACAATTTCGTCATGTTTTTTTCACATCGTTATGTATACTCGTCCCTTCTTCACTGTCCGTTTCACTAAAATCACTCAAAATAATTCATCAATATTGTTTAAACAGGTTACATTACACACAGGAGGTTATGTTTTTTATACACGTTACTTCAACTAACCAAAAAACAAAGCAAGCACCACTGACAATTGGATATGAGTGGAGGGGAGCAAATAGGACCTTGATCTGTCTTGCTCGCTGGCGTGTGGACTGTGATCATTCTTCCCCGTTAGCCCCAATTGTTTTCCTATTATAACACAGTGACTATGATTTTTCTTGTTTGAATAATATAGTTATATACTGTCTACAATAAGCTACCAGTTCCCACTGTCATCTCAATTTGGCAGAAAAATGGATTTCGATTGTTTTTCCCCGTGGCCCTGAAATTTATAATATAGTATTTGTAGTTGTTATGACATTGATTATTTAATTAGTTATTACTAGTGGCTTATAAGGGGAATAGCCCTATATATTTGTTAATAATAATTTTGACCATTAAGTATTTTTAATTTTATACAGAAAAATAAGAAAATTTTTTTATTTTCATTTCAATCCCTCAGAAGAGCAGACCCATTTCTGTACGTTCTTGATTAATGGGATTGTGTTTGCCCCGGTGTTCATTTTTGTGCCTGCAACAACATTGTCTTCATCTTGTGGAACCTAATGTACTTTTGAAAACCTGGACTTACTTGAAATCTGAAGCCTTCTCGAAATCTTTGCTGTTGTTTGAGGACTTTTAATTTCTTTTATTTGTCATTGGCTTTCTATTGTACTTTTTGTCCAAAGTGTTGCAGATTAGCCATTTTAAATACACTTAAAAAGACTCGGCTGTAATTTGTTTCTATAATCTATTTTTATCTGAAAGCAAGGGTGAAGCATTAACAGTTAATTATATCCCTCTTTACAACAGCGAATGCATTACTGCGTGTAGTTCCTGTAAATCTGGGAACCAACACTATTGGAGCATTTTCTCAGTTTTATATTTCCTATCAATCCCTCTTCCTAACCTCTTGGATGTTATGAGCATCACACAATTATTTTCATTTTGTAAAAGCGAACATGTTTATCGAGACCAGCTGGTCACTCAGGCAAGTCTTCCATTTTCAAAGACTTAGATGCACTACTTTTGAAAAATCTTTATTATTATTGTTTTTTTTTCAAACATAATTAAACATACATCAGTGGATTAAATATAGTTGTGTTAGTATATTTATAAAAAACCGGTTTAGTTTCATACAAAAATAGGTGTGACAAGTCACTCAGCTTTTACCTCTTTCCTCCTCTCTATATTGTATTGTTGACTCAAACCCCCTACACTTTTTCAAGGCGTGACATAATGTGTGTACAGCCTCTAGGAAAAATATCATTCTATATAAAATGAGTAAACATTAAACGATTATCAGAAATGAAAGGAAGATATTAAAGAGGATCAAGTGTAGCTACCTTATGTGTGTGTGTGGGGGGGGGGAGAAATTACACAGTATGAACCAGTTGCAAGAAGTAATATGGGACAACCACAGGAAAGATGGCAATAATTATTGTGTAGTCAAAACAGGTCTAATCCCTGGTGATAGAAGAACAGAAAATATAAAAGATAAGCAACACAGTTACTCTATTATTTTACAAAACAAAACTGGCATTTTGAAGTAAGAACTAAATTCCTTAAAATGTCATATTGTCATAACGAAGAACAAATTTAATATAATTTTTTGAGGTTTTAAGGTGGGGCAAATAATCTGGGAGACAGAGGTTGTTATCATATTCAGAAAAAAATAGGTCTCATTTTATCTTCATGTCTTTGCAAAAAGGGATTATGGTTATTAGCTACTGTACTTGCTTATCTTTTCATGTTGAGATATGGTTTCTGATGGGAATTTTTTAGTACTAATTTGTTAGTACTAATTTTTAGTACTAATTTAACATATTAAGGAATAATATGTTGTTGATCTTGATGGTTTGAAATTAAACATGATAAATATTAGAACGAGAAAAAATTAAACCATAGTTATCATGACTTAATTTTCTTGATTTGTGCTAAAACTATGTTTCTTTTCTTTAATGTTTGAAATAGTGACTTGAATTGTAAATTTTCATTTATCGCTAACATTTGAGCAAAATTTAGAACCATTTGAATTAACAAATTACATTTTTTATATTGTCCTAGTTGCCAGCATTTGGTTTATAGCTTCTAAACTAGTTTTTTTAAGAAATGGTAAACTATGTATTATTTTTGCCATAAAAAACTTCAGTTACATAAAAAAATAAATCCGTTTTTTTTATGAATATAAACTGAGCCATTTCCTATTTTAAATAATTGTAATTTATAGTATTTTTGTATAGTTTATTTTCATGTACTCTTTAGGATTTACGTTTTAGTTGGCATTGATGAACATTTTTAATTTGCACCACTATAAGTAAATCAAATAAATTTAGATTTGTCTCTTATTTACATTTGGTTAACAGTGAAAATGTACAAAGTAGTTTTTATCTTTTTTACAGAACTCTCAGTTATGGATCCAGTTCAAAATATTGGTTTGATCAAATCAAGAGCTATGCGCAATATATTAAAGTCAAGAATTCAGAAGGAAAGTAAAGATTTATGTGAAGAAGAAAAAGAGTACGACAAATACGAATCGGACAAAACTCAGAAATTAAAGTAAAATTATGTTTTAGTCAAGTCAAACTAACATTCAAATGTTAGCTTGTATTCAAACTAAAAATACTTTTAATTGTTCAGAGGTAACTTTGTAGTTTGGGTAAGAACAGTTTAAAATGAGTTAATAAAATTAAAATTTCATGTCTTCTTCTGAGGCCAAAACTTTTCATTCTGTTACTTTGAACAATTTTGTTCAACACATGCATAACTCAAGAAAACAACAAACTTGTTTGATTTGATGTCTTTCAGGGAACCTTCACATACAGCAGAGAAAATTCAAAAATCAACAAAATATAGAAGAATTATAGAAAAAATGTATTCTGGAACAAATAGTAGTTGTGTATTTTAAGTAAAATTAAAAATGAAGATCAACATAATAATATTCAACATTACATATACCTTTAAAATGTTTTAAAAACTGAAAGTAATATTGTATGTATTGAAAAACACGATCAAATTACTTAATTTTAAATTATTCTATATGAACATAAATTTAATAAAATCCTGTCACTCACCACTCTGATACACCCCGTAGTCGGAGGTGAACATGCACCAATGTTCAAATGGGCATGACTCAAAAATGAGTCATTGCAGAGTCTACTGTACAGTTCTAAGGCTGGATGACCACCAACATGCGGAGTGGAGTTGCACTAGCAGAGTGCACTATGTATTCAAAACATAACCTATTGTTTTTAATGTAAGTGCCACTGAAAGTGAAGCGGGGTCAAGTAGCGTTGCATAGCTAAAGCTTTGCTTTCATTAGCTGCGTTTACATTAAAAACAATAGATTAGATATTAAATGCATAGTGCGCTCCGCACAGGACAACTCTGCTCTGCATTTAGTGGCCACCGATCCTAAAAAAAGAAGCTTCATTTCACATTCAAAATGAAGCATTAGCATTAATTGTTTTTTTTAAACAAAGAAAAACATTTATTGATTATTTTAAAGTTATTTTATTCCGTTATGTCATGCAGTACATAAGCATGGCAATCCCTTATCAAAAGCAGTTTTATTTATGTTTACATTTTCCCTGTCTTTTGTAAAAAAAAATGTCATAAGTAAATTCAGTGATCTCATAGTGCAATGGTTTTTTAACTGAAGTTAGGAAGAAAGGGGACGGAGTGAGTGGTTGTATTTACAAAAAGTAGGAGTAAGGGTCAAGGGAAGTGTTATGGGAAATTCCAAAACACATTTTTCTAAGCAGCTAATTATAAACACATTTGTGTCTGGATTACAGATTGCCTATACAAAGAAGAATTTTCTTGTTTATATTTATAGAGACTGTCTTATCTCTTCCTTGTCTGAAATGTGTTTTTTTACTTTGATTTTTTGTAGTTATATTACAGTCAGTATGTACTCTAGTTAAGTGATAGAATTTAAAAAAAAAATATCACTATGTACTTCTGTTGAAATCAGTGTGCACATGAAATCACAGAATTCATTATGTTAGATTGGTGAGGGATTACTGCATATATTGGATTTTAATATAGTATATTATATTTTGTATTTTTGCCTCTATAGTCTGGACACTCACTCTAATCTGACGGGTGCCTGGTTCTGGACTCCACTGTCAGATTAAACAGACTCTACTGTATATTAATTTATTGAAAATTATTTCAGTCTTCAAGGTGAAATTTCAGCTAAATTTAAATATTCAAGATTTATTTGGTAAAAGAAGTCTAAAAACTTAAAAAACTAAAAATATAAAGGATTGTTCAAAATGTTCCTCACATGTGCCCAACCTTCTTGCCAAATTTGATCAAAATTGATTCATTTTGAATCTTTGGTAACATTCATAAATAAATAGATATCCAGGAAAACATCACTTTTTTAAAGGGAGCCATCAAAGTAATAATTTTCCGAAAAAATAACATTGTACTTCTTAAAAAAGAATATAACTTTTCCTTCATACTCCTATAATGGAGAAATTATAACGAATTTTCCTAAAGAAATTATAAAAAAAATCATTTACTCTTTACTAAAACTAGATTTTTTTTTTGCTAATAACTATTTTCTAAAAATACTGGAGTAGTTCTAAATTGTTTTGATATTATGAATAAGAATAACCTAAAGGTATAAGCTAAAAATATAACAGTTTTAAAAATTTTGCGTTTTTGAACAAATAAGGGTATAGTATAAAAGTACTCAAGCAAATAATTTTAAAAATTTGTTATGTTACCAGATATTATTTACTAAAAACACTAATAAAATTCTTTCTAAAAATATTGTCATGTTTTACTGATAACTTTTTGCTAAAAATACTACAGCAATTCTAAAAATTTTGTATTATTCTGATTAATGGTAAGTTTCATATTTTTGTTTTAAAATTTTGATTCAGTTACCTGTGGACTGCGATTTCACAAGAAAACGTGAATATTCAAAAGCAGGAATTAGAAGAAGAATTTAAAACACTTCTCACCTCACCAACTTTACATGGAGATTTAAAGATACAAATTCAAAATGAAGATAATAATGTTTTAGATGGTATGGTCGAAACTTATGTTTTTTATTAATACAGTCAAATTTGTAATAAGGCTATGTTTTAATTTGTTATTAGCTGAAGTATTTTTTTAGTGTGTATGTTTAATATACGTTATTGTATTTAAATCCTTGCAATTCTGTAAAACTAACAGTTCACCAAAGTAATTATTAATTGTTTATCTAAACTAAAACAATACAACTGGCAATAAATAACAAAATACAGTGGTACCCCGGAAAAGTCTTAATTCTTTCCAGAACTAACGCTGTGCGAGTTAGCGTTTACAATAGAGACTTACAGAAAACATTTTAGTTTGTTACATAGAAAAAAATAATTGAGTACTCACTATTAATATGTCAACGATGAAAACTGAAGAAAATTCACAGAACGGAAGTCACACTTCATATTAACTAAATTCATGCAAATGTAGTTATATCACATGTATACACACATGACAAATCAAAACTGTATATTTTTGTAGTTCATACTGTAGCTTTTTTTAGTTCAATAGTCACAGTTTGTCTTTTTTTCCATTTAATTAATATTAAAAAAAATAATTGAAAACAGGATTTAAAAGCAATTTGAAACTTGCACTCAAACACACTTAACGTTTTGTTACATTTAAAAATCAAAAGTATGTAACAAGATATTATAACTGCTTAAATTTTTATAATATTTTTTAATTTGTATTTTAAAAAAATATAACAGTTTAAACTATTAAACTCACAGTAAAATAATTCATGACACACTAAATAAAATTAGTACGATGACAGAAAAGTGAATAGTTGTGAGTATTCTAAGAACAAATAACTAAGAAATATTTTGTAAGTTATTGCCCTAGAAAAACCAAACACCCATCAATCAAAGGCTTGTTTGTGCTAAATCATCACAATGTTTATTTCTGTAGCACAGCACAATCTTATCTCTATATTTACACATCCGCTTAGAAATAATTTAACAAAATGAAAATACTCTTATAATATGTTCAGGCCTTTATCCAAAACCTGTTATACCGGTAATTTTTCATTCCGTGAATTAGAACGTTGTCCGATATACCGTTGTCCAGGTCGACTGTAAGCTGGGGTATCACTGTAGTACTTATAAAGCACTACAGTGCTTTCTTTTCTTTCTACGAGGGTGGTCTAAAAAGTTTCCGACCTCAACATGAAGATAGCAGCACTCATCGGTAGCAGCACTCGAATTTCGTTATTCATTTGTTGACAGTTACCAAAGTTTCAGCCATTTTGGACGCGCAGTTGTTGTGTAACAGTCGTTTGAGTGAGTTGATGTAAGTATTTTTATGAAAATGGACAAAATCAAGTATCGAGCTGTCATTAAATATTTGTTTTTGAAAGGCAATACGTCAACACAAATCAAAGATGAGTTGGATTCTGTGTATGGGGACTCTGCACCATAATTTACCACAGTGAAATTTTGGGTAGCTGAATTTAAACATGGCCGTAAGACCTTGGGAGACGATGAAGGTTCGAGACGTCCAAAAACTGCAACTATTGACGAAAACATTGCCAAAGTTCACCAAATAGTGCTAGATGACCGCTGAATTAAAGTGAGAGAGATAGAAGACGTTATGAACATGTCAAAAGAACGTGTTTGTCACATATTAAATTAACATTTAGACATGAGAATGCTGTCCGTGCGTTGGGTGCCACGTTTGCTCATGTTAGACCAAAAACGTGTTCGAATGAACATTTCCAATGCTCTGTTGGCGCAATTTAGGCGCAATAAATCCCAGTTTTGGTGCCGATTAATTACTGTAGATGAAACTTGGATACACCATTATCCCGAAACAAAAATACAGTCCAAACAGTGGACTGCAAAGGGGGAACCGGCTCCAAAAAAAACAAAAACTGTTTTTTCGGCTGGGAAAGTGATGGCTACTGTTTTTTGGGATAGTCATGGAGTTATTTTAATTGACTATCTTCAAAAAGGAAAAACCATTACAGGAGCATACTACGCATCATTACTTGACAAGGTAAAGTCAGAAATTGCAGAAAAACGGCCACATTTGCAGAAAAATGAAATCCTGTTTCACCAAGACAACGCACCGTCTACACCTCAGCGGTTGCCATGGCGAAAATCCACAAATTATGGTTTGAACTGCTTGACCATCCACCTTACTCACCAGATCTAGCCCCAAGCGACTTCTTTTTGTTTCCTCATCTAAAAATTGCGCTCTGAGGACAGAGATTTTCGTCAAATGAAGAGGCAATCACCTTCGTGAACAATTATTTTGCAGAGAAAAACGCCGAGTACTATTTGAACGGGTTACAGAGATTGGAGCATCGTTGGGAGAAGTGTGTAGAGGTACAAGGAGACTATGTTGAAAAATAAAAAAAAATTTCTGGGAAAATGTCTTGTATCTTTGTTAGGTTGGAAACTTTTCAGACCACTCTCCTAAATTAGTATTAACCATTAGTCAAAGTTCAAGTGTATATGTGAAATGCAGTACTCATATATATATATATATATATATATATATATATATATATATATATATATGTGTGTGTGTGTGTGTGTGTGTGTGTGTGTATTTTTTTTTTTTACTGTTATAATAATGTACAAACAAGCTACAGTAGAACCTCGATATAATGAATCTCGAGTCAAAGAAAACATTTTGTATATCAGAATATTCTTAAAAGAAAGGTTTGTTATATGGAGGTTAAATGCGGCCGATATTTGTTACAATAGGGTTTCTTCATAACCTCTATGTAACGAATATGTCAAAGTTCAACCTTTCTTTTACAAATGATTTTCAACTGTAGGTTGTTTTTTGTTTTTGGTGTTTAACGTCCGACTATTGTGCACACTTGGGCTAATGCAGACGATCTCAACTGTAGGCAAACCTACAGTTGAACTATAGGTTCAACTGCACACCTACTGTCTGCACTGACAGTATTAGTGTGTTGACAAAACAGTATGTGATGTAGGTGGATAGAAGGAAGCACTTGCTATTGTTTCCATGTCAAGCCATGCATCTGACTCACTACAAACTGTACTGTACAATTTTTGTAGAATGTGTTGTTTTAGTTATGTAGTGGTTTTGTACTGTAAATATTCAGATTACAGTCGATCTTGGTTATAACGCCCTCGGTTATAGCGCTATTTTCATAATGTTCTATATGAGTGTACATGTATTTTAGGCTGGGTTACAACGCTTTGTGAACTCGGATACAACACTGTCACGCTGCTGTTATAGTCCAGCCATTTGTAAAAGGCCTGCATGAGAATTTCTCATGCATGTAGGAGTATTCCCTTCCTGCTCCCATTAAGAGTTCAAGGACACAGAGTCTGCCAATCTGAGTCTAGAAATTGTTACTATTCTGCGATAGTGAAGGAAAAGGGAGGAGCTATGGTGACAGAGTGGGGACATGACACCTCACTCGCACATTTTTTCTCTCTGTCCCACTGGTGCTCTTAGCAGTTTTCTAAGTTGCTGACCTATAGTCACTCTCACTTAAAATACAATTTGTGTTCTATTTTTAAAATAAAGGTTGAGAATAAAAAACGGACCCTTTCTTAGAATTTTGTTGCAGGCTAAACAAACAATGTAAATTGGGTCATTCCTATAAAAGCATTCTCTCGCTCTCTGTATGCCTTAGTGGGGGGAAAACTTCAATCTCACGAACCCTCACAACAGTGAATGCACTGTGTTGCATGTATACATACTAGACTGTACTATTAGTTTTAACTAAAATATATTTCAAAATTATGTAATATGTGTAATAAATTGTAATAAAATAGCCATTAACTATGTATACAGTACAAAGAATGCTTTTCTTTCACTACATACAGTATTTCCGCCATTTACAAACTCATTTACTGTAAACTCGGTTATAACACTATCTCGTTTACAGCGCTCATGTACCCTTCAACCGCGTTATATCCGAGGTCGACTGTATAAGGATTTTATGCTCTACCTCAAGCTGAAAAAATTCGTTATATTGAAGTTATAAGCCAAAATACTATTTAATACAAAGGTGTTTTTAAATTTGAGTGTGGGAAATTTTGTTGGAGTGGGAAATTTAAAAAAATTGTTATATCAAGGTTCTACTGTATTAATAAAAATTGATCTGCTGACATACAAGTCACATACCAGTCATTCAGAACAAATCACACAGACTGTAACGTTTTCAGTATATTTGATGCCTAAACATAAAAATAAAATTGACATTCTGCTTACTTTTATTTTCCCTAAAAGGGTCAAGCTGCATAAAAATCCTTTTTTTTATTAGCTGCATTGTGATACAAATTATCAACTGAGATATATAGCAAGCTATCATAACAAAAAGGATTTTTTTTTAAATCTATTTTTATTTTAAGGTAGGTAATTGGTTACATAATGTAATTACAATTCAGTTCATGAAATTCTCGATTTTCTATGGCATTGGGTGGCCTGAGCTTCTCACATAAAGCAATCCGCAAATACATTAAAAACATAGAGTAAATATGAAAAGCTACTAATTACTTAAATGAAAACTTTATTTTATGTATAAAGTGAACTTATTTATTTAGTTTTATTATGTTTATTTTTAAATAATTTATTACCCATTTAGTTATTTTATTTATGTAGTTAGTTATAAGTAACTAGAGGCATAGAATTAACTTTAAAAATATAAATGAAAAATTTTAGATACTTGCCTGAATGCTGCCACCTTTTTACAATGTTTTTTTTTGCAAATTGTGGAAAAACTGATATTCAGCTTAGTAGATTTTATCTAAACAAATAAATTTTTATAAAAACACTTTCATATTACTTTAAATTGTACTGTGAATTATAACAAAACTGAATTATTTGGAATGTTTCAGAGTGGTGTGACAGTTTTTATAAAGAAATGGATATTATTGAAGCTGAATTAATAAGTTTGGAAAGTTTACAGAAGCGGATCAGTGATTTTCGTGCGCTTATAGAAACTGCAGAAGAACGGAAGAAATCGCCTCCTTATTTGGATGGAGACCGATTGAAAATTAATTTACCTGCTGAAATACCTGAAGTAACAATAATTAGTTTTAAATTTTCAAATAAAAGCACACAATTTCTCCTAACGGCACAGTACAAATTTTATTAATTGATGTATTGATATGTACAGATTTATAATTCAAAACAAATTTACATAAAATTCAACGTGAGAAATAGGTCCTATAGGTATAACATTAATAACCAAGTTTTCTTTTTTTATTTATACACTTTTTTTTAACACATTTCCATATTTATTTAATTACAAAAATACATGATGGGCTGTGCAATCGCTGAACAAACAAATACAACTTATTTGGCATAATAATATAATGAATATGCATAAAACACAGTATTTACATGAATTTTGCTTTTCTGTATACACCTATATTATACACACTACAAATATAATAATAAACAAATAAATAAAATCAAGGTCTGCACATATTATAACGTGTTGCGTGTATTTCCACCATGTGCTTTGATACTAATAACCCGCACATGTATATATGTATAGCTGTATAGTGCTAAATAACGCATGAGTTGTTTGCTGTTAATACTTTCATAGTTCACATATACACTAATACAAATATTACATGTGAACTGCACTCTTGAACTCTTGGCAGTCTCCGGATGCTGCAACTCACAGCTGTATTGAATTGATATGACTCACCATATACAGATTTAGCATGAGGCGAACTCAATGCTTTTTACCCACCCATAAAGTGCTAAACGCGCCTGAAGAAGTTTTCACTTAAAAAAAATGTTAGTTAACTGATGTTATTGGACTAGAGACCGGAAAATGGAAACTAAAAGGTAATGATGTAACTGCATTGTTATCAACATTAGTGATTGTTAGCAGGTTATGTCAGAATTAACATTGAAGGTTGTTGTCCACCTGTAATATGGATAACCTCCCAAATTTGATATTTTGGTGAGATAACAAGTCAAATATTTTGTTTCTTTGCTTGTTCGAGTATCCATGAATAATAAAAATTGTAAGTGAGGAAGTTTTTGCTTTTTTGCCATATTTAGATTTTATGGCAACAAGCCATTAGATTCCCAAACAAAGCCAGACATTTGGGAACAGCAGACTTGTAGAGCTGAAGCCCCAGTTACAGGTACAAATGTCTTGCCCATTTCTTCCTGTAATGTTTCTTTTAGTAATTTTGTAAATTGTGTCCTTGGGATCTTCTCTTTCATTGTCCAGGAGTGTAAGTGGGAAATCCAAGTTGTGTTTGAAAAAGGTTGTGTGTTTATGTGGCTGTTAAAAAGTTTTGAGTTTCAGTGGTTGTTTAGGGTTTTGTATATTTATCCTCCAATCTTTCCACTGGATCATGTAACAAATTAGATTTAAAGTAATGTTTTTTGTTTCGTATTTGGCCTGGATTATTTTTGGCACAATACATTTTTTTATATAAGACAATTAGTCTTTATACTTGTCACTATAATTCGTGATTGGGTACATAAAATGAATTTAAAATCTAATGAATTAATAATTAGAAATTTAGCCAATATTTATTCATTTTTTTATATAATTCCGAATCATATTTTTTATAAATTCTGGACCAAATTTTTGGAGAAACATTATAATAATTATTTTAGAAGTGATTCTGAACAAGTCAAAAAATGGAATATGTGACTTAAGTATTGGTGAAATTATTGAGACTCAAAATAAGAAATAGATAAACAGAAACAATATAGCCGTGAATAGTATAATTTAATCAGAACTAATATAACTGAATAATTTAGCAAATCTGTTATGGATTTGGAGAAAGAAGGCCAAAGGAAAGTAATTTAGTTTTTTTTGGCATTAAACAAAAACCACACATTAGTGAGGGGGAGACCGAGAGTTTTCCAATGTTAAGAAAAAATGTTTGACATTTGTTATAAAATGAAATAATCAAGGTGAGGTTAGCGGACAGTGATGTTAATTTGGAAGATAGTTGGTTTCCTTTATTAAAAGAGACGGTCCTGTCCTTTTATTTTTTGTTTGAAATATTAAAAAAAATTGAATTTCTTTGAAATGGAATGAAGTTGAAGGGAAGTGGTGTATTTGTGGCTCAGGACTATGATGAGGACAGTACAGTAGTAGAATCCAGTGAGTAGTAGAATAAAAATGAGATTTCAGTTAAGTAATGCTGGCGATATTAGGAAGTTATGGAACTGATAATTGGCACTGTATTTTGGTTATTTGAAAAGCTGATTGAAAAATATAATACACGTATGGAGACTGTAGAATGAGGAATCAAACCATTTTTAAAAAAAGAAAAAGGGTTGATAGAACTGGTGGATCTGACGCTACTTTTTTGTTTGCATAGCGATTTCCAAACTTCCAGTAAATCGGGCCAAACACAAAACTAATGAAGATGTTCATGAATGTGATTTTCTAAGTATTGTAGCATGTAATATGTGTGTTTTAAAAACAAAGATGAATAATTTTGAATTTACTGATTTTCTAAGAAGGTTTGGTACATTATTTTTATTTTAAAGTGTTTTTGTGTGAAGGTCAAGATGTATTAAATTTCTAAAATAAATTTAAGAACTATGATTTGTTGTGCTAAGTAACATTTTCTATTAATTGAATAATTAAATTATTATATTTATCCTCCAATCTTTCCACTGAATCATGTAACAAATTAGATTTAAAGTAATGTTTTTGTTTCCCAAACTGTATTTGGCCTGGATTATTTTTGGCACAATGGCCATTTTTGGGCACAATACATTTTTTTATATAAGACAGTTAGTCTTTATACTTGTCACTATAATTTGTGATTGGATGCATAAAATGAATTTAAAATCTAATGAATTAATAATTAGAAATTTAGCCAATATTTATTCATTTTTTATATAATTCCGAATCATATTTTTTATAAATTCTGGACCAAATTTTTGGAGAAACAGCTTCACAAATTATTGGATCGTTTGTTCGTGAACTTGATAAAAACAAGCACATTTAACAAATAATTACATTTTAAACTGTTATACTTTATTTTCCTATAATTATCTAAACATGATTTATTTTGTTTTAAGGTTGGACCTGTGTGTAATTCGAAAGGTGAACTTTCTTTAGAAAAATTCTTCCATTACGTAAATTATATAACTGAAAAGTTAAGGAAAGATATACAAAAATATCTAAAGGTTGTTGGTTCTGATTCAAAGTTGTCTTTGGAGGAATTAACCAGTCAATTTTCAAAGTCAGAAGAGTTAAAAATATCATTAGAGAATAAACTCCAAGAAATTAAACCTTCAATATTATCCATGCAAACAAAATTGTGTAAGCATTAATTATTGTGTTTACAATTCTAAAATGTAAAACTTGAATGTACATTACAAATGAAGCTTAATTTATTACACAACTACCAAAAAAGGAATGTTGTTTTTCATGGCTGGGTAAGTATGTATGTGTGTTTGTTTGTTTGTTCCATCATAACCGTGCCTCGGCGATGATAACCTTAACAGTTTTTCGCCGGAAAAAAAAATCCATCATAACTTCTTAAAGGCTCACCTAATTTTGATCTACCTCAGCTCGTCGGATTCCTCACTTCATCAGGAGTGTCAAAAACTACATGACATTCATCCAAACTACCCTCGATGGGGTAAAATTGGGGTGAAATGGATAGCATAAACTTATAACTAATTTCAGATAGGATAAATAAGTTGTTAGGATGAAATCACAAGTTCTTAAATAACTGATGCACTCATACATTCTTAAATAACTGATGTACAGTTGTAAAAGATAATTACTAGGAACTATACATTAGGAATCACTCAGATTCAACTACAGAAAGCAATAGAAAAACACTAACTTCAGAACCAATAGGCCTAGAGTTACCACTCAAGTTTCAGCTGATTCAGAGCATTGACCTGGGAAAAATGACACTGAATAAAAAAATTGGCCGAGCCAAGTCGGAGTTATGAAAATCGGAAGGAATGGTAGATAAGCTGGCGATAGGCTTTGTCCAAAGGTCAGGCTCGGGGACGACACCAGATCTTCAAATTAATGTAAATAATGAATGTTCAATCGTCAACAAGATAAAAATTAAATAATTCAAAAATTAAAAATTACAAATAATTGATTTAAATTGAAATACAAATTTTTCAATCCCATACATGCTAACTCCAGTCAGCGTATGGTGTACATGAGGACAGGACCATAAGAGGGACACAGATCAGCGCCAGGACTTTGCAGTGCCTTCTTTATTCTGTTTTGTTCTTTATGTTAGTTTTGTTCTTTTTTAAAATAGCTAAAAGAAGGCTAATTTTTAGTGGCTTAGTCACTAAAAGTGACGAAATAAAAAAACACCATGGTTAAAATACAAAAAAAAAAAAAATATATAAATAAAAATTATATATTTCATAATTAAAAGAAATGAAAATCTGAAATATAATTGATTTAAAAAGATGAAAACAAGGTATTAGAATAAATGCTGAAGAATATTTTCCGAGTATTTAGTTAATAAATTATGAATTTACATATTAAGTTCATACAATAAATGCAGTCAGGGAGGGGGTTGTATCTCAATATATTTGCACTAAACAGCCCCTGAATGCATTTATTGTATAAACTTAACATGTTAATTCATAATTTATTAACTAGTTATGTACTTCAGCATTTATTCTAATACCTTGTTTTCATTCTTTTAAGTCAATTATATTTCAGCTTTTCATTTCTTTTAATTATGAAATATATAATTTTTGTGTATAATTTTTTTTTTGTATTTTTGTTTTAGCAGTTGTGTTTTTTTATTTTTTAAATAATTATTTTTATTTTGAAACAAGTTAAAATAAATGCATTACATTTTTAATTCAAAATTGTATTTGTGTGTTTTCAGATCCACATTATGAAACTTATCAAAAGATATTTCCAGAAAATTTTTTTGAATGTCCAGAAGTTAAATTTCAAGAGAATTTAAATACTAGTAACTTACATTTCAAACTTGGTATGTTATTAGTATTATGAATATAATTATCTATTTATATAAATATTTAGATTTAGAAATTTTTTTTATCGCAGACACAGTACTGCACAGTAATTTGTAGGATTATTATTGCACTGTGACCTTTGTAGATCTATTGTGCTCCCTTTCTATATACCTGAGATACTTAATTCTACCCCGCAGGGGGTCCAGACTAGCTACACCTATTGAGAGGATTTAAACGTGCCTCGCGGTACCCGAGTCTAACACACATTACAAAGTTACATTTAGGGAGGCAATAATAGCCTTAATGTGCTTTTCGCCTTAAAAAAAAACAACTTAGTTCTAGCCTCTTCTCCAGCCCTAATAACTTTGTGAAACTTAGGATTTGAACGGGTTTCAAGGTGGGTAACCCCCACTTCTAACTGATGACCTTCCAGTTTATTGCACTACTAATTCCCTTTCAATTTTTTCCTCTTGATCCATATCATGAAAGTTGCATAAAGTACTTGCAAAAATGCTATGTTTCAAAATACTGATTTCATGGGAAAAGGCTGAGTGGAAAAAATTGATCTGCACTCATCTTCATAAAGTGATATTTGCATGATAGGACTTATGCTGTAACAGTGCCAACTCATTTGTGTAATTTACTAATTTTTTTTCAGTTCTATTTAAAGAAAGTGGGATTAAGACAGAGAAAATATGGACATATAAATAAAAATACGGAAGTATAAGGTATATGTAAAAAACAGGTGTATGAGGTATTTAATGCGTTATATTCATATGGATTAGAAGAGGTGAGCAATGGACATTTTGTGAGGGTAACATTGTGGCCACGTAAAGATGTCTTAACCTTCCATTGCTCTACATCTGGCTTCCAGATCCATCCCCAAGTAAACATAATCGAGTGGGCCTGTAAAAACGGTGATCCCACTTTCTGTTATGCTCTTTTCATCACCTTTTATACTAAACAAATATGATTCACTTTTGTACATTGTGGGATTCTATTGAACAAATGTGAAACAAAATGCTACTCTATTGAAACAAAATGCGATTTTTCCTCAAGATTTACAATATTGTTTTCTCAATGAAGAAAATAAACGAATTTATTGTGCAGTTCCAACTAAACTAACAACCATTCTCTTTGGCCGACATACTATCTTTCCACTAATATGTGTTATTTTGAAGCTATTTTTTATATTTACAAATGTCATTCCTTCGATCATCGTCATTTCAGTCATCAGTGTTTTGTTATTGATTTTTATTTTATTTTATATTTTTTCACCTTGCCAGAATATATGCATAATATCAACTACATATTCAGATGTACAAGCTATGTTGATCTTATAACTGTATGCAGTCAATCAACACTGTTATCTGTAACTTAAACTCATTGACTGTCTGTACTTCTGTTTCGTCCTTTTTTAACTCCAAATCCCTGACGTAGGTTCTATGAATATTGCATGCTTTTCTGGTATTGATCTTTGGAATAGATGGAGTAGAACATGTAAATAGTGGTGTTCTACCACCCAAACACCCTGTCAGAAAAGTCTTGTTTTAGAATTTTAGACATGTTGATTCTTTGTCCTGTAAAAATTAAAAAAACAAACAAAATACAATAATATTAACTAAACAAAATATTCACTAAATAAATTTGCACACAAATAAAATAATGTTTTAATTTTCACTTTAAATTGGACTATTGTTATTAAAATTTATAATCATTCTTAAATTGATTATTCATAAATTGTTATTGATTATTCACAAATTATTGATAATATTTACTTAAATGATATCTCTTAAAGTTACACACATATAAAACAATAACAAAAACAGATACAGAGTTAACAACTTGCTTTTATTTGATAAAATCATTTGAAGTAATTTATCCCTATACAGGGGATAACCTTAATTTTTATCTTCTGAATCAATTATATTTAACTGATATGATCACATAACACATAATAAGTAAAGACGAAGGTACAGATATTTAATTACTATTATTAATTTATTTAAATTTAATCGGATCAAAATTGATTTTATGTCAATTTGATCGATCAAGCTTTGTTGAGGTTAAATTTAAAATAAATTAAATTAAGTAAAACAAATAGATAATAAAGAAACATCCCTTCCCCTACTCAAATGAAAATATGTCACTAAATTTTTAAAAGTAATCTTAATCTAAACACATGACATTTTATATATATATATACATAAAAATTTATATATATATGTATTGTGCTATATGATGCACAATATATAGCTCCATTTAATATGAATGTTATATATATATATATATATATATATATATAAATCAAATCTAATTGGCCACATTCCTGGAGTCTATCACATTTATAACTACAGGTTCACAGTACAAGGATTTTAATGTTTTGCAGCCGCCTCGGTGGCCTAGTTGATAGCATACTGGGCTTTCACCCCGAGGACCCGGGTTCGATTCCTGGCCAGGGCTTGGCATTTTCATATGCTATAAAAAATCCCATTGTCTGCATTAGTCCAAATATGCACAATAGTCGGACTTTGAAAAAATAATAATAATGTTTTGCAATGTTTTATTAATTTAATAATATCAGGGGGACTTAACCTGCTAGTCTCATTCAAGTTTATTTTAAATTTAGAAAATTAATTCTATTATTGATTTTAAAATTTTACAGTCTAATATTGAAAATGTTCACAATATGTATTTTTATTAAAATTTCATATTAACTAAGTTTTGCTGTATGTATAATAAAGTAACAATCGTATTAATGAGATTAATAGGCTGATTTAAAATGAAATAAAAACTCAGATTCCAGGTTGAAAATAATTTAAGTCAGATTTCACCCAATTTTTTTCCAAAAATAATTGTCGAAATTTATCTTGAATCACACTCACTATCACTTGAAATATATTGTCGTAGCTGTAATATTATCTGATGCTGTAACATAACTTCATAAATTATCACTTGAATCACAATTTCAACACTTTGTTAGCGACTGACGAAACACATGTCCGTCTCGTTTCTATGGCACCTAACCACTCACTCCCTCTTATACTCCACTAGAGTCTTCCTTTCCTTGATCTAGAAAAAATGTTTTCCCGTCTTGTCTTACTAGTTCTGTTTTTCTAGGCCTCGCATGTTGTGTTATCAGAAATCAAGCATGGTTATTCTAATGTTCTGAGTTTTGTATTTTTGCAAAACTTTATTATGGACTATTATTTGTTAGGAGTGATTTCTTTAATTATTTTATAATTCGCAAAGGGTAATTTTTCATTTGATTTGCATAATTTAAATTTTAGTAGAAAGCGTTGCCTATTTCTATTTTTCCCGTTTAGTGCCAAAATTGGTTAATGTAGGTCTGTGTTCCATGAATATGCTCGGATTCTTTTTGGTAATATATAGCAGTCCAATATGTCTTCCCATGTCTACTAATTTCCAGCATATTAGCTTTATATTTGGACATCCGTCGCTTATGAGAATATTAAAGTGTTGGTTTGGTAATATAATTTAGTTGTCCCCGTCGATTAAGTGATTACTTTAATAAAGTGAAATATGCTTAAGTTAGGCTTGATGCCATCACCTATGTTTGTTTATGTTAATAGCCTAGGTTGATGCATTGTTTGTATTCGAGCTGTTCCTAACCTGTCCTACTATTTGAATTATGAATTGCTACAGTCCATGTTGGCTCTTCTTGGACCCAGCCTAGGACTGCAGACCTGCGTGCACTGTGTGCAGGAATATAAAATTATTATACTTCTTACAAAATTAACTTCAAAAACACTAAATTTTTAACATCATACCGATGTATGATGATGTAAATTTTTTACGTAATTTTTACTCTGGTTGAACCACCGGTCTGATTAATTTATGTCCTGGGTAATGGAGATATTATTATACAAACACTGATACATGTAAACTTTTCGATTTAAATACATGATTCCTTCATGTTTTACATTCACCTAGTCACAAAACAAAATCTTTTAATTATTTAGTTTGTATGCATATAGGCTTGTAAATATAGTGAAACTAAATATACACATTATTTGTAATTACACTGTTGATTTTGGCCGTTTTACACAGAATTAATTTTAATATTAATCGCTCACTTTTTTTTAAAAAGTGTTGTTTTACATAAACAGTGTAAAAAAGTAAATATGTTTCCTTATTATGCAATTCAAGAAAGTGCATTCAGCAAGAAACAGTGTAAAACTAACTTGTGAGATTTTAACAACTTAACTATAATAAACGATTACAGATAAACTATCATGTTATTGTTGTATTCATTCAATACATACATCAATAAAAAATGGCATGGCTTTTGAGTGTTGTGCTTCAGGATATGATATGAATGGGAAGGTGCATGAAAAAATCAGGTAATTTTTAGGTAAATTTGAATTGAAAACTACTGCTGCATTTGCTGTTATCACATCCGAAATCAGTGGTTATTTTCAGTGTTTCTGTGTTTTAAAGTTAGTAAAGACAAAATTGTTTGATAATTTGTTTTCTTATGAAGTTTCTTAACAAAAATTAAATAAATGATTTATATGACCTAACATGATGGAAATTGTTTTAAATAATATTAATACTAATAAATGTAAGATTATTTATTGAGTTTTTTAAAACTTGTTTAAATACTTTAAATGTTTATGCAATTATTTTCTCTTTTTTCAGATAATAGTATTCAGTTAATTAAAAATATAAGGAAAAAACTCCGTGGAAGGAGAAGACCGTCAATATTATGTTCAATAAAACAAAAAGCGTGCAGTATTTCCACAAAAAAAGTAACGAAAATTCCAAGATCTGTCAGGAATTTCACAAAAACCAAGTTGTCTATTTCTCCTGCAGATACATTAACAACTGTAGCCAAAACAGAGAAACAAAGTGAAAAACCAGCATCACGCACCTGTCTTACATTATCAACACCAAAGAAAGTAATTTACTCTAAAAGCATATTGAGATACCAACAGCAGAACTCTAATAAGAGTAAAACAGTATTGGAAAACAAATTGGATACATCTGTAGCACCACATTCTTCACCATTAAAGTTTAAGCGCATTAGTAGAATATCCTTTTCTCCCAAATTGGATTCTATTCCTGATTTTGTAAGTGTTTCCAAATTAAGTAATGTGACATTTAAGTATTGTATGTGTTTCTGCCGTTTTATAGGGTTAGATAAAAGTTTTATTGCATCAGATATCATAATTTAGGAATTTTAATGCTTATTCATACATTTGCCATCACTGTGTGTACATGACATTTCGAGAATATGGATGGAGAGTATATACTCTCATTCTGAAGTTCATAAATTAAAACGTAAACTTAATAATTAAGAGCAATTAACATCTATAATTTGTTTACTTTTGACCTTAAATCCCTGTTTTGATATAGTATTTGTCAACTATTGTGTTCATTTTCTTGGTGACTTGTAGTTTTCTGATGACATGTTAATTTTGGTTCAATTTTTGACCACTCAGGGTATTAGCCTCGAGTGTTTGTTGTAAGTTTTTAGAGTTTTAACATAGGCTTATGTTCCAGCTGTTAAGTTTATGTTTTAAGTTTCCATACTCCAAGTGAGAAATGTTAAAAAATAAGTATTTTTAGTTTTTTTTTTTTTTAATGAAAGCATAAGAAACTTTTCCTCTTTTAACGCACTCTTGAACAGCTCTTTTGTTTTAACAAAAAAGAAT
Organism: Callitettix versicolor; assembly: GCA_022606455.1. Lineage (NCBI taxonomy): Eukaryota > Metazoa > Arthropoda > Insecta > Hemiptera > Cercopidae > Callitettix > Callitettix versicolor. The sequence continues at coordinate 69,001,203 of CM040188.1, read as the reverse complement.
GTTTTTATTTTATTTAGAGAAAATATAAAGAAATAAATTGTTCAGGTTTTTTTTATTATTACTTGGCCATTATGCAGAAACATCGTTTATGTGACCTTACTTTGCATAGCTCTTTACATGTGCTGTTTGATAAACTAAGTACAATAACTGTTAATAATACTTTATCTCCTGCTTTCAGTTTAACCAACTGATTTCTAGAATTTGTATTCTGTTTTATTCAATATTTAAACATGAAAACTATCAAAGTAAGACTAAATGTTAACATTTAATTCATCTCAATGAATTCACTTAAATTCATTGAAATTCGAAAATGGAAAATTAATCCACAAATAAATTTAATTTCAGAACTAACAGCTGTTTCATTGGTTTTGAGTACGTATTTTCCTTCAAAATTGATCTATTTATATTTGCAATGTTCTTTAATGAACTATAACCACAGTACATTTGTAGGTTGTTTATAGGTTTCTTTAATATACAACATGATGATAGGACTTGTGTGCAATAGTCTGGAATGCTTTCTTTTTTCAATGCCAGACCATAAACTGTTGTTATCCCAACACCAAACTCAACACTTATGAGTTTCATTGATTCGTCGTTATCTAACTGTTCTATGCTTTTAGTTTATGTTCCGTAATCAATACATTATGTTTTTGTTTTAGCACACTCATTTTATATTTTATAAAAAATTATAAAAATTCTCTGTAGTGCTAAATATCTAAAAACACAAACTTTAGGCCTTATAATACTTCCCACAATCACAAGAAGAGAACAATTGATCCTAAATGTGAACAAAAGCGGCTGCTGTTAGGTAGAGTGGAACAAACATAAGGAAACGAATTCAGTAAGCTTTATATTACGTAATCACATTTTGTTTCCTTCTTCTTGCCGTAAGAAGTGATCTGACAAACAAGGATGTATTGAAGGTTGTCCAATAATTCATGGTGATCAATTCAACTGATAGTTAAAAATAGGGTGGTCTACTAAAATTGCATTAATTGATTAGTTAAAAAAGCTCCTAGTGCGTACAAATGAAATGGAATAATCATTAGTGTTGTAGGTTCAGATAAAATAAATTTGCATATTTTTAGGAGGAAAGGGTTTTGGAAGAAAATCAATTGTGTTTTTGTTGTATAAACTGTTGAACTGAAAGTAAAACTAAGCTAATATGTTCAAATATCTAGTATTACTGGCCAAGCCCCTCACTTCACATAACTGTGTAGTTTATAAACATATATAAGCATTTGATATATATATCTATTAGAGTTTAGATTAGATGCACTATATACAACAAATACAAGTTTTCAAGGATCTGGAGATGAAAATTAAGAAAAGCTATGGGATTGTTTTGTCATAAAGGGAATTACAAAAAAGATAGAAGAATATTTTCTATAAGAAAAACCAAAATCCGAATAAAAAAAGATGGTAACTTTCGAATGTATTTGAAAAAAATATATGGTTTTCTTCCTTACCTAACCATTTTGAAGCCGCCTTGGTGGCCTAGTTGATAGCATACTGGGCTTTCACCCCAAGGACCCGGGTTCGATTCCCAGCCAGGGCTTGGCATTTTCATACGCTATAAATCATCCCATCGTCTGCATTAGCCCAAATGTGCACAATAGTCGGACGTTAAAAAAAAAAAATTATCATTTTAATAGCTTATGACAATACTACTGTAAATGTAAAAAGTGTTTCGGCAGTAAACCTTTAATATTTGAAAAATGACCTGATATGTGGTTTAGTGATCTCTTAATAAACAGTTTTATGTTACCTAAACTTGTAAAACTGACTTAACTTTTTAATAACGGACATGGACCAAAAGTTTATGCTAAAATGAAGCTGAAATTTTGTAATATCTGGCAAAGGTAGATTACTTCCATAAATTTATTTAAAAAGTGTCTTTTTGCCTACAATACGTATTTATTACTTGAAATAGCCAACTTTTGATCTTTAAGTGGGCGTATCACTATTGCTTGTTGTGTTGTTAGAGTGAGGTGGGAGTATACAGTACTGTCAATATATTGCATATAACATTAACCGATTGAACACTGTTTGTGTAGATCTATTGTAAACTTACTGTCACTACACCCCAATTAACTGTGGATGTTTATAAATATAACTTCTTATTTGGCCAGTTCAACACTTCTTCTTGTCATGTAAATTTACAAAGGTCAAGTGTGAGTATTGACAACATATGAATAATAAATAACCAACATTAAAGTCAATGCAAGGCAGAGTTAAAAGAAGTTTGGAAAACTTGAGGCAAATTTAGCCCATTGCTGAGCAAATTTGCAAAATATAAAAGATAAAAGAGTTTAACTAAGATTTCCATTCATATTCTCTTAAAAAAAAACTCATTAGTTCAAGTACCTTCTTCGCCATTTAATGCTACAATAAATAATCCTTAGAAAAGAAAAGGTGTAACACAGTCTTATCGAATTCCTGAATACAATAACTAAATACAAGGTGTGTTCAGAAAGTAACGAGAATTTTAATTTTTTGAACATAATATTTATTTATTCTTCTACATTGATGTTGTCGCCTTCGAAATAGTCCCCATTGGAGATTATGCACTTGTGCCAGCACTTCTTCCAATCCTTGAAACACTTCTCAAACTCGATCTTTGAGATAACCTTTAGTTCTTTCAGCAATGCGCTTTTAATGTCATCTACGGCTGTAAAACGACGGCCCTTTAAGGTTTTCTTTATTTTTGTAAATAGGAAAAAGTCACACGGAGCCATGTCTGGCGAATATGGAGGCTGGGGCATCGTTACAGTACTGTTTTTGGCAAAAAATTCACGAACAAGCAATGAAGTGTGAGCTGGTGCATTATCGTGATGCAAAAGCCATGAATTGTTTTTCTACAGATCCGGGCCTTTTTTTTAATTGCTTCACGCAAATGGCGTTGAACTTGTAGGTAGTACTCCTTATTGACCATTTCACCTGGTGGCAGGAATTCATGATGCACTGTGCCATTAATATCGAAGAACACAGTGAGAATAACCTTCACATTCGACCGCACTTGCCTTTTTCGGTCTTGGTGAGCCAGAGTGCCTCCACTGGGATGATTGAGCCTTCGTTTCGACATCATATCAATAAACCCATGTTTCGTCATTACGTTATAATAAACATAAACTGTTATAATACGTTTCAGTAATTCTGCATCGTTGTTGACTTCATTTAGTGACTCCTGAGCAACTTCCATTCGTCGCTGTTTTTTGTTCAAAATTCAACAATTTTGGAACGAATTTTGCTGCCACGCGTTTCATACATAAAACATTGGAAACAATGTCATGACATGATCCAATCGATATGCCAACATCATCAGCGACCTCTCTAATTGTGATTCGGCGATTGCTAATAACCATTTTTTTCACTTTTTCATCGGTTGTTGATGTGCTGGGGCATCCAGGGCGTTCGTCATCTTCGTCTTCACGGCCTTTTTGAAAACGCTAAAATGAAGCTAAAGAAAGAGCAATTAAACCACTCGTAAACTCTTGTTTTTCCCATAGGCCTTTGTTAACATTTCACACACTTTGTTACACTTTAATCCATTTTTTACGCAAAATTTGATATAAATTCTTTGATCCATTTTTTTTAACAAACGAAAATCGCGGAGCTCATAAAAACACGTCTAACCTTAGTGGCTGTCACAGACAAAGTCGACAATGAAAACAGCTGAAAGTTTTATCATACTTCAAGGGCATGTATACCAACATAATACAAAAAAATGTTTGACAATTGGACTCTCCAAGCCAGCGAAATTAAAAAATTCTCGTTACTTTCTGAACACACCTCGTATATTTTGTATATTTTACTTTCAACACTAAAGAAAAATAATCTTTTTTGAAATAAAGTAAGATATTAAAAATTAAATAAAAGTTGTAAAGCATTAGATTCTGTGTTGGTACAGACATATGTTAATTTGAAAGCAAAAAGTAATTTTTTGTTGGCATGTTTTGATTACTGTAAGTTTTAAGACAAACTTTCATTTATTTGAATAAAAATTTGGTATTGTATTGTTTATTTCAATATTTAATTGAGATTTTTTTTTAGTTTTGTTTATGAAGTTATCAGTTTTTTCCTGTTGAAGAGTATTGTTTTTAGACTTTTAAAAAGATATCTTTTATGTATCTCTTACTAGTTAAATAAAGTTTGGTATATATTTGAAAATTTTTTATTTTGTCACCACTATATATTTTTTACATTTATGTTATTAAAAAAAGTGTTATAATAACAAAAAATAAAAAGGAATGTAAATAATTGAAGACAATAGTGTTTGTTTTAAACAGTAAGTCCCTGATTATTTGAATTTAATTACTTATAATATCTTTGTTTCAGATAATTGACAGTCCTTTTACAGAAACACAAGAAGAAGGTATGCATACTGGGCTAAACCACAGTGTAGAACAAATAAAACATTTTTTTAAAATAAACATAAGATAAGCTTTTATATTTTATTTGGCACATAGATATAGGTTTTGATACATGGCGTATTTGTGCCTCTTTTAAATGAGTCGTGAAAACCTTAAATACAAAGTAGGTGCTGAGTTTTATCTAATTTTAAAAATAAACATCATTAGAAAGTTCTGTAAAATACAGTCATTGAAATTTATAGACTCAAATGGCTGTCAAATTTGACGAACAAATTTCGTGTGGTAATGAACTAAACCAGGCTGATAAAAAACACCAATTATTGCGCCAAGTTTGAAACAAGTCAAACCAAAATTGTGAACACTTGAGTTCTAAAACCATATATAGTATAAAATATGTTTAATGACTTAGAGCTTATTTCGTGGTCCTAGGTCATCATCAATCATGGAGCTTTTCATTTAACGGAAATTTGCTAACAACTAATTTTATTATATCAAGATTCCCTCCTTGTATATAAGTATAACAGGAAGGTTGTATGTAACCCTCTTATAAATATTAAAATTGTTGATCGGATGCTATTTGCTTCAACATGTAATCCTGTCAGTCCCCAATCAAATATGATTTTAAATATTTAACTCAATTAGAGGTTGTTACATACAAAAACATCACAAAAGAAAGAAGTTCTGTATTTTGAGTTTTCTTGAATACTTATATGTTCATATATATATATATATATATATATATATATATATATATATATATATATATATATATACACACACACACACACACACATATTTTTTATGCAAAAACCATTGAGGTTATCATCACCTTATATATATATATATATATATATATATGTGTGTGTGTGTGTGTGTGTGTGTGCTAGCACCACACAAAAGCTACCATGGAGGATATTTCGAAGGAAGAACGCAAAATCTTGAGGAAGATCCTTGGCCCGAGATTTACAGAAGATGGATACAGGTTGCACTGCCGGAAGACCACAGAGAAGATATCAAACCTGGCAGCAGATATCAGAAGAAGGAGGCTTCGGTTCTATGGACACATCAGTAGACTCCCAACAGCGAGACTTGCCAACAGAATCCTTAAGTATATACAAGGAGTCAAATCAACAACGTCGTGGATCGCACAAGTCAGAATAGACCTACATGACGCAGAAATAGACTCAACAGACGTTGAAGACAGGTATGATACAGGAGAAAGATGCTCGGTAGGAAGGTCCCAGAGAATGAAATCCCAAAGAGAGTAGGGGTAAAATGGACGGAGGAGCGGAAGAGGATCCATGGGGACTGGATGAGGGAGGTGTGGAGGATTAGGAGCAGCAAGACATGAGTCGGAGTGCTTTGCGTGATCCAACAGGGTCTATACACGCAGATAATAATAATAATATATATATATATATATATATATATATATATATATGTGTGTGTGTGTGTGTGTGTAATGATCTTTAATTAAGTGCAAATGTGTCCTGAAGATGACATTAAATTCTGATATGTGTTACAAAAATGCAAAGGAAAATGTAGGTAATATTTATATAAAGTTTTATATGAAACTGGCTTTGATAACAAAAGACTTGGTGCTTAAATTAGTTTTAATTTCATCTCTAACTTTCTGAACCAAAAGCGTTCATTTTTTTTCTAGCTGTAGATTATTTAAATCTTTTGACTTGTTTGCTACTTCAACACCACATTCTTTTAGGTTAGATTTATTAGTTTTCAGTTAATAGCGTTATTAGTTATTAGTTAATTTTGTATAATTCAGTGAATACAGTATAACATTTGAAGGCCAGTCCAGATGATCCGCAATTAGTTGGGAAGGCTTTGTTGTATGCTATTATTAGTAAAGGTAAATATTTATCCATTAAAAAAATGTTATGTAACAAAAATTACCACAAAACATTTCTTAACCTTTCATAAAGCTTATTTAATAAAAAAGAAACAAACTTTAAAACAATAGACAATTGTTTTATTTTTTACTTAAAATAAGTTGTGTAATTTAAAATTGCTTAGATTAGGCATAACGTTCTTAGGGCGAACGTAATAATAGTGCAAATGTTTTTGTTACAGGCTTATTGTCAGTGGAACAAAGTTTTATCGCAGCAGAAAGCTCGGTAAGTACTGTATTGTATGTGAAATTAACATTTATACATTAAAACAACACATGAAGAAAGAAGGTATAAATACAAATAAAATGAATGATTAATGTGATATAAGTAAATAATAACAATAAGCTTTTATAAAATACATTTATAAAAACACTTCATAGATAAACTAAATTAGAAGCGAGGTCTTTATAAGTAAAGCAGCATAAAAATAACGACTGTCAATAGCGAAATTGCACCAATTATCAGAAAAGAAGGAAATATTCAACATTCTAGAAAAAAAATGTTTCACCAATTATGCAGCTTGTAAGAAGGTATGCAACGATTTTCTCACCTCAGTGTAAGGCACAACAAATTAATAAGTGTCGGCAATAAAAAAAGTTTGCAATGTTTGTCATAAATTGTGTTTTTAAAAGAACTTTTATTTTCATTTTTATAATAGTTGCATAACTGTGTATCTAGTTTCTTTTTAGTTAAAAAAAACATTAAACATTTTTGTAATTGAGTGTATAGTATTTGGCACCATTGAATAGGATTGTAAGTGGGTGTAGTAATTTTTTTTGAGCAGATCAGATAAGTAAATAAATTTTAAAATTTAATATAAGTTATTGAAGTCTGTCAAAATTATTTTGAATATCCAGATTTTTAAATTATAATTCTCATATAAATAAATGGGAAATTAATAATTCTAAGACTGTGATAATTGATGAAACTGGAAATGTAGTTTATATACTGTAATGTAATGAAATTAAAAATTATATTTACTGTATTTTTTTTTGTGTTTAACGTCCGACTATTGTGCACATTTGGGCTAATGCAGACGATGGGATCATTAAAAGGAAAAATTATGAACTGTAACTGCAATTATGGGGAGGTGTGGCCTTGAAAGTGTTTCAGAGGGGCATATACTTTAATAGGTTGAGAATCCTTGGTCCCCCAACAGGTACAGTGGTTCCCAACCTTTTTTGGCTGGGGACACACATCCAAGTGTGTGTAACACCTCATTCATTATTGTTAGGGGTGGGGTATGTGTGTGTAACACTGTAGAGTGTGGGGACACTTGGATGTGTCCCTAGCCAAAAAAGGTTGGGAACCACTGTACCTGTTGGGGGACCAAGGATTCTCAACCTATTAAAGTATGTGCTCCTCTGAAACACTTTTTTAAGGCCACACCACCCCGTAATTGCAGTTATGGTTCATCATACAGAATAACGAGTGCAATAAAGAAAATTTTGCTTTTGACCTAAGTATAATATTTATCTAAAATATTACCGTAAAAAGTTATAGTATTAGAAAGTGGAGCCGATTTTACATTTCAAATATTAAAATAGAAATATATTAATGACACTGTTTTAACTGAACGAGCGAGTCTATGTTTAGGTTAAATAAAAGAATATTCAGTCTGAAGTCACTTTCTACAGCAAGTAGATTTAGTTAAGTGAATGAAGTAAACTCGTAAAAGAAATAGGACAGTCTGCTTTTTATTCAACCTTTTAAAAATTATTTTTTTGAGGTGTTTAGTAAACTTTGCTGACCATAATCCTCTTGGACCATTTAGGAGTTAAAAGTGGCAATATTGACTTTTATATACTTTTTCACCTATAACTTTGTAAATATTAAGGATACAAAATATGTTGTTCTTTTGTCAAAATTATTTATTTAATTTATCTTTAATGTTGTTTTTGCTGTTGTGCCAATATCTTCTTGTATTGGCTCATACCATCTTGGATCTTGCCTCCCAGTGAAGTGTGGTAATATTAACAGAGATACAATGGCATTTTAAAGTTGATATTGTTCATAATCACAACTTACATTTTCTTAAAAATGATCTTTGAATTATCAAATTTTTCAGAAAAGTATCTTAGTTCATGAGACTAAATAGTCCGGATGGTTAAACACAAAATAACCCTACTGAACCATTTTATAGGGGGTGGGGGTGTAAAATCAACATTTTTGCCTTTTTTAAAAATTATCTTGCAAAGTATTAGTATCACAGAAAATCTTATCAAAATCATAGATTTTTAAATTGCCTGTTTTTTTTATTTCTGTACTATCAATGGTTACCAGGAGATAGATTATTGTCACGGTTTCATAATCATTAATTATTTTTCTTTTTAAAATTATTGTCTGTTTCATTATCATTTAAAAGAAAGCCATTGTGGTACTGGTTCTTTCTGTACTTAAAAATGTAAAACAATATTTCAGGTCTATATTTTTGGGTTTTTTTATTGTTTTTGCTTTTATTCCCTAGGCTATTAATCACAATTATTTAATGAGCGAGACTCACCTTGGTTAGTAGATCCTTGAAAAAACACGTTTTTACCAAAAGATCCAGTTTTCAGCCATCTGTATATCTTCTGAAGTTCTGAACACAAGACATTTGACACATCAATCAAACACCAATACACTTGTAAAAAAGCATTGACTAGTGTAAACAGCACACTACTATACCATGGTAGGGTGTCTTGTTGAGAGAAGGTATGGTGGTACCATTAGGTACATTTAGGACAGCTCTTAAGAGTAGGCCAGCAGGGAAAGGTATTGTAAGACAGATTTTGTGCCATTTTCTCTGTAATATTTAAATAATTGGTCACCTTGTTAGTACACACTATGATTGTGAATTTTTTGTTGCAATCCCCTAGTAGAAAAATAAATTACAAATAACATTTTTCTGTGCACACTAAGGTCATCTTTTTGTCATGTTTCAGGAAAATTGGTTAGACTCCATGCAACTACTTCAAAACACTTCATTTCCAGAAGGAAGTGAAAATGATAGTGAATTAAGTATTGAATTAGAAGAAGAAAAAGAAAATAATAAACAAAAAGAAGAACCCAAAATGAGAAGAGCATCTATAGAAGCTCTTATAAATAGATATAAGGAACATAAGGAAAAACATAATAATCCTCATGTTGGTTAATAAAGTTTCCAATTTGATCTCTCTATATAAACTATGCGGCAAATTCCAGAAGTGGAAAACTCCTCTTCCAGTTTCCTTTGTTAAGTTTTGAAAGCACTGTCCAGTGCAGTTAAAAAGAGTATGTTCAGTAGTGTCCTTTTTTTATGTTGTACACCGTACATTTCGGTTAATCAGGAAGCGAAATTTATTCCCTTTTACAAAATTCTAATTATACTCTCACCTGATCATACTGCTGTATATAAGGTTGTTTGGATTTGTCTATTTTCAACAGCTGACAGCAGTTTCCTGTTATTATTCAGTTTCTTATCCAATATCTTTAATAATTTTGCAATACAACTCTGAAATGATCATATATAAACTGACAAAAAATTTCTTTCTTTCTATGGGTATTTGTACGGTTATATTAAATATAAAGTTGTTTGTAGTTTAAAACATAATCCCGTCGAAATTGTTTCTTAATATTTGTTAAGTTAAACATTATACTATAAACAAAATATAATTATTTTCTTTAAAAAAATTATAAACTGTGTGAATTTTATAAAACACCCTTTTACCAGGAGAAAACAATGTTTATTAGAATTCCTGTTCTACTAGAATAACACTTTATTAGAACAGGAGTTTATTAGAATTTTATAAATATATTTTAGAGCTTGTTGGTCTATGTGGCCAAGCACTTGTCAGTCTACTATACACTTCAAGATTGTAGGTTCGAGATGCAGTTACTGCTATACTGTTAACACCAATTCCTTATCCCTCATTAGTCTAACTCACTGGCATAAAATAAGTTATAAAGTAAAAAAAAAATGTAATACATTTCATCCAAAGCACTAAAAGATTACTTGAAATCTCTTGTCCATAACGGAAGACATTATAACAAATGTTTTCTCTCATGAGCATGAAAAGTGTGTTGCGTGGATGGAGTGTATACATAAAAGTAAATACTTCTTTACACCCAGTACTGCAAATTTTGTGGTGCAGTGAAATCGAATTTTTAATGTAATGAAAAAGTGAGACACAAGATGGCAAGTACATCATCAACCTCATTTACAGTTGATCCCAGATACCAGTTTAAACAGTGTCATTAACAAGTATTAACTTCAAAGGTGCATAGTTTCTAAGAACCGTTTAATTTTTTTTTAAGAACAATAAAGACATTACATATGAAAGGATTTAAATTTACATAAACAGAAATTCATATAATTAATTTATTTATTACACAATCAGAGAAACAATATTAGTATAATAAATAGCAAAAATTATAATTTTAAACAAGTCAAAGAAACAATGATATCTGAAAGCTGAGGGCATTACTTTGTGCTTCATCATAAGTAGTTTGTGTTGTAATCAAATTATTTAACATTTGGCACAGACAAGTACAAAATAATATTGCACAAAAACAACACAAAACAATGGAGAACACAAATTGGGTTAAACATTACAATGCCCTCAGTTCTTTTTATGTAGTCGAAATAACAGTAAATAATTGACAACAGAACTATCATTAAATCCAAGACATTTTGAATTATTTTTAAGGGGAAAATTGTTTAATTATTATATACTGGACACATACAATAAAAGCATACATTGGCAGGCAGTTTATACACAATTTCTATTTATTGTTAATTTGAAATCTTGTGACAAAGTCAACAATAAGTAGAATGAACTTTTTGATCAATAATTTGTCTTTTTTTCTGCTTTACTGTATTTTGTAAAAAACTATTAAAAAGGTTGATGCTGAAATAATTTAGGGCTTCATTTGCAATTTGTGCAAGTTAAATCAACTACGTAAATATATAAAAATAATTCTACCACACAAACGTTGGTTTACAGTTCCTGTTTTGCTCAACAGTATTGTAATAAATTAATAAAAAATGGGGTTAAATGACAAATCTTTAACAATTTGTAATTTGATCACATTTTTTTTAATTTAAAGATTTTGTTGCCATCATAAACAGCAAAAACTGATACAAACAGAATTTAAGTTGCATTTTCAATAATAAATATTAAAAGCTGGTTTAAATGAGTACGCTTTGTATTTTAATAGTTTAAATTCATTGCAACCTACAATTCACCTGATTGTGTAACGCAAATTCCTCAATAGCAGGTTAGAAACTGTTTTTGCAATTCTTGAGGTTTAATATGAATATTGTATTTCATTTGTGAGGACAATTTAATATTAGTAAATAGGAAAATAATGTTTAAGAAATTAAATATTATGATCCTAATTTGCAATATTATTTATGATAATTTATTTTAATAAATGTAGGTTATAACTGTTCCTACACTTAAAATTTTATAGTCTTGCAATAAATTTACATACCATGCAGAAAAATCAGACAAATGTAGATCTAAGCGTAAAAATACATAAAACACAAAATTAAACAAAATATTTGTGGCACTGTAAAGTCAAAATAAGATCTTTGATTTGACAGTCTTTTCTCTTTGGTTATGGTGTAAACCTTCATTACCATTAATAAACCTAAACAAATTATTTCCAAAAAATATTATTGTTCAGGTCAGGTTATTTAATTTAAATAATAAAATTATAAATAACCTATAATAATAAAATACAATAGTTTAAATAATGTATATAAAACGATTTGCTTGGCAAAATAAACTAAATAACTAACAAAATTTAGTGTAATCATTCACAATAGTTGTACTTCGTTTGCATTACCCTAAATAATTTGTTTGCTGTGCATTAATATTTGATTTAATACATTTTCATTTGTAACATAAGACAAATTTTATAATTAATATTATATAACATGTAAGAACAATAAAAATATTCGCAACAATGAAAACAACAATGCTTTTAGCAAGATTGGAACTAAATTCTTTCATTCAATGAAAGCATAACAACGTAACATGATTATTTTAAACAAGAACATGTATGGGCCTTTACAAATAACAGCTTTGTGTTTACCAGAAAATGGTGACAACAAGGCAAACAGGACAAAATCATTACCTTAACTTAAATACAGTTAGACTAGATTTTTCACTTTAACTAAATACATCCACAAAGAACAAAAAAGGAATAAAATCATAATAAAAAAATTTATCAATGCAAATTATTCTACATTAAGATTTGACATTAAAAATGGTAATCAGAATAATTAATGTGCAAATAGTAAAGGTCCCGCACACTGACATGGCCATGGTGGTGATCAGGTATGCAATTCATTAGTTAGCTTTGTGCATTCAGACAGGCACGTCCTTGCATTCAATTCCGCAGTGATCACAGCACAGTAGCAACCATAAAATGTCTTGCTCGCTGATCGTGGTACAAATTTCTCAAACATGATATAAAAACTTACTGAATATGTAAAAGTGCACAATTTTATATGATCTATCCCATATAATCTTAAAAGTACTTGTAAAATTATACCTATATAGGCTATTACAGTTTTTCTCTTCAATTTTCTGTGTTACTGATGTGTTTTGAGGTTAGATACGATGTTGGTTGTTTTTATTGTTGAATATGTGATTACTGATTAACTTAAGCAGCGATTATTGATAAATAGTAAGCCGGTAATTGTTTAACAAAGGCAAAATAGAATGGTGTTTGTGAAAATTCTTCTTTTTTACAATAAGCCATTTATTTGACTTATTTAATAAGTAATATTTAAAAACTACCTTTACAGTAGATGTGTTATATTTGTGTTCAAACTATTTTACTGCCATCATGGTCGTTTTGGCCATGATTGCTAAAGCGATTGACACCGCAGCTGTTACCACGACCGCCAATCTGGCCTGCATGGTGTGTGGGGGAGCTTTAAAGAGTCTACATTCAGATTGGTGCTTGAACAAAATTACCAAAAAAATATTGTTTTTGTGTTGTGTTAATAAAATATTTCTGTTAAAAAAAAATTAATTTAATGGACACACACGTTTTTTACCTCATTTTAACAAAGAAATTTATTATTAATATTGTTACTAAGGGCCGACTAAAACATAAAAATAGGCTAAAAATGGATCTCTATTAGTGTAAATCTGTTAAAAAGATTTTATTTGTGAATATTAAGTATTAGTATAAAATTACTTAAGATTTTTAACTTTTGCACAATTTTATAAAACACTGCTTTTATATAAAGAAAGAATTCATGCCTGAAGGTTACTTTTTTAGTCATACTATCTGTACAGGTACTTCTTCTGTAGGTACGATCTGTATTTTATATCCATAATATAAGATGCAATTTGTAAAACGGCCTACAACGTAAAAGCTTAAAGTAATTTCATAACAATAATGATTTTGTACCTTGATAGTTTTAAATTAAATTCACTTATTATTATTATTATAAATTAAATAAACACTGATTAACCCGTTATTCAAGGACTAGATATATGAACACTTACATAGACTTCATTGGAATGTGCAGAACTGCAAAATTATTATGACACAAGCGAAGCTGAAAAGAATCCGAGTGTGTTTAGAATTATTATACGAAGTTATGGGTAAAAAATGTTATTAATATAGAAACAATCACATGTTTACAGTTGATCAATGATGTTTTAAAGGGCTCAATAAATATAACCTTAGAAGAACATTACTTATTACAACTGGAAATCCAGTTTGCCTTGTGTCAAAAGTCCATATAGTACAGGGCCCTCTGTAAGGTTACAATAATACTATACAAAAATAAAGCATATACACATGTGCATGCACACACACACATCTCGAAATATGCCTAAACAATTATATAATTTTACTTTGCAAAAATAAAAACAATACGAATAATACTCTGTATAAATTGTTCCAATATAAATGAGCTGATATTAAGTGTTATAAATATAGGAACCAATTTAAAGAATAGGTTTATACATGCAATGATTGGATGTTGCCTGTAATTTCTGCCTTTCAAATAAATAATGGTTTTGAAAATTGTAAGATCTGCTACTCTCCTGAAGTTTCACACCAAAATTTTATAATTTAGTGTTTCAAGAGTAGGATTTTTTAAAAATATGTTTTTTCTGGTCTTATGCTGATTGTGAATTTCTGATGTTATGGAATTCATACTGTTTAATTTAAATTTCATTGGTAAACATTCATTATTGGTGTCAGTAACTCAACATGTATAAATTAAGAAAATGAATACAGTAAAAACGAAACAAATTTAAAATTTAATTTCACAACATTAAAATGTTGAAGTTTTTTACTGCAGTATGTTTTTTTAAAATAATTCTTAAGAATTTGGGGAACAATTCACGATAAAAGTTACTTTATGCATCCTCCTGCATTATATACTACTATTTTTCCGGACATGCTGGTTTTCTCTACTAATTCAAATAAAGTTCTAGTTGAAATCATTGTACCATATGAACATTCCTTGGAATTGTTTCACATTCCAGAAAATATGAACAGTTAATCCTGGGTCTGAAGATGCAAGGGTTTTGCACTAATTTATTGCAATAAAAGTTTAATCAAGAGAGCTGCCAGGAAAGTCTACGTATAAAGACTTTTTGAAAAGTTTTGGGTTTTCAAGAAAATCTAGGAATCAATTCAAAGAACAAATATCTAAAACGCCTACAGGTGCTTCCGTTATTATTTGGCTGCACAGGGAAGATTATGGGCAGGGTGTGAGATGAGCATTGAGGCTTCATAAAACATGCTAAAATCCCCATAGCCCAATCACCAAGCCCGGTGATATGACACCCTCAATATCATACAACTACTGCATCGACGCAATTGGTGATGATGCCGCTATTTCCACTTCTATTTAAAAAAATCTCAGATGCACAATTTTAAAAGCTAATTTGCACGAAAAATGAGTTTCACAATATTTGTTAATAATCTTTATTTACGATTTTAACAATTAAGTTAAATGATTAATTATACAACAGTTTTGTTATGATTTTTATAATTTAAAGATTTAATTATATTGTTAAAAGTATTTAACTAAAATATCAGCTCATTAACCTTAAATGATATTTTAATGCGGAAATTTAAATTTCAATATATTTTCAACACCCCCCCCCCTAAAAAAATACTGATACTATAATACTATATAATATTTAATATTATATGTTAGCCCTGTAAATAATACTAACGTTATTTTGTTGTAATTTGATTAAATAAATAAAAATTAATAGGAAATTTACAATTCATTGAATAAATTCAACGTTTCTTCAATATTTCTGCTGTTCTGATAAACATATCTCCTTTATCTTAAATTTACAACTTATGAAATTATTATCGATAAACGGAAGTCATAAATAAACAAAAAACAAATTCTAAATGCACCTGTACTAGAATAAAAAATAATACCTGAAGAAATAATAAATTTAAAATAAATTGTACTTTATATTATATGTATATATTTATATATATATATATTATATATAAACAAGCCTAACTAAACACAAAACATTGGCCATGCCACTACTCTATTAGTTAACTGTAGAAACGGCAATATTCCAAGCTATTCTAGCTAGGACAAATAATCCAACTTTGTATAAGACTATAGCACAGTCTATAAACGCTTAATTACATTACAACATAGAATGAAGGGGTGACACATCAAGTATTGTATATATTGACAAAAGCATGTTTTATCTACAGAGTAAAAATTTATATTCAAAAACATCAAAAATAATTAACGGAAAGAAAAATCTATCTAAACATCACAGCTAACATTTGAAATTTATCTGTTGATAACGTTTAAATATTATGAAGGCAGATATAACAACTCAACGAAATAACTACCCACTAAAATTAATTCTGTATAAGCCATTTAGATTGCACAAAAATGCGATAAAATTGAAAACATTTAGAGTCAGTTCCATAATTCCTAAATTACAACAAAGATCAACAACAACAACAGTACATAGGTTAGGGTAGATGCAGAGCAGCTGTGATGTAAGGGACTAAAAATAGGCCAACTGACTTTTACCTAAAATCTATGGAGACTCCGGATCGAGTCCACCGAACAATTGCACTTGTCCACCACATTAATCCTAAAGCTGAGTAGGCCAAAGTAGAAAATAAAATCTGACTAATGTGATTTAGTTTTGGTTCGACTTGACTAGATTCCTGAATAGTTTTGCTCCATTCCGATAGCACCGCACTCAACACAGTTGTTAACACTGGATACATGTTACTTGAAAATTAAAACAATATTCTTCTACAAATAACACTATACACTATTTATAAGAATTTTAAAATTCTATACCGAACGATTGCACAAGAAACAGAAAAATCAACACTCATTTGGAGCCTCGAGTAAAAGACACAACACTCGCTCTAACGGTATTTTTTCCTACCGCTTTTAATTATATTTTTTAAACCTTAATAAAGTATTCTATTTTAATGATTGAATCTAATGTGTGCGTTAAAGAGATCATCCCGATACATTTCATAATAACAGAATATCTCCGTCTAAATCTATAGAGACTTTAACTAGAAGCTATTTAGTATATTAACAGAAAATCAAAATTATTTCATAATTAATAAATAGTCCTTAATGAATGTTTAAATCATCATCTGATCAGATGTTACCTACCTAAGCTAACAAATTTACGATAAGCATTTTTAGTTAGATCCATTCAACAATATTTGCAGAAAATAAGCACTATTTTTTTTTAACACGTCAGAACTCTTTTATATCATTTTAATTAATTACATCAAATAAGAAAATGGTAACCAATATTACATTATGATATATTATACATCACAATATTTATACTAAATTACATAAATCGTTCTACATATATATTATATATGTATAGTGTTAGGCAAAAAGGTTGAATTCATAGTCCATAAAATGTTTACTGGGGTTTGTCTTTTTTAAATCTATGTGCGGAACATTAAAATGTACCTATGAATGACCAATCGCTGAATTGCCTTGATGAAGAAACGAGAAGTATATGATTATGTGTATGTGTATATATATATATATATATATATATATATATATATATATATATATATATATAATATTTGTTATACATACATAAACACACACAAATGCATATATATATATATATATATATATATATATATATATATATATATATATATATGAAAGGAAAACAGAGATAGTAAAAATAGAGACAGATGCATAGGAAAGCTTAGTGAAATTGCTCTCTATATACACATTCTGTCAAACTTGTTGAGTAACCCCTAGGTGTCCTTGTTCTTATCTGCGGAACCAGAGTGGTGGTAGCGGCCAGGATTGAAGTCTGGATTGACAAAGGAGAAGCCTCTGAACTCTTCTTGATTAATGGATCGAACAACGTCTGCATTTACTGGTGTCAAAACTGGTTCTTCTTTGGTGAATTCAGCATCAAAATTAAGCGCATCCTTTTTACTTTTCTGTATCAGAAATTATAACCATAAAATACACACCGTTTTTAACAATGAAAGATTTTAGTATTAAACTAGGTGCCTTAAAAATTATTACCAAGGAAATTTTAAAACTGCAGATATCAGTATTGTGGTACAATCAAATGACCAATGTCTTAACAAACAATTTTTATATATTTTTAAAACTATTCACATTTCAACTTATGCTGAACCATACTTAAGTTGCTGGAATGTTGTTTTTGACATATATGATTCTTTTGTAATTGTCATTTTATAAACAATTACGTTTACAGTATTCTTGCAATTATACAAAACAATGATCACAATGTATGCCTTAGACATTATTATTTTCTCCAACACTGTTTTCTCTTCTGATTGCCTATTTGTCACTCTGTAGGTGTTATGGCAACATTTCTGTATGCAAAAAGCGCATAAAAGAAAAATATGGGCATATATGGAATTTGCCAGCTGGCAGGTAAGTACCATTAAAATTACTTTAATTCTGACAGTCACAATTTCAATGTCAAAATCTATCCTTCTGGTGACACACAATCGTTCAAGACTGAGCTGAGTGTTTGGTCTATCCATCTACACTTAAAACACAAAAGTGACAGTGCAATATTATCTCTTTTCTTTTGCTAGAGAAAGATAACTGGATCTCCTTTAATTTTTGAAATGTGTAATTGATTTCTTTTTAATGCTTAATCATATGCATTAACTCATAACGTTTAAACTTACGTGTTTTAACCAAACTTATGAGGGTTACTATGAAACCTATCCTTGCAGATGGTGATGACGAAAAACCGCAAAAAGTGGAATTATTACTGTGTATTGACAAACCCACTTGACTAGAAATTACCAACTGTAGGTTGGCCCCGGTGTGGTCAACAGACTGTGCAGAGTTAGAAAGTCTCATAATTTTCTTTTCACCAACCAACCTCCCTTCTTTTCTAATCCATACGAGATTACTGTACAACAATTTATGTAATAGTAAATTTTGTCCATATCTTCATATAGCTGAATGTTAAGTCAGCCTCATATTAAGCTCGAATTACTATACCAACTGTACTATTACTTATTACTTACTATATAAAACACTTGAATATTATGCACATAAAAACCTGCAAATTTTTATACAAAGTGTATTCTAATCCTTAATACAAACATAATTACTCACAATTTTAGGTTTGAAGGGTGGTTTAACTTTTCGATTCTCCAGATTATCCCAGTCAATATCTTTGAAGAACGGATGAGAACGTATCGCAGCTTCAGGATTACCAGTTCCCACACAGCCCAATCGTCTTACAGGATTTTTCGTCATGAACTAAACAAAAGACATTGGTGTTTTTAAGATTCGTCTATAAAACAAATATATATAGTAGAACCTCGATTATCCAGGGTAATTAAGGAGATGGATAACTGAAATCATGGTCAAGCTTACGGCAATATCATAACTACTATAACCAGGAATGCACTTTATGAACATGTGCTGTACTTTACACATATGTTTACATATTTTATTTATAGAATACACACTGTATTCGACATTCGTTCTCAAGAAATAAATGAAAATATGAAATTATTAAAGGAAATAAAATAACAAACAAAAGATACAGTATATACATGAAAAAGAAATAAATACTACGCGCGAGTTTTGCTAATTCACGGTTTTACATATGACTGAAATGGTAGGAGTCTGCGGGGTCCCGAATTTTACAGGTTAGGTTGGGTCAATTGAAAAGCCCGACTTCGGTTCGGGCCAAGTAAATATTAACTTTTATTTTTAAGCAATAGTGTACACAATACGCATAAATATTTTCACTACCAGAATTCATAATATACAAATATTATAAAGAAAGAACAATTTAAATACTCATCGAAGGTCAAGTGTCTAACCACTTATAATCATTCTATTTGTTTTACTCGACAAAACCAATTGTTGACCTGTCAGTGGGTGCAGTATTATCGGTTAGTAGTTTTATTTATTTAATGTTACAATGAGAAGGGACCAAGTGGACTGTGCATGTTTACAAATATAGTTTCCTCGTTGTACAATCTTTTTCTTTAATGTGCATCTAGTTATATTTAGAGCTGCAATAGATTGATACTACTACTGATAGTTTAAGACTATCAATAATTTATTGTTGACTGCTTACTAATCTAACTTCCAAGTCAAAAGAATCTGTATCAGCGGACTAAGGTCGCTGCTGGAGGATTTTCCCTTATCTATATGCATTGGTAGACTGTAGTACTAAATAGAAAGCCACCATTTCTGCCTACATGTTTCTTCAACCCATTTACAGGATTTTTTAGAAGTGTTAATATCAAGTGAAAGAGTACAGAGAGAAGAACTATGATTTTATATTTTTTCATATGTCTCTTATATTTAATATGTCTCCATATACTCTGTCTTAACAATATTTTTGCCAATTTGCCATTTGTAAAAAAATGACTAACAACAAATTCTTTAAGTCAACAAAAACTAAGAGCTGACTTTCATAGATTAAAACATTTTCTTTTTGTTAACTTGTCAACTATATGATGTGATACAGCGCTTAGAGGGTGAAAAAAATCTGACCATAGTTATGCCACTGCCTGTTTAATTCGCTCCCAGATAACTGAGCTTCTACCTATATCTTGTTATTCCCTCTATATCAATATAAAAGGTACATAAACTTAAAAAAAATCTCACCTTATACTGGGGAAATCAGTAACTACAAAAACAATTGCATTCCAAAATTGAAAAAAATTTAGAAATCAAAAATGTTTACAGAAATCGAGTAACTTGATGTCAGTTTAGCCGACTGTAGTTTGACTGCACTATTTGACTTGTACAGAAAAGTGGGTCTTGAAGCTTGCTATAAAACTAAATGTGAAGTGATAAAGTTTTGTATTCAAATATAAATTGTGTAGAAGCTTATAAGACGCACATAAAAAAACCTATATGAAAGAAAATATACTAATTTCGCTCTTTAAATAAAATGTAATAAGTGTACTTACACCTTTAAGAATAGAAACAGCATCTTTTGTAAGCCAAACTGGGTACAAAACATCATCATGAAGAATTGATTCAAACAAATCATCTTCATTGTCAGCTTCAAAAGGAGGCTGTCCTGCCATCATCTCGTACATCAACACTCCCAATGCCCACCAATCTACACTGGGACCATAATCTAGTTCTTGTAGAATCTAAATACAAAATTTAAACAACAAACAATTTAAACAACTAGTAATGCCATTTCATTGACATGAATTCTGTTAAAAATATTTGCATAACTGTTGATCAACATCAAGAAAAATGGCGTCCATTTTAAGCCATCCATTCATATGTGCTACCCAAATGAACATAAATCCACACGTGATGCTAATATGTACCTTCACTAAATGTTTTATTTCCATTTTAAACTGGCTTGTTGCTATTTGTTACCAGGTCTGGTATCTTTTACATGCCAGACACAATTTTCTTTCACTCAAAACATTTCAAAGCGTATTTCTTTCTAAGCTGGTTTTTCTTTTATCATCCACAGTAAGAAAGTTTGGAAATTACATATTTCCAGATACAAGTTAGCAACACAGACACAAGTTATACTTAAGACATGGGTTAATCTATGGATTGAAAGCAATTATTAAGCCTTCCTTTGCATTATCAAATAAATGAACAATTTTGTGTATTTGTAAGTAAAACAATTTTTTAGGTATTTTTCTAGCACCATGTTTTTTTTACTTTTATTATGTGAAAGTACACCTACAGAGATTTTGTTGAGATTTAGAAAAAAAAATATAAAAACTTTTTAAAAAAGTATCTTAAATACATTCAAGAGTGCAGTACTGGAAACAGCTCCTTGGGAGAGTTCAAATTTTGTATGTTTATCTCACACTGGTCCATCTCTGACTAAGGAACCTTGCACATCATTGCAACATACTTTCACTTACTTTTATCTGACAATTTTTGAAGACGTTTGACTCTCAATACGGTGTCACATACTCTTCTGAAGTCAACAAAGATAATGACTATGCTTTCCTGCTGGTTGAAAGCTTCATTAACTGCTTGGGGAAATATCAGTGTCTTGTGTGTTGCGGCTCTCTTCTGCCTGAAACCTGCTTGTTCGTCTGCTAAAAGTTGTTTTGTTTCAATATACCAATTTAGTTTGTTTATGATCACCACCCAATCCTGTATCTTTGCAAGACAGATGTCAATACAATAGGAGTGGCAATATGATGAAGATGTCGTTTAGTTTATTTGATTTGAGGATAATTAAGACTGTGTCAATCAGGAGGAAATTTCTCCTTTGCATTTCAGAACTTATGGATAAAGAGTAAGATACGTAGTACCTGCTGACCTCAGGAATATTGTTTAATGAACTCGGAACATTTCATTAGGCTGTTTTCCAATTTGTGTATTCTTTACCGCATCTCCAAGTTCCTTCATGCTAAATTTCTGTGAACATTTTTTTACTGTTGTTGTTTCTTTTTTAACCCTTTAACTTGTTAGCGCGCATGCATTATGCACTGCAACTTCCATCATTGTAGTGTTTGCATAATGTAAATATATGAGGAAGAAAGACAATATATTCCTGCATTCTGTTGGCACATGAGGTGAATTATTTAGGCTCTTGAATGTTAATAGAGTATACTGTATATTATTTTCATTTCTTATCTTTGCCAGAACAGCTGTTTATTTTTTTGTTATAGATTCAAATAACCTTGGCAACAGATGCTGTTTTCATGCTTGCCTGCTGATTAATGTCATGTTTACCCTATTAGTTGCATTTGTTTTTAAGTTTAGTAATTTAACAAACGTTTTTTAAGCAGTGTAATCATAATGTACATTTGTTGATCTCTCTCTCTCTCTGCGTGTGCCCTATTGTAATAAACAAAGCCCCATGGGGAGCAGCAATAAGTTGGCTTGCTTGATCAAGATAAGTTGGTGCTCTTAGATTGATTTTTTTTTTTTTAATTTTTATTTTACTTATTTTTTGAAGATATCCAACAGAATTTAAATTTATTTGGATCAAAACTGTTACCTCTTATCTTGGAAGTATTGCTTTCATTCATTTCCTTCCCTATCCTGAATTGTGATACAATACTGCTCTTAACCATAATAACTACAATTCCACTAGTTATCTGTTTGGTTTTGAACAAGGAATATGAGGAATGAATAATTTTTTGTTTTATAATATCGCATTTTATCAGCTGTAATACTGGCTTCGTTAATAAAACATTTATCTTTCTAAGTGTCATGTCTTTCTTAGTTTCATGATTTTCTTTGGTGAGAGACCACCTGTGTTCAATTGTAAAAGCTTAATTGAATTTTGTTCAGGCTTAAGTTTCGAAAGGTACTAATGTGATATTTTCCTTCGGGCACAATTCTTGTAATGATATAAGCCAGTGTTTTTACTCATTTAGCACCATTCAGGGGACATCACAAGGTTGGTGCAGATGCGAGTACCCTTACCCCATCAAACCAAAATAATAAATTTAAATCCGTGATTTGAAGTAACACAAATTTAAGATTTTTGACTAATAATAATGGCTGAGAGCTAATACCTCGCTACTAAGTACTATTGTCAACCTAATCTTAATAACTTTTTCTAACCTGCCCATTTCTACTATAACATAAACCACTCACCTCTGGAGCTATGTAGTCTGGTGTACCATTAGGTTGACTTAATAACTTTTTCTAACCTGCCCATTTCTACTATAACATAAACCACTCACCTCTGGAGCTATGTAGTCTGGTGTACCACAAAACGTTGTGGTTGTCACACCAACATAAATCCCCTCCTTGCACATACCAAAATCAGCTAACTTACAGTGACCCTCGTTATCCAGAAGAATATTATCCAATTTTAAGTCCCTGCAAGCAGTAAGATGTTTTTAGATTGATCAGTTGTGTGTAAACTTTTATCTTAGTACAATTCAGTTACAAATTTGCAGAACCTAATGTAACATACAGTTACTACTAAATTAAGTGCAATAAATTGCTAAAGGAAATGGTGTCACTACCACGAGGGTTTACCACCATCCCCACTTAACAGAAGAAGATCAAAGAAGAAGACAGACATCTACTATCCAACACCACCACTACCCCACTTTAATCCAACACCTTTCGTGCACCCAGGGATGACCCTAGGGGTCCACCGGGGGGCTTGAGCACGAACCCGTGGTACCAGTATGGCAAAATACCTTAAGGCCTGGACTGGTCACTGGCCCGCTGATCAGCCCACATGGCTTCACAGCTACGGTTTCGGCTTACCTTCCTGTCTGCAGGGAGCCCTACAGACACTCCAGCTCGCCTGGTAATGTAACATACAGTGAAAACTCCTTTAACATATATTTTTAAGGAATGGAAAATATTCCTATATTACATTTACTAAGAATTAACCCTCCTTTTGAAATGCCCTATCCAAAAAGTCACTAAAAATTACACAAGCTTCTTTAAGTGAGACAAATGCTTTCGGTGTAAGGCTATCGTTACACTACATTACCCAGTACCTTCCATGGCCCATACGGCTGTTTTGACACAAGTCCCCATAAAAAATCATAACTTTGCTGACAATAAAGATAGACTATTGATTTTGATTGTTTTCCTTCTGAAATAAATGGTTTATATTTTATATTTACAAGACCTTGATTTATTATGTTATAATAGTGTATTTCATTGAAATATAAAGTTTTTCCTTTTATAAACAACTTTAATTTTAAAACTACAAATATATAGAAAAAAATTCAAATAAATATTCAATAAAAATAATATTTTGTCACTTTATGAGAATAAATCCTGAAAATATTTTTAATAAATACAATCATTTGACAAAAATATAAATTTATTTACCAATAAACTTCAAATATTGTAATTGTTAGGAAAAAGCTATCTCTGGAGCACAATACCATGTTTTTTTATTAGTGAAAATAATATATTATGTCCCATTTAGTACCTTTACTAATCAAAACAAAACTGGCACAAAAGCTGACTCTATTTATTGACACTTTTATTTGTACATACTTTAGCAAAAGTAAATACATAGCATTATCCTACGGTAGCAAATTGCATAGTACTCTTGTATAAAATGACTATGTTGAATGGCATTTTCCAGTAATTGCCCATTTGAAAAGCCGTGTGATGGTGTTTGTAGAAACTGTGAGAACATTAGCTGCTTGAGCACCCTTATGAGAATCTAATTCCCTGACACCAATTTAGTTGTATAACTGGTTAACTAAAAATATTTTTGTGGCAAATTTTATACTTGTATATCAAGAAATATATGTAAAAGAATTTTAAAAAAAAGAAGTCTTAAACAATACAATGAACACTTAGAAACCTTTATTCCCCGTCTACAAAATTTCAAAAATAAAAGCGAAGATATTCTCAGAATCAAATGTTCCTGAATCAGATGTTCAAACAGTATTTCAAATAACATAAATAAGTGGTTACATAACCATGATCTATGGAGACAACTGAAGTCTAGTGACTAACATAAATTATCCATGTAAATAACATGATAGACTCCCCATGTTGATAGACTGTAGACAAGTGCAATCCTGTCTGGGCCGGGTGACTCTGGAGGTCAATGTAGTCTGGGGCTATCCGCAGGGGGGAAGTTCTTTCACCTCTTCTGTGGTCCCTGGTGGTGGATTGTCTCCTAGAGGATCTCAATGGAGCTGGGGCTATATCCACTGAACAGGTTATGCAGATGACATTCTCATCATGGTCCAAGGTAAGTTCCCTAACTCATTTGGGGAACTACTTAATTTTCATTTGGGACATATCAGTAACTGGTACAGGAGAGAGGGCCTTCCGAGTCAATCCCTCCAAAACAGTCGTTGTTTCATTTAGTAACAAGAAGGCCATGCACAAGGAGGATTTATGGCTGGAGGGGACCAGATTGGGTATTTCAGAGTCGGTGAAATATCTGAGTGTCATCCTGTATAGGAACCTGGAATGCCCATCTGGACCATGCAATTTTAGAAGTAAAATCATCACTGATGGTGATGAAGTGCCTTATCAACTGACATATGGTCCTCTGGTATGGTGGCCAAAAGCTACACAGGCTACAGCGGGCAGCAAATTAGCAAGCATACATCGGCTTGGGGGCTTGTTGGTCATTGGTGCTTTTAGAAGCACACATACAGCTGCTCTGGAGGTCTTATTAGACCTGGTGCCTCTGGACATTATCCTAATGTCAGAAGTGAAACAGGCTTCCTATAGGCTTTGTAATCTTGGCGAATGGAGAGGGAGCATCCTTGAGGTAGAGCACTCCAAGATCGTCTAGATAGTTCTAAAAGACTCAATGTTGGACATGCTACCTGATGTAGCATGCACACTCAGTTTGTCTTTACTCAACCTCTCCATTCACACAGTTCTTCTCCATTCAAAAATGGAAAGTGGCAAGTGACCGGTATGTCCAGGTCAGATTGTCTGGTACAGAGATGGATCACTGCATGATCAACAGTCTGGATATGGAGGATACTGCAAAACCCCTGGGGCAGCATTCAATGTTAGCCTAGGTAGGTATTGCACGATATTCCAGATTTGTGCAATCTCAGCATGTGTTCATCGAGTATTAAAGGCAGGACTTACAGGTAAGGACATTATAATACTTACAGACAGCCAGGCGGCATTACAGGCTCTTAGCTCTGTAGAAATCACATCCAAGTTGGAATGGGATTCCGCTCCCTCTGCGTCCTGTCAAATGCTAATATGGTGCAATTAGGATGTATACCTGGGCATTGTGGGATTGAGGAAAATGAGAAAACAGATATAATGGCCATGAGAGGAGCTACTGATCGACTAGTGGGACCAGAGCCGAGCAGTAAGGAAATGGGCTAGGGATGAACACATCAAACGATGGAGACAATTCCCTGGGGAAACACCTTCTCTCAGGACCACCCTGTACTGACAAGGACACTTGTTCGGTTTAACAGAAGGTCACTGAGACAGGTTGTTGCCATGATCAGTGAACATGGCCATATTCGGGATCACCTACAAAAGGTGGGATTGTTACAAATCTCACCTGAGTGTTGTTTGTGCGGGCAGGGTGTTGAATCCGCAGCACACATACTCCTTGAGTACAAGGTCCTAGAGCCCAAAGGAAGACTCTAGACCTCAGCAAACAAGATTCTGGAGCTCGTTAAGGGCACTGGAATCGTTTTAAGGTGAAGTGATAAGGGTACACAAAAAGCTTTTAAGCTGACGTGTCGGGGCCACAGAGCTGCTGTTAATCCCTAAAAAGGAAAAAAATGTGATGCTATTCCACTGACTGGCGTTTAGACTTGGAGTCATAAGAAACCCACGTCTCATGTCCTGTGACAATGTGTTCTAAATGTTTATCATCTTCCTTACGATATCGCTCCAAAAAAGCAAGAGCGCAAGCCATTCTTTTCATTTGTTAGGTCTAACTAAGCAGCCTGGAAATCCAATGTGCACACAATTTGAAAAATTGCAAATTTTCAGAGGCAATTTTGTACAGAGTTGTTCTACTCACATTCAGAAATGCCAATGCTAAACCTGAAATTGTGACTCGTGATCTTCATGAATCTTTTCGTCCACAGCATTGACCAAATTTTTTGTCATCAATGATGGTCGGCCTGAGCGCGGTTCATCATGGACATTTTCTTGTCCTTCACTGAAATCTTATACCCACTTACGCACTTACTGACACTCACTGCATTTAGACTGTAAACTTCAATTATATGTCATTGAATTTCTGCTGCTGAAACATTTCTAGCTGACAAAAACGGAATCACTGACCTTATTTCAGTTGGCGGACTGATCAATTGTCTTAAACATTGCGAACTGACAATGTAAACAGCACAATGTAACACTAACAATGTAAATGGCATTGTTTCATGTGCAAGATATACAGGGAGTCGGTAAGCATGCGTGTTCCAATATTCGCATGACATTGAAACAGTTACAGTGAATCGGACCTTACTTTATGAAAAACCCTCTTAATTTTCTAAATTTTACTTGCTAGTTGTTTAAAGTCAACAGTTAATGTCAGTATGTGATCATATGTTCGTTTTCTGTATGCTTTTATTATTTTTTTTTATGCAGCCAATGTACAGTTACTTTAGTTTTAAAATTTTCTTAAACCTACCTTCATATTCAGTACAGTAAAACACATACTGTATTTATATAGACACATTTACTTTATTAGAAGTTATATATATCTATAAATAAAATTATTTTTTCTAACTGTAATAGGACACTTCTCATGGGCGACAAAATATTACGAATGGCAAGTATCCATAAAATTTAAGTTTCCTGTATTACACGGTTTATTACAGTGATCTGTAGAAGTCTCAATTGGCTTAGATCTGCAGACAAACTACAAACAAATCAAGTTTTTTTGAAGATCTGACATAAAAGACTGAATATTTATTACAGGGTTGTGCTGTGATACTTTTAGTTAGTCTTTTCAAGATTTCTCATTAGTTCAACAAAGAAAGATATTAAACAATTCAACATAAAATCATTTTATATACAACAAACACTGCAAAAGTAATTAAACTTACCTGTAAACAACTCCATGTTTGTGTAAAAACTGAAGTGCTAATGTTACTTCTGCAGCATAAAATCTTGCCCTAGGTTCATCAAACTTCCTTGCTCTTTGAATTTGAAACATTAAGTCTCCACCGTTGACGTATTCCATTACGAAAAAAAGTCGTTCCTGTTAATAAAACTTAAAATTCATGAATTCAGTAAATACATAACATTAACATATTCCAATAAAAAATTCTTTTAAACAAACATATGAATACAAAATACTTGTAATTAAAGTGGAAAATTGTAGATTAATGACCAAACATTTTGTACAAAAATAAACTTTGGTTTTACTAAAAAGTGTCCATCTATATTTATATTTTCTAAGCTCTAAGGTATTAATGTTCCCTCCTTAATCACATCCCATATTATAACATATGTTTAGTGCTTGCGTCAGTTTTTAAAAAAATGAAAGTTTACACGTTCCAAATATACAAAGTATTTCCCTGTAGTTTTTACCCTTATGTTTAATATAAGAAATGTTTCAATTTAAAGAGTTCAATTTAAGAGTTATTTCCTAGATTTTATTGTTTTTGTAATCTAAATGAAATAGAATCACTGTGTAATCAAGTGCCTATAGAAACAGTCCAAAAATAACTTAGCACAGTAGACTCCCGATTATCTATGAGATTAAGTGATTATTCTTAACACTGCGGATAATCAAAGCTTTCTTGATTAAGAAGGGGAAATAATAAAAAAATCTACTAATTATATAAATAGTGTATTGTAAGATCAATAGTGTATTTATATACAGAATTAAAAGCTGAATTTATAAACAAGCCAGTGATTACCAGATTTAGAAGTGTTCAATTACCGAAACATCAACTGACGCGATGGGGTTATATGACCAAAAAATCAAACAACCAAAAGTTCATTCAACCAAATTCTGTACTAATATTTTGGCCCAATGAACTTTTGGTCATATGCCCTGTGTTTTTAAGAAGCGAGATCATATGACCAAAAGATCAAACAACCAAACGTTCATTCAACCAAATTATATTTTAATATTTTGGTAAAATGAATTTTTGGTCATATGAACCTGGTTGTGAATTTTATTATGTTTTATGTTTTTATTATTATTTTAAACACCATCATACTACTTACCCAGTCCAACTTAATTATTTAGCATTCAAGTGTCACTATAGCAATGACATTTTATACATTTATTATATATTGGTAGGTGTGAATAATAAATGTTTACATTATTTTAAACGCCATCATACTAGTTACTCAGTCGTGTAATGGTGTGTATTATTAATTTAAATATCAGTAATGACACTATGCTATAATAAAAAAAACAGTACTTTACAAAATATCCTCATTCGAAGGAAATACGAACCTCGATGTTAATAAATCTCTAAGTTAGAATTACTTGAAATATCTAAATGTTAGTTCAAAAGTATTAACTAAAAAATTAAAAGACCAAATTAGAAACATCAATATAGTGTAGCTAAAAGTTTTCAATTATAATATATATTCTGTTATATAAATTTATTTTGGTCAAGCTCATCATATTACAAGTCACAAATTTTATGATTTTGTTTATATAATTTTAAACAAATGAACTTAAAACTATTGTAATTAGAGGTACGAAATGATATAAATGTATAAAATGTTTAGTTATAGGACCAACCTAAGTATGAATACTTATGTCCCCTATAGGTCCTTTTATATGATATTTTGTATAAAGGAGTTTTTCGTAATAAATAAATAAATACATGTTTTTTACATTTTGAATAAACCATATTACAAACAAACATGTACAAGTACAGCAATTGTAATGATACATTAAATTTAAAGATAAAAAATTTAAACAAGTCACAATTGTATAATTATAAAGCGAAAATGTTTTCAGACTTTTTAAATAAGAGTTTAAGCTTTCCTAAAATAATAAGTTACAGTACAGTTGTTTTTTATAATAAAATATTTATAAGGCCAGGTGGCAAACAAATGTCCAGCAGAGTTGTGCGGAGTGGAGCGGACTACACATTCAAAACCTAACCTATTGTTTTTAATGCGTGCGGCAACTGAAAGCGAAGGAAAACCATACAACGCCGCTTATCTCCGCTCAGCTCTGTTTTGGTTTCAGCTGCCACACTTACATTAAAAACAATAAGTTAGGATTTGAATGTGTAGTGCACTTCGCCACATGCAGCCCTGCTTGGCATTTGGTGGTCACCCAGCCCAATAGCTACCAGCAAGTTAACTGAATGTGGATCTTCCCAATACGAGTGACGAAAAAAACATTGGTCTACCAATGTGATAAGTGGTGGTCATAAATGTTTATAATTTTAAAGACGATAAGTTATGCAGTAATCAAAAGTGTCATGAGAAATGGTGTTAAATGATTTTGGAAATACTGTAGAACCTTGGTAACATGAACTTAAGATAGAATGTTGTACAATCTATGCTACAGTAATGGAAATTTTGTGTTAAACTTCTTTATCACATTGGGAGTTCTTCCATTCCAGAACATCTGAACATACTGTGTTCAAATATTTATTTTTAACCACTAAAAAGCAAATAATAGTAAAGGATATTTCAAAATGTTCTGGAATTAATACTTTGTTTATTTTTGATGGAAATGTCGTAATTAGACAAAAATAAACAAAAAAAAATTTTTAAATATATTTTGTCAAATTAAAAAAAACTTTTTGAATGATATTCTTCAAATGAAGGTTACATACAAAAACCTATTTACATTTACAACTCAAATTTTGTTTCACTTTTTTGGTCTTGTTTGTGTTTGCATATACAAAACACCTTTTTATTAACTTCTTTCCATCAGGACAGATACCTGGGTTTGTATATATGGGAAAGTGCTATAATGATAGGACACGGTGGGTATTGATTATCTCTGTGGTAATAAGGACAGTTAGTTGCACAGCCCTAGTACCTTCTTCTGATGATATATAATGCATTACAAAGATCTGCGTATCACTCATAACCTAAAACTAGAAATGGTGTTTTTGTTCAAATATTAGGAAGGAAATATTCTGCAAATACTGCCTCATTTATGCTGTCCAATCGTCAAACCATGCTAAGACTTTATTATACCTACATTTTCCACGCACATCCTGCCTGATCCTCGCCTTTCTTCGAGCAAGAAAACACTACAACTATAGACCCAATGTCATCTACTGTATTACATTATCAAGTACATAAACATGCAAATATTACAATGAGTTTACTTTGATATGTACAAAATAAATACAGTGAGTATAATTCTCACAATTTTCACCAGAAATATTGTTTATTAATAAAACAGTTATTTTGCTAGGTAATCCGCACATAAATGGTAGTACTACCCAGCTCTCTTGTTGCCACATTACTCTTAATGGTAGGCTTATTGTAATGCTTGTGAATTCATTGAGTCTGACTAGGAACAAAACAAAAATGCAATCTGTGTGACACTTTCTTATGCTGAACACTCTACACTCTGATATGAACTGAATTCAGTATATCTTGTACAACATTAGGCCAAATAGAGCAAGAAATTTGTCATCTCTAATGAGCTGATTAAATGAGCTGATTAAAGCTGATGAAATGGAATCTAGACTACCGAATGTTTTAAGGAACTGTTGTTTATACATATTAATTGTGTGCTTAACTGCTATGTTTTATTATATAAAAAAACATACAAAAGTTTATTAACCACATACAAAAGTTTATTAAAAACATACAGGTTATTAACCAGTCTGCACATTAGTTACAGTAAAAAATTAGTTTAAAAAAAAAAAATATGAATTTTGGGTTTTTTGTAATTTTAGATTATAGATGTGCTTCTTCAGTAGGCTAAAACAAGAATTATTTTAAAATATACATACTTTTTATACCAATATAAACAATGATACTGTTTATATTTCAATGAATCAATTCAATATTGATAATGTATTATCAATGTTTATATCAATGTAAATAAAATATGTACATAATAGTCCAAAGTTAACTTGTAATGAATACTGACTAATGCTGTGGTGTTTGCGTGTGCTGTATGACATTCACAGCCTTAAAAAATTGGCCTCATGCAAAATATTTCAGACTGCCATGCATCTTACTTCACCTGTTATCACAGTAAACTGGACCGTCAAGGATCTAGTAACTATTACGATTTCTTAACAATCTGTCTCGAGTCTAACACTACACATTCAGCATTCCAAAAAGTAATGCAAAATTCTTAAAAAGAATGTTGAAACACACAAACAAAGTAATAACGGTGTAATAACACGGTATTAAAAAAAAATTCATAACTGCATTTTAAAACAGAACAAGAATAAACATATTCAGTTGTGCTGATCCATTTTCATTTTCAAAATTTAATCTTAGTTCAAGAATTGTGTTTTTAATATTGTCACCTTTAACTGTAAAAACTGAAAAGTAGAGTATTCCAGCAAACATATATCTAAAGTTCTAATTTTGTATTTTGTTAGATATTATCTTAATTCCTAGCTTCCACATGGAGTACGATAACTTTCTGTTCATGTTTTCACATTTTACCCCATAACGAATTCCATGAAAGCCATTACCTAGTTCAGTAAATAATACAAATTATAATAATGTTAGGCTATTATTATTTTTTTTTTTTTAATTTGGAAAAATGTGATAAGTTCTGTTTTTAAAGAAATAAAACTACAACTTGTTTAAATTTTTATTATTACATTAGGAAAAAATTAACATATAGTTAATTACAAAATTAACTACATTTTTTTTAAACTCTAGTCTTAACACTTCCTATAAATATATATATTTTTTTTTTTTTTTTTTTTTTTGTGTTTAACGTCCGACTATTGTGCACACTTGGGCTAATGCAGACGGTGGGATGATTTATAGCATATGAAAATGCCAAGCCCTCGCCGGGAATCGAACCCGGGTCCTCGGGGTGATTACTTCCTATAAGAAAGTGTTTTGAGCCTCTGAATGGGTAAACACAGTTTAACTGCTGAAGTGTATAAACTAGCACAATTTACTTTTCATTAATTCAATATTGATTTTATATATATATATTTATATTTATTTATATCCAGTTAATACATTTCAAAAGCAAAAAAAAAAATAAAATAAATAAAAACCATGCTGGTAATAAAAAAGCAGATGGAGCAAATATACAGAATTAAAAACATTAAAAAATTAAATATTAAAAAAATTATAAATATCAATTTTAAATGGAAATGACATAATATAAACATTCAAAAATTAAATATTAACGAAAATTATAAATAGCATTTTTAAATGAAAAGGCAAGCTTACTTACGTAGAAAACATAACGTATAGTGTAAAAGCAACAGCACAACAGCTATGTTTGACTATTCACCTTAGTTTGGAAACATGAATGGAGAGCTGTAAGGAAAGGGTGTTTGGCAGCTAGCGCCAATATCCGCTTCTCAGTCATTGTACAGTCTACATCATCATCTTGAATTATAACGTCTTTTTTCAAGACCTGTAATCAAACATAAACATTAGAAAGTAATCACCCGGAAATATTACGAGGGCTATTTTTTTTTGAAGGTCCGATCGGTCGCAAAATAAAAACCACAGTAAAAATCAAAAATTATTTATTTGTAACAAGTACTTACATAATTACGCTATTTTTCTAAATAGTTGCCACTCAGATTTAGACATTTATCGTAACGTGGTACCAACTTCCCAATACCCTCGGTGTAGAACGTAGCCGCCTGTGTTTTCAGCCATGTTTGTACGCTGGTTTGCAGCTCAATGTCTGTGCCAAAATGTTGTCCTCCTAACCAGTGTTTCATGTGAACAAACAGGTGAAAATCGGATGGAGCCAAGTCCGGGCTGTATGGTGGATGACCAAACACTTCCCATTGAAAAGACTGTAGGAGCATCTTTGTTGAAGCTGCAGTGTGCGGCCGAGCATTGTCGTGGAGAAGGACAATGCCTGATGACAACATTCCTCTCCGCTTATTCTGAATTGCCCTTCGTAGACGTTGAAAGAGTCACGCTGTATGAGGCTGCTGTAATGGTTGTGACACGTTCCATGAATTCCACCAAGAGAACTCCATTTTGGTCCCAGAACACAGTAGCCAAGCACTTTCTGTTGGAGAAGGTTCGCTTGAACTTCTTTGGTTTACTGGGAGAGTGAGAATGCATCCATTGTTTGGATTGTTCTTTTGTTTCTTCAGTTTCGTAAAGGACCCACGTCTCGTCCCCTGTGACAATTTCGTTCAAGAAAGTTTCTCCTTCATTGTGGTAACGCTGGAGAAACGTTAGGGAGGCTTCCATTCTCTGTGTTTTGTGATGGTCGGACAGCATCTTAGGAACCCATCTCAGGCACAGTTTGTAGTACTGAAGTTTCTCGCTCACAATGGTGTAGAGAGCTTACCTTGAAATTTCAGGAAATGAATCGCTCAATTCAGAAATTGTGAACCAACAATTTTCTCGAATTGCCTCATCCACTTGCTGAATGAGATCATTGGTTGATACTGACTTCCTTCGCTGACCACCTGAATCATGAACATCTGTATGTCCTGTTTTAAAGTTTCTGCACCATTGTCGCACTTTGCTGTCACTCATTGAAGTTTTACCATACACAGTAACAGTACTTATTCGTCGATGAATTTCGGCTGCATTACACTCCTCAGCCTGAAGAAATCGAATTACCGCACGAACTTCACACTTGGCGGGAGATGCTATTGTTGTAGACATGTTTACGTCCTACCTACGTGAACACAACTAAATGGAAGTGATGCGACGCGATTGACAGCCATACTAGAGACGCTGCGCAACACATCTGCCACAGGTTCATCTGATTTTTATGGGAGTTTTTTTTCGCGACCGATCGGACCTTGAAAAAAAGTAGCCCTCGTAATTCATAACCAAGTAATGTATTATTGGAAACAAGTTTGAGAAACAGAACATTATGAAATTCAGTCTTTTTTTTACTGAAAATTTAACGTGATTACTTTACGGCTACACATCTTTATTTTTAAAATGTTGGCACCCTGTTTGGTGCCCTGCTGCTTCAATTGATATACTGGAAATATATAAATATACAAGCAACAAATAGAGCACGAGAAAATCACAACTCAATGGTTTAAAAAAATTAACATTAATTGATAAATTTCATATTGCTTATGGTCTATCAAATTAAAGCTTTTTGAAAGTACAAAACAGCATTTAGTTTTGGTTTTATATATATATATATATATATATATATATATATATAATTTTAGCAAATTAATTTCATCAAATGCAATACTTATACAGCATACCTATTAGCACTGCACGTATGTTACAGGCATAGTTGAGAAATGATAAATAAAACAAATATATTTATAACATTGGGGCAACGTTTGTCAATATGGGTTATGTAACAAGCTGTTTCAACCTTGAACCAATCAGAATAAACTGGAACAAGATATAAAACCTATTTTGACTTCGTAATACAAAACTAGCCATAATAAAATTTTCTTTATATAAAAAAAAAAACAAGAACAGGACAACGGAACAAAAAACCTACCAAGAGTAACCATTAAATACTAGAAAACAGCTCTAAGTGAGTGCTAATTTGAGTACCCTCAGACTCTAAGCAACCATACATTTCTACTAACAAAAAATGTTTCAGAGATTTATACTTTATGAATCTTTACCTTTAATAAGCCGAATACCACTCACTGACTCATCACGGTTTCTCCCAAACCACCAAAAAGATTAAAATGAAACTTGGCACATAGCTTTCTCTAGGGTCAGATGTTTACTGGGAAAGTTTTGAAAAATTCTACCCCTAAAGGATTAAAATGGAGTAAAAACAAACTTTATATTTTATCTCTATCTCCATATCTGAAAGGTATAGAGTTGGAATTTCACACACAGGTTTTAGAGGTGCACAAAGAAAGGATTTTCCAAAACGGATTAAAATTTGGTAAAAATGAAGTTTGCATTTTATCTATGTGTTTTTAGATCCAAAAATCAGAGCTGAAATTTTTTGTACACAGGCTTTAAAGGTGCAAAAATAAATTGTTTCCAAAATTTCACCCCTAAAAAGGTTAAATTAGATCTGGTAAATGCAACTTTACATTTTATCTCTTCATAATCACATTCAAGACGTAGAGAGTTAAAATTGGTACATAGTTTTATTTTAGGTTTTGGAGATGCAAAAAGAGAAGAGTTTTCTGAAATGCCACCTCTAAAGAGTTAATATGGTATAAAAATGAACTTAAATTTTAGTTTTGTATTTCCATAGCCAAAAGGAGCAAAGAGCTGAAATTTTGTACACAGGTTTATTTTAAGCTTAAGAGATGCACACAAAATTTTTTTACAAACATTCCATGCCTCTTAAAGGGCTAAAATTTGGTAAAACTGAACTTTACATTATATATATATTTCCAAAACCGGAGGTATTATATGCAAGCGACGCTAGCACTCCACACAAAAGCTACCATGGAGGATATTTTGAAGGAAGAACGCAAAATCTTGAGGAAGATCCTTGGCACGAGATTAACAGAAGATGGATACAGGTTGCACTCCCGGAAGACCACAGAGAAGATATCGAACCTGGCAGCAGATATCAGAAGAAGGAGGATTCGGTTCTATGGACACATCAGTAGACTCCCAACAACGAGACTTGCCAACAAGTCCTTAAGTATATACAAGGTGTCAAATCAACAATGTCGTGAATCGCACAAGTCAGAATAGACCTACATGACGCAGAAATAGACTCAACAGACGCTGAAGACAGGAACGCATACAGGAGAAAGATGCTTGGTTGGAAGGTCCCAGAGAATGAAATCCCAAAGAGAGCAGGGGTAAAATGGATGGAGGAGCGGAAGAGGATCCATGGGGACAGGATGAGGGCGGTGTGGAGGATTACAAGGAACAAGACATGAGTCGGAGTGCTTTGCGTGATCCAACAGGGTCTATACACAAATAATAATATATATTTCAAGGTACAAAATGCATTCAGAGCAAAAAAATATAGTACTCAGATTTACTTTAAGCCCCCAAATTCCACCCCACAAGTTTACATTTTATCTTTGTATTTAAAAATCCAAAAAGTTTAGAAGTTGAAATTTCATAATTATTACTAAAGGTTTTAGAATAATGAAATCCAAATGCGACACAAAAAAAGGGCTTTCCAATATTTTACATCCTTAAACATTAAAATGGGGTAAAAAACTTTATATAGTCACAGGGTGTCTACCAGCTCCCTTAAGCAAAAATCAGGGACTTTTTGGGACATACATTACAAAAACATGGGACCTTGAATTTCTTCGACATTAGCGGCATTGTACATAATATTAGTTCCATGGTTAAATACACTAGATGGTACATAAAACCTTTAAATAACGTTTTTTACGCCTACTTGAATTTTTGGCTAATAGAGGGACATTCTACTATTTTTTTTCGTACCACGGCTTATTTATCGGCATTTCATATCGCATATTTACAAAATCAGTGAGAAGGGAAGGAAATTATTATTATCTATGAAAAAGGGGGATTTTAATTCTAAATTCCAGTATTATCCATGACATCTGGGACCACTTGATAAAACCAGTGTCTTTTATGGGACATCAGGGGCTAGTAGACACCTGAGTCAGCTGTCTGACTACAATTTTATTAATGCCACAAGTGGGTATTTAGGACCTTTAGTGCTACAATCTTTACTGTAATTTTGATAGTAATTTGGAGAAATTGTTATATTCTACTAATAACAATAACTATCTTTTTAATAATAAAACATTCTAAAACATACAAACTTACTAAAACAAAACTCTGAAGTCAACTTTCAAAGTAATCAATCAACTGTACTTTTTATTCCCTTAAAATAATGTATTTAAGCATGGGTTAAAATGGAGTAATAACAATTTTTATATTTTATCTCTATATCTCCAGATCAAAAGACAAAGTTGAAATTTCATACTTAGACTTATTTTAAGCTTTGAATGTGCACAAAAAATGATTTTCAAAAGTTTCACACCTAAAGGTTTTTAATGGAGTAAAAAAGAACTTTACATTTTTATCTCTGTATCTCTACATCAAAAAGATGGCTGAAAATTTTCACACAGATTTATGTTACGTTTTAGAGGTTCACTAAGAATTTTAGATTTTCCAAAATTCTACCCTTAAAGGGTTAAAATGGAGTAAAAGTGATCTTCATGTTTTCCTCTTTGTAGTTACAGATTTAGAAGTATGGAGTTGAAATTTGGTACAAAGGTTTGTTTTCAAAATTGTAACTTTATAGGGTTAAAAATAACAAAAGTGTAGAGTTGAAATTTGGTACAAAGGTTTGTTTCCAAAATTGTAACTTTATAGGGTTAAAAATAACAAAAGTGTAGAGTTGAAATTTGGTACAAAGGTTTGTTTCAAAAAAGGTTTGAAGCTTGGTACAAAGGTTTTCCAAAATTGTAACTTTATAAAAATAACAAAAGTGTAGAGTTGAAATTTGGTACAAAGGTTTGTTTCCAAAATTGTAACTTTATAGGGTTAAAAATAACAAAAATGTAGAGTTGAAATTTAGTACATATGTTTACTTTCTTTGAAGAACATATCTTAATATCTGGAATGGTAGTGGCTGGTATTAATGGCTTTAGCTCAACAATCTAACTGTTATTTTGCCGGAAAAATTATTATATTATACCAACAACTTGCTTTTTGGCAACAAAGCTTCTCTCTTAAATATACAAACTTACTGTATTTTACAGTAAAACAGAAAACATTATAACAGAAAATGTTTTCAGTAAACTTTCAAATTAACTGTAACTTTTATTCTCTGATAAATACCACATCAAACCTTTAGTAAACAGCTAGTGTAAAACACAAAAGTGGAAAAAGACTGAAAATATTTAAAGTTATACACTCACATGCAATGTCTCACACAAATAATCTTGGCATGATGTCAAAGGGTTAAGTGTTTAAAGTACACTTTATAATTTAAATACTGTTACTAACCACTATGTCTAGTCACACACTAAATTCTGGAAATATTTTAATGCTCAACATGGAGTTAAGTACAATTTATTTGTGTTTAATTTATAAACACAGAACAAACAAAATATAAATATAAATAAAAATTAAAATCACAGGTTCAAGTATACAGCAAAATATTAGTACTTATATTGATTATGCAAAGTGTAGCACATCTTTAAAAAATTGCTGCAGACTAGTACGAAAATTTTCTTTATTCAAATACAACAATGGAGAGATTTTCCTGACTTTCCCGACATTTACTCAATATCCCTGATCAAATTTTTTCTCTTTACTTTTCAAAATATGAACTTCTCATTTTTAACTTACCTTAACAGCGTATACTTCATCTGTCCCTTTTTTCTCTGCTAACATAACTTTGCCGAAACTACCTTTTCCGAGCACTTTAATAAAATGGAAATCATCCACACACATTCTTCTGAATCCTTCTGTTCTTCCTGGAAAATAACAGAGCACACAACAATGACACTACTTAACACTGTCATTAAATTCTAACCCGATAATAAAGAAAGACGGAAATTAAAAGTAAAAAAAAGGTGATAAGAAATTTGTTACCTTGCAATTATTGTTGTAATTTTGGAATCATGAGAGGAAGAGAGCAAGCAGGTATAAGGCATAGTGACCTAAATTAATCAAAAAGAAAACTGTATAATAAAAATAAAAACTAAATTAGATATAGTTTTCACTATTTTATATTTTTTAACTTCCCAAAATTATAGAAATTATAACAATAAATTTCTTCTTTTACTGGTTAAACTTTAGAACACTCGCCCGATTTCTGAATGCCTAATATTTGTAGACAGTATTACAGAATATGTCTGAAAGCCAATATGGTTTGAAATAAATTGAAGATGTCGTAAGGAAATACGTAAAAAATATTAAAACAACCAATTGCCTAACATTAGAATAATTTCCAGAAACCTAACAATGGATATTCAGTATATGAATTAAAACAGGTTTGGATAAATATAACAACCATTCTAATGGATAAGTAAACCATTCTAATTCCACACAAAAATGTTGTAGCCTACATGCATTTCACATGCTCCGGCTTATCTCTCAGCTATTATACTGACAACAATTTTAAAATAAAATACAGAAATTCATTTGAATTAAGGAATTTTCAAATAGTTTTTTTAACTAATTCAATCTGACAACATTACCGAAAAAAATATCTTAAAATTTATATTTTTTCACCATATTTTAATTTTAATAATGAATTAAAGGTTTGGTAATAGCCTACATCAAGTGTTCCCAACCGGTGGTATGCGGAAACGTTTCAGGTGGTACGCGTAAGTCAAAGCGTGAGTCATTTGTATGTTTTTAGACCTATGGGTATAATAAATAAAACTGTAAATTAATACCATTTTCATCTTCTTATTTCTCCTTTATTATAAGCATGTTATAAATAAACAAATATCTAACTATTAAATATAAAAGTTTTCTCAGGGATTTAATTCAAAAAGCCTTTGAACACTTTTAGAAGAGTAAATGTTATACGTTTATTAAAATATTTAGGTCTGGTGGTACGCCAAAATTTCTCAAAAAGTCAAGTGGTACACAGGTGCAAAAAGGTTGGGAACCCCTTTTTAGAAAGTTGTATTTTCTAAATTACTGTCACAGTTCAATACTGGAATTACGAGTAAGTTTTGCTTGTATTTCTATATTACTAACGAATATACAACAATATAATTATTGAATAATACTGCAGATATTTTGAAAATCGTAACCTATTGATTTGCCTAAGCCAGTGGTTCTCAAACTTTTTTGTCATGGGACCCACTTTCAGCCTGATTTTTTTTCCGTAACCATAACTTACATATAAATAATATTTACACTGCAAAAAACAGGACCACAAAACAAAATGACATAACAAACTCTTTATATTTTGTTTGTGTATAATAATTATACTTCATCAGAAGAAAAGAGGAAAGGGTGTATAAGTGAGTTTCAAAAAATTTAACTCATTAATATACCCTTTTACCTTTTCTTCTGATGAAGTGTAATTATTAATTCACAAAATATGTAGATCCTAGTTAGATCACCCTTTTCTACTCTTCCTGTTCCCCTAACAAAGTTTTCCCCATGATCCAGACAAAAGGCAACATATGTGACATAGCGTAGCCTCTTTGCTATCGCAGAAATAAACTAGTGCGCCGTCCTATCGCTCTGCTCACTTTATTTCGAAAATATCTCGTGTGCACGTAACTTTAACGTTGGCAGGGAAGCAGTTCCTGTGGAATTATAGAACATATTTCTTGAAATATGTTCAACTTTCTATTTTTTGCAGTCGACGGAACACTTAAAAAGTTTTCTACCTACCCAAATTGCTCCCATATCCCACTAGTAGGTCATGACCCATAGTTTGGAAACTGCTGGCTTAAGCTACTATAGAATATTATAAAACAATTATAAAACAATTATAAAAATTATAAGGACTAATATTTTCTTGTCAAGCTTATTTTTTTATTTGATGAATACTTACTAAAATAATATGAATGTAATTTGATTCAGTTGGAGATTCGTACATTCAAATTTTAGAATTTTGTGTTAAAAAGCAGCAGTTTAGAATTAAATAGTGAAAATGCATAACTCTTAACGAGTTCAAAACATAATAAAATTTATCTAGTTTTACATTATAAATACATGTACACTAGGATATTTAATTTATCGCAGGAGAAAAAAAGACTTTAAAATACAAATGTCAACAGCTTTTTGAATTTTGTGCAAATAAATGTTGGGTAAAATTAAAACTAATACACAATAAAGAACAAAAAATGGACTAAAATTAATCGCACCATAGAATTAGAGGTTATATTATGCTTCAATAAGTAAGTTTATAATCTGATGTGGTTTAAGAACTCAAACCATTAACTTTATATTTCCGCAATTAAAACTTTAAAGGCAATCCAACTTCAACTCATAAGGTGTTTGAAGTATGTACACCACCCGGTTATTGAAATTTCACTGAAAACAACAAAAAATAATAAAATACTGATGTTTTTACAATTGCATAATATTTGAACATTAAGTTTTTTAATGTAGGGAGGTAGAAAGTGGTGGGAAAAAATTAACAACACAAAAAAATTTCTATTTCTGAAAACAAATTTTTGCACTTTATTTAAGATGGACTTTATACGTATTACAGAAAAACC
This sequence comes from Callitettix versicolor, assembly GCA_022606455.1. Taxonomy (NCBI): domain Eukaryota; kingdom Metazoa; phylum Arthropoda; class Insecta; order Hemiptera; family Cercopidae; genus Callitettix; species Callitettix versicolor. Next base: position 68,958,845 of record CM040188.1, on the reverse strand, counting down.
ATTTTTAATAACTTTCAAAAAGCTTCCTCCCCGGCTTAAAGAAATGTATAATTACATAAATACTAAACATTTTGTGTTCTTAAAATAAACTGCAAAAATCTCACTAGAGTATACATATGTATTGCATTTTAAAGCCACTTAGAAGAAGGTTCTGCATAGCATTAAATAACATTGGTAAAGTTAAAGATATAGACATCTTTTTTTAATATGGTTAAAATATAATGTGCTTTTATACATAACCATGTTACAACATTACTGTAAGTAATAGTTCAAAGAACAGTAGATCTCACAATATATTCTTAATTGCCTTGTCACTGTTCCACGACAGTGCTTTTAAACTTTTCTCCAATTTAAGCGGTATCCATGATATTTAGGAAAAATGTTACTAGACCTACTTTATTGAAACTGCTCCTTCTCTATGAAAGTCAAAATTGTGATAAAAATTTGCAGTTTAGTTAGTATTACGGGAAATAGCCAGCAACTGTCATCGTTAAAATAGAGGCAGCCATCTTGAAACAGAAGTGAATAGGAAAAATCTTACACATACGTTGTTCAAGTTTTATACAAGGTAACTTCTTACCAAATTTCAAAACAACTGGGCATTCCATTTGGCCAAAACTTCATAACAAAGAAACACACAAACCAAATGCCGAACAGTAGAGTTGAAACAAAGACTTCAATTTGCTTGGTCAATAATAACTCATAGATTGAATTCCTTATCAACTGGAGAGAAATATAAAGTACATGAATATTCATTTACGTTTATGTGCTTTTGTGAAACATCATTTTCTGAAAATAAGATGTTATTCACTTAAATGCACATGTCTTAAAATAGGGACCTCTCACAAGTCCCTATTTTCAACAATATCAATATTCAACGTTTTTCAACAATATCCAAAAAAATGCAAAAGTTACTATACAGGGTCTGTACCAAAAGTAGTAGAACTGATTTAAAAAAATAATAAATTATTGAAGATTACAATTCCTTAATATTCTTTGAAATAGCACCCTTGGGCAGCTACACACTCAGAATAACGCTGCTGCTATTCGTCGTACGCCTGATGGAAGCCAGCTTCAGGGATGCTGTTGAGAGCCCTCGTTGATGCTGCTTGAACGACCTGAATCGAGTCCCTTTAGCTGTCTTTTCATCCATGGGAATAAAGTCAGGTAGAGCCATATCAGGACTTTAGGCGGGGTGTGCAACGCCAAATCAGGCCAACAACTGCCTCATGACGAGCACACCATGGCACTGGGCATTGTTGCAATGCAATGTCCAGATATCGGAGATGGCTGGTCAGACGCGATTCACTTGGTCTTGCAGGCGGGTTAGCATTTGCACCCAGCAGTTCTCTCACTCTGGCCATATTGTTGTCGGTCTGTGCCGTCGACAATTGTCTGGTGCGATTGTCTTCTTCAACGACAAACTGTTCTTTAAACAGTTTGTGCCATTCAAAAACACTGGAGCAGCTCATTGCAGTATCCCCATAAGCCGACAACCATTTCTAGGGCCTCGGTTGCCGATTTCCCGAGTTTGACGCAAAACATTTATCGAATATCGCTGCTCGAGATTTTGACTCATTATGTGCTTCGACAACGACAAAAAAACAAGCATCACAATAAACAATGTCTATACTCAACCAAAGCCTGTAGGTGACTGCAGCTGTTGTTTCTCTGTTGCTAAGTGTCCCCTTCATCTCGCCCAGCCAACCAAATCCCTCTCAGCAAATAAGTTCTACTACTTTTGGTATAGACCCTGTATTTCCAATTAGGCTCCACAATATATGTGGAAGGTCAGGATTTTCTATAGGTAATTTTAAAGTTCAATGGTACTTCGCATGAAATATTTACAACTGAATTTATTATATTAACCATAACTAATACTGCTGATCCAGAACATTTAATTAATTAACTATAAGAATTACTTACCTGAATGCTAGTATATACATGGTTACATGTGTAAGATTGCTACTAATCTTACACCTTTTTTTTTATCTCTTGAAAAGTTTTGGTATATAAGAGGAACCTCCTTACGGGAAGTACATCAGTAAGTTTTGTAAATAGAGTTGCTCCGAAATACAAGGAGAAATGTAAATACAATCCTTTAGCATAAGTATCAATTACGTCTTTTGTTAAATATTGTAGAAATTTATGGATAAAGGTTGTCTTATATCTGAGTTCAAGTTGCCTCTCACTTTATAAACTAATTTGTTTATTTTGTAAAAGTTTAATTTAAAATGCTTAATTTTAAAGTGTAGATTTAATGGAAAAAATGAATCTGTTTTTACCTTTCCTAGTAATTCCACATTATAATTATGCTTAATACAAGATTAATTCAAAATTTGAATCTGATGCTGTCAATGAATCCTGAAATTTAAAAAAACAAGTTTTCAATTTTATCCTACTAAACGTTTAATACCATAAATTTATATTCACTGATTATTAATCGTAAATTATTCATTTTTTATTCTCTATCTATACAATGTATATACAGTATATAGAAAGTATGTTTGTGAATAAGGTTGTTTTACTTGGAATCTTATCTGCCCACATCACCGAAATCTAAACTAATAGACTTTTTTGATAAAATTTTGTCTGAAGTTTGTCCATATTTAAAGAATATTTTCTTAATGTTTAAAAAATTTTACATTTTAAATTCTTCAATAAAGAATTTTCTGTTACACTCACTTTGAGAAAATTGGATTTTCTAAAAATCAGTTCTAACAATTTGGTTTGGGAGCTACTGACGAATATTAAAAGATTAGTCTAATTTCTCAAAATAAACTCATCAGGTTTTGGTCATACATGCAGATTCACAACTCAAGACTGTAACAAATTTGAAGAAATTGCAGAATGCAGCTGTTTCGCTGTTATAATAGGAGTGAAATTCTGAAGATTTTTCTTCATTCTACTCTTTCTGATATTCTGATGTCACCATCATAAGCTAGAAAACTACTATATTAGGATATTAAACTTTCAAATTACAGTGAAAAACAAAAATGAACCATGGTCAACGTAACCTAACCTCAACAATTTTTTAATTTAAACGGATTTTGAAAGTATAAATTGCAAATTTATGAAATTTTTAATGCTGAGTACAATTGTGAAATCAGAATTTCAAAAACATTAGACAAAAAAGTTATGAATTTTTAAAGATTTGAAATAAGTCGTCATTTTGAAACTGCTAAATGAATTTAGCTACTTAACAAACTTGTCCAAGCTATTACCACAATTAATTAGTACCTAAATTTAAATCAAATCGGACCAAAATTATGAACATGAGCATGCTCTTTCTTTCACAAACAGACACACACACACACACACACACACTCAAAAAGTAACGGAAATTTTGTAATTTCATGGGTTGTATTAGTCCAATTTGCGTATTTTTTATTTGTGTTGGTAAACATGTTTGAAGAGCATCTGTACATTATTAGCTGTATCAGATGTTTAGTTTGTTTTCAACTGTCAAAAAGATTACATGTCGTTTCATATAATCGGAGATTGCTTATTTTTTCAAAAAAATGGATCAGAGAAAATTTGAAATAGCTGTCATTTTAAAACTTCTGACACACTTGTCCATGCTATTACCACAATCAATTTTTATATAGCTGAATAAAGTCAACAACGATGCAGAACTATTGACACACATTAATAGGTGATGAAACATGGATTTATGGATATGATGTCACAACTAAGGTCAATCATCCCAGTGAAGGCATTTTTGTTCACCAGACAGAACAAAGCTCGATTAGTGCGGTCAAATGTAAAGGTTATGTTCACTACATCCTTATATTTTAATGGCTTAGAGAACAATAAGATATGTTTATTTGGTCAATCAATTAATAAAGAGTAATACACCTACAAGTTCAATGTCATTTGCAGTAAGCAATGCCAAAAAAAGTGCCTGGATTTGTGCCGAAACAACTTATTGGAAGAAATAATTTACGACTTTTACACCACAATAATGTACCTCCTCACACTTCATTGCTTGTTCATGAATTTCTGGCCAAAAACAACATTGTAATGATGCCCAATTTCTATATTTGCCAAATGTGGCCTCTACATGATTTTTTCTGTAGCAAAAAATAATGAGGACCTTAAACGAACATCATTTTACATGTATAGATAAGGTTAAAAGCGCATTGCTGAAACAGTTAAATGTATCCCAAAGATCGAATTCCAAAAGTGTTTCGTGGATTGGAAGAAGCGTGTGTGTGTGCGTGCGTGTGTGTGTGTGTGTGTGTGTGTGTGTGTGTGTGTGTGTGTGTGTGTGTGTGTGTGTGTGTGTGTGTGTGTGTGTGTGTGTGTGTGTGTGTGTGTGTGTGTGTGTAGAGCCTATACAAATTTTAACAACCCCTCAAAAAGTAATCTAGAGATTTATTTCAAAGTCCCAAGTATTAGCGTTACCATGACAGCTTCTCCAATAAATAGCTCTTTTTCCAATGGAAATTCGCAAAAAAAAAAAATCTGTAAAGAAATTGTACAATGATGAGTGGTAAATGAGAGTCCGGTGATCACACCACAGTTGTAATGATTAGCCTGTACAAACCAGGCCTGTATGGTGAGTGGTTAGTGTGACCAAGACAGGAAGACAATCTGTGATGTAGTAATTTTTGTAAAATAAAATGAACAAACAGTAAACTGTATTTAAAAATAATAAATATATATGGAAATTACTTTACTATTTAGCAGTCACAATCAACTTTTTCTTAATTCAAACCCAAAACACCCATCAATCAAAGGTTTGTGTTAACTCAGCACAATGTTTATTTCTGTAACAGCACAATGGTTATTTACACAGTGTAGGTTGTTTTTTCAAATGATGATTTTGAATATTTTACACCTTATTATCTGATTAACACATTCACCCGAGGAAAATATTTTTTTTAAAGATTACTTATGATTTTAGGCTGTTTTTACGGAACTACATTGTGCAGTCATTGCTGTTTACATTGCTTTAAAAACATTAAATTTCATACACGGATTTACCGGCCATGCGCGTTACACATTCTGACAGCCATTACTAAATGTTAAGGTTTATTTCTTTTTTTCTTTGGTTAGTTCTTGTAATGAAAACATTATTAAAATGTCTGTTTTCATTACGATTTGCCTTCATGAACTTCATGATTTGCCTTTTTTTATATTAAGTTCACTACCTAAGAACAGTGTTGGTTTTTTCTATCATTTTATCGATCAAAAACACGTTACCTACTTTCACGCTGTAGCAATTTTCAGGTTACACGTTACATTTTTATTTTTGATTTTTATCATATTCCCCGTACTTTCCACGCTTTTATATTTTGGATTATTGCTTTTGGGCATGTAATAAAACATTTTAGTGAAAAACAAAAAAAAACCTACAATGCTTATTTACCATTCAGCTCTTTATCTGAAAATAAACTGTTATGCGGGTCATTTTCCATTCTGTGTATTAGACAATACACAGAATGTCCATCCATCCATTCTGTGTCAGGTCGACAATAATATAATATTATTGTAAGTGTATAGGCAGCTTAGGCAATTTTTTTTACTTTCCCTGTAATCTAATTTTCCCGTTAATCCAACCTGGTTTCAGTCAGTTTAGGTCAGATAAATCAAAACTCTTCTGCTTAACCAAAATTTGAACAAAACCTGATTGAATAACTTTCAAAAATTAGACCAATTTTTTTGTTTTCTTACTTTTTTCAATGCAATTTTTTGGAAAAAGATATAGATATAATTTAGGTGCTTAATTAAGTTTTTTTATGAAAAAGGTTTGTGCAATGATTATACACAATTTATTTTAAATATTTTTTTAATGTTATTCTATTTTTTATGTAATTTTAACTTTAAAGTGAGAATGACAAAGTTGTCCAACGACTGTATAATGACAAGTATAGTTGTCCATGGCCCTTTAAATTGTTCTGTAATGAGCAGGGCATAAAATCTTCAGATGCTTACTGTTATTGTCATGATTTTTTTTATAGGCTTTTCTGTTTATCTTTCAAGCTAACAGATTCAAGGTAACAGGTATGAATAGCCTGGCACCAGGCCACAATCTGATACAAAATCATATTTGTATTCCCATTTCCATTAATTAGTTTGCTCAAATATGTAGTGTAAGTACAGGACAATTAAACCTGTCGTACACAATGGGAGGGATGGCACAAATATTCACTGCAACACATTTTATAGGCAGTAATGAGTCAGCTATAATTAACAGCAACATATTTTCATATTACTTGTTATAATAGATAATCAGTTTAACAAATTCATTATTTAAGAGGTTAATTTATCAATTACAATTTAAGGAAAAATTATAACCATTTTCGAATTCCAAAATAAACAAAAACAATTAAAAAAATTCAAATAAACAAAAAATGTAATTTCAACATTAAAACTGAAACTTACTGTCTTTATCAGAATCTCTATCGGAATCGTGTTTTCTATCGTCTTCGGTGTTTGGAGATTTTTTTAATCCGGATATAACGTTCTCATCATCGGGTGGGATAGGGGAACCTCCAGGTTTGTCACCTTTCTCGTACCTTTCACTTCCACTGCTAGCACTTCCACCAGATGTAGAACTTCCCGAGGATGCTGTCAGCTACAAGTAAAGTAAACTAAAATAGTTATTTAGCTATTGGTATTTTACTTTTAAATAATTGTTGTACTAACTACTGAAAAAGTTATATTTGATTTCAGAAACAAATTTTCTAGAAATAAAAGAAAATATGAAAGCTGATTTTCTCATCAAATTTAAGATTACTAACATAACAAATACCGATAGGAAGTGAACTAACATATGTAGATTTACATATTATATGCTATATTTTACAATCCACATCATTTTACTTTTGTCATTCTCATTATCACACTCTTCTCATCAATATCTTCCATTCGACTTGCTTCTCTGTCTAATTGTTCATCAATGTCATCTATAATTCTTCATTCATCAGTTTTTATATGCTTTCTGTATTTTCAGTTGCTGCCAAGTTGTTGAACCACTCTCTAATAACGCTTCATTATGACTTCTATAGTGGTTTCCGTCCAAAAATACTTCAAACTGGGAAAATATGGTAATCACTCGAGGCCAAATGTGGATGTTAAAAAACCTCCTACTTAAACTACTAAAGCAAGTTTATCGCCAATACAGCAACACGTGGACATGCGTTATTGTGAAGAAGCACAACTTTTCGAACTGAAACTTCATTCATCATGTTACCATAAACCTCAGTTATATGTCTATAAATTTTTATATGCTGAACTTTTTCACATTCAAAAAGCATACCTACAATACGAACCTCACACTTGGTATATTCATTAGTTTTTTGTCATCCATTTTAAACTAGCACAAAGAAGCAGTAAACGAATGTAGTGACTCACTGTTGGCGTCAGACTAGTGCAAAGATGTGGAAAGCTCAATTACACGACTGCAGCAATAGTGGGGAACTGAGTGGCTAGTCAGATCAAATGTTTTTTACTTTCCGAACTACCCTTGCACTACTCTTATCTCGTTATCTGATGATGATCTTTTCTGCAGTTCTTTATGATTTTTCCTATTTCTATGTTAAAACAAAACTACTTGTGAAACTCACTTCGATTCAATTTAGTCTTTCTCCTCCATCTATATATAGTGTGATGTAATAGTTAATATTAGTTGCACATTTGTAGGAATGTTATTTGTACCTCTTGAAATAGCCCAAACCAATGTAGACATCACAATATTTCTTCTTTTTTGCAAGTATTAAATATATTTTCCTTTATATGTCTAATGATGTGATTGCTTTTCTGTCATTTTATATTCATACCTTTTTTTCTATTTTTTTCTAGCCTCGGTGGCCTAGTGGATAGCGTACTAAGCTTTCAACCCGAGGACCCAGGTTCGATTCCCGGCGAGGGCTTGGCATTTTCATACGCTATAAATCATCCCATCGTCTGCATTAGCCCAAGTGTGCACAATAGTCGGACTTTAAACACCAAAAAAATTTTTTCTATTATCCATCTTTCTGTATACAATGCGGTTGACTTTTCAGGCCTGAAACGCTTTTATTCATTTCTTCAATAATTTTCTACCATTATCTTTAAAAATTTTCTTTATATATTTAAACTTATTTTTTTTTTGCAAAAATTAATTAATCAAAGCCTTTTGACCTATTACAACTATTTCTAAAAGTATATTTATCTACTGTAAACTGTAAGTTCATGTTAACAAGATGTCAACCGCCTATACAAACACACATAATATAAAGTAAAATATTATTTAAATATTTTTCAATGAAATGTTTTTATTGCAGCACATAAACCAAAAGTAAAGCACCGAGCTGTCTCGCTAATGCGATTGAAACTTCCAAAAAACTAACAATTTTAAATGTCATATTAATAAAAAAATTTTGAAACACAAAGATCAACCTTAGCACAATAGATTTCGGTAATAGTCTGGAAATAAGTTCCCACTCCAATCTCCATAAATTAGCAATTAAAATTTCATTGAAAAAGAGTAAACGAATATTAAATACTATCAGTAACATAATTGAACTTTGAATAATATTTGAAAAATTAAAAGGTTAATGTAGATTATGACAGTGAAAAAAGATTTTTTTAAATTGCAAAATGAAAAAAGTTACAATTTTTTTTTTTTTTTTTTTTGATAGCAGCTATTTTGAAACAGAGTGGATTTTCTTTGCTGGATAAGAAATTTGGATAAGCTATTGCACAATCAATTTTAATGCTAAATTTGAATCAAACTGAACCAAAATTGCAAAAGTTGAGCGCTAACACAAACACAAATGTTTGTTCATATTTTTTTATGTGTAAAACTTTTAATGACCCCTGAAAACATATTCTAAAGATCAAAATCGGAGTTCCAGGGTCTTTGTCGCGTAATAGCTGCTTCAATAGTCTATTTCTAATAGCGATTTGCTAATAATGATTACAACTTGCCTTAGGTCTATTAGGTGAAAGTCCCAATGTGGATAGGATTGCTCCCATCTCCTTGGTGTTGATACCGCAATTGTTTGCAACATTTTTCTGGCACCGTTTGTGTACATTCATGCTACACACTGTAAAAATACCAAGAATTACTCTTAATTCTTTTAATTGTATTGTAAAGTCACTATTTAAAAAACTAGTTATTTTAACCTAATTATTTTTTTGATTAATTTTCTACATTTTTTTGAAATATTAACAATAATTTAATGAAAAATAAGCAACTTTATAATACTTCTGAAACTTGTGCTTGTAACATTAAAGTTTTAAAGTATAAACATTCCAAAACAAAATGAAATAATTTTTATTCATTTGTTTATTTAATAGATGTGATATAGTATTTGTAATTCACCAATTATTTTAGTTTTGTAGTTACAGTTACTCAAAACATCTGTGTGGAAAATGAAATTTTAGAATCTTGTTTTTGCTGTTTGCCGTTTTATAAGTATAACAAAAAGAGCTTGGTAAACGGTATAAAATTTTGTTCATGTTATTTATTCACATGTTTGACCTCATTTGAAAAGCACAAATGAAAAAAATATCCAAATAAATTTTTGAGGTGATTATAGTAGGTTGAGATTGTACAAAAAATGTAATTCAGTGTTTGCTGGTTATACCATGGTTATCAGACTGAAAGTAGTCGGGCATGTCTCTCTTCTTAACATGTGATAACTCACATGGATGTAAGTAACTCATGTCAAATTTTTTTTTAAGACAAAAGCAATATTACGCTGATTACAGATGACGCCTCCCTGATCTCTTCTTATAATATAAACACAGAGTAATAAGTCTCTACTACTTAACATAGAACATAAACAAGCCAGGTTGCATCTACTGCTTATACTGATCTGTTATATATTACTATGTGAGGTGAATCGAGATTAGTGTGAAACTAACACACTTTGGCTTGTAACACGTCAAGCTAATCTATAATTTTTGTCTCCATCCAATACCATGGATAGCACTATAATGTGGGTTTGCTTTGTCTGTGAAAATGAATGTTATACCCAGCGACCACTGTATACAGAATGTAGCCCGTTCATTCATATGTACTTTAATTTTATACACTATGCTCATTACAGTATACATCCTAACATTTTATCACTGTAATGAGTAAGATATGTTATAATTTCTTTATTTAAAAAACAGAATGAGAAAACATTATATTGTAATCTATATAACTAAAAGCCCAAAGATGTTTAGAACTACTAATTACAATAATTGTAAGAAAAATTTGCAGAGGGTTTAAAAAGGTGAATTAAAATAAAATTTAAAAGATTATTTTTAGGCTTTTGAGTGATGAAAAACATGTTCCATTGAAAAGTCTCAATGTTTCATTGAGTTTTAAATAGTCATTTTAATAATTAAGGATGACTTTTTCCATATTGATCAATCAGCTGTTCCCAATGTTCCAAATAGTTCCAGATATTTTTCTAGTTAATCCCATAAACTACCATACAACAGAACAGAAGTGTCTGCTATTATGTAGTGGTTCAACTTTTTCTTTTTTATTTAATCTCTTTTGAACAGATTTGTTTACAATCATCTTTAAATTTGTAGCTTATTAGTGCCATCTGCTTGTACTTTATCAGCTGAAAAAATATTTACTGTTAAGTCATTACTTGTAATATTAGTTTCAAACAATTTAGACATATGTATTTTATTTCATATTATCTATAAAATATGGTTTTTATTATTAAATTATCATGATTATTATATTATTAGCATTATAAATGTAGGTCATAGTCTAGATTAGAACTTAAATAAAACCAGCATGTCAAAATATTTACACAAATCTTGAAACTGTGGTATTTAAACAAATACTCTTCATATAACTGAATACATATACTTCAAATCACATATTTACAAAATAAATAAATTAAAAAACCATAACTTATTAAGAAAAAAAGAGGAAAAACTGTGACTTTAAATTAGTTGATACCTTAAAAAATATTTACCTTCACACTGAAGGCCTTGCCTAATAAGGCCGTAGAGAAGAGACCCGCAATGGTCACAAAATGTAAATCGCTTGTAGTTGTGGACAACAAAACGATGTGGAACGTTGACATTGAACCTTTGCGCTTGACTGCCTTGTGTCTAAAATACAGACAACAAATATAAATTAATTTAGAATAATTAATTATGTGTATGAGGTGTCACAATTAAATACCTAGGCACAGTATTGATCACCAATTACATTATAAACATTGTTCCCAATCTACTTGCTGACCCATACAAATTTTATATTGTTCAAACCAGTTCCAGGTCAGGAAAAGTACAGCGGTAGGTCCAACACAGTGACGCCATATTTCACAAAGAACGCCTTCACAGACAAGGTGGAATGGGTGAAGCATCCATTAATTTCTTTTCCATAAATTGAGTCTAGATTATCTCACTTGTTTATGAAGGGTTCTCAGAATCTTGTTATAAAAACTGATTGACTGTCCAACATTTGACAACCCAATAAATGTAGACAATTCCACATTTGTCAAAAAACAGTTATCATGGCTTGAATTATGATTTGCTCTTTATTTAAGGGTCATAGGCAAAAAACCACGATTCATCACTCTAACAATTCTGGATCAATGTCAATATTATTTAAATATCAGCACAAACATTCAATCTCGATTCCTTTTGCTCTTAAATGAGATGTGTTAGCACTATTTGTGAGCAACATTTCTGCATGTTCAATGATTTATGCAAAATCTGATGGACACTTTCTTCGTTAATTCCAAACAGTTCAGCAAGAGCTTGGTCACTGAAACAATTTTTTTAATCAATTTAATAATTTTCTGGATATTGTCTTCCGTTTTTGATATTTAGGTTCGTCCAGGCGCGGATCGTCTTTGGTCATTTCATGTCACTCCTTAAACCTGTTGCGTAACTTAAAAACTTGTCTGTACGATAAATATTCACGTTCGTACATTTTGTTTAACATGACATGAGCTTCTGTAGCAGTTTGCCCAGTTTCACAAGATACTTGGTTAGCTCATTCCTGTCTGAACACTTTGCATTTTTTTGATGGGATGTTAGCGCAAGGACTTGACTGGGCGATTGCTATAGCGAGACTAGGCAATTTACAACCGTGCCTGTCGAGCACAGGATGAGGGAAGCATCAATAGACACAGACATGTTCAAACCTGCCATGGTGAGCTCCTGTTTGCTGGTAGCAGCACCAGTCCAGTTATTTAATTTTCACACCTTGTCATAACATTCAGGGAATTTTCTCTTGACTAGGCTCAGATAAACTATAATAAAACCTGCACTTACACTATGTGATACAATAAACTGAACAGTACACCAAACAGTGATTACATACATAACCTTCTTGGTTATGAATTTTATTTTAGTAGAAATAACACATACTATTTGCTGAACACAAAAAGGTAAAGCAAAAGCCTCATTACAAGTGACATTTTATATTGTGGGAGTTCTTTGTACAGAATTTTATTCCCCAAAGTCATTGTCATCCTGGGTTCAAAATTCATCTGTCTTAGATTTCTATTTTTGGAATTACTTAGTACAAAGTGTTCAGAAATAATAACCCCCTGATACATGAACAACTTAACAGATAAATCAAGTTAAACATTACAATTATAAGTAGACATGACTAAAAGTAAAAATAAAATGGTTAAACCCTTATAATTAACATAAACAAACATGTTATAATTCGTATTAAATTTTAATAATAATTAAAAGTAAAGTATGTTTTTTTTAATAAAAACGACATGACAAATTCTGTTAATAATAGCTAGAACTAAATGTGTACCATTTGGTACAAATAATTACCAACCATACATAAACTAAATTGAAGTAAAGTAGATTAGGTTGGTTTTATATAAGTTGTCATGAAATGGTCACAGAATGCAGATCTGCTGTATCAATGATACACAGTCTCCAAGTTACAGATGTCCCAACATGTATAAGCAACAATTTGTAAAGTGTTATTCATAGTCTTATGATTAAGAGAGTCCTAATTCTTTTTATATTCTTCTTCTTTTCTGCTAGGATTATTGTCACTACGTTCAGTATAATAATATGCCTTCCCTAGCTTCGTCAATTCTTCTTTCGCTGATGCGTTTCGGAGAACCTCCATCTTCAAAAACTATTTCTATACTCTTTTTTTTTAACCCTTTTGGTAATAAAATTTTCTCTTCTTCCTTTAGATCCACCTTTGCTAAATTCACTATTCTTTCATGAAATTCCTTCCGTTCATAATTACTTCTTTTGACTGTGTTATTATTTATTAGTGTTTCTAATTTTTTATTCAACTTATCGTATTTGCTTCTAGCTTCTTTGTTCATTTTGTTCTTAATACACTCTATACTATTTTAGATGTAATTTTATTATTTTCTTATTAATATTGCTCTTTTTGTTGTATAATGTTTTTATTTCCATCTTTATCCTACCTTTTTCCGCCTTCTGGATTGCGTATTTTGCAGCAAAACTATCTGTTCTATTCTTGATTCTTGCATATGAAGGAATCATGTTATTTATAATATAGTTTGTTAAACCTTTCATCTTATATAACTTCCTAAAACTAAATTCAAGTCTTTTCACTAACATCATCTGGCTGACTACGTTAAAATTCTTTTTATATTCTTCTTTTTTTCTGCTAGGATTATTGTCACTATGTTCAGTATTAATAATCTGCCTTCCCTAGCTTCATCAATTCTTCTTTTGTAGCTGCACCTATTGAGATGATTTAGACGTCCCTCACGGTACCTGAGTCTAACAAACACTTACACTTACGACTTTAACACTTTACACTCACACATACATTTAGGGAAGCCTCAATGTGCTTTTCGCTAAAAAAAAAAAAAAAAAATTGCAGACCCCTGTGGTGTAAAAATAGTTTTTGAAGATGGAGTTTCTCCGAAACGCGTTAACGAAAGAAGAATTGACGAAGCTAGGGAAGGCAGATTATTATACTGAACATACTAATTAATGAACAATGAAACACTGTGCTACATCTTCATATTATTTTGTTTGAACCCAGAATGACCCAAAAAGTGCTGTTCGCATTCACCACCTTGCCGATCATTCCATTGCCCTACTACTTCAAGAAATTATGCTCACTACTAACAGTAACCACACAGTGTTGCCCACGAAATTCAAACCTAACCTTTTTCACTTTCATCATGAATGTTCTTTTAAATATGTGTAATTTTCAGTTTAACAATATTTAATATTAAAAAAAATAAAATTCATGATTTTTTTTTCTGGCCTTATTCTGTCCATCTACAACAAAAATGTCCGATGTCTGTGCACCATAAATTTGGCTATATATGGCATATGTGCATACGAATACACAAACATTCCACATATTTAACAGCAAGCTTACTATTTTTGACTGTTATAATTTGAACTGCAATAGCTAAACATTTTTTTTCTAAACTAAAACTGATGAAAAATTGTCTTAAAACTTCTATGTATAAAGAAGAATAACTTATCAAATACATGTCGTTTATGCGAATGTTTTTATTTTCCAAAAAAGAATCCCTCCCAAAAAATTTGGAAACAGAGCTCTATCAGGACTAGGTATTATAATAAAAAATATATTTTCATTTAACAACACAAAATGAACTAGTAAAATAATTTTACAAAGTAAGTTTACTACTCAGTCAGTTAAGATAAATAAAAATTTTACCTCATCTTTCATTCCAGGACATTTAGTTACAACTGACAGGTGACACCTCTTGTGGACCACGCAAGTACACACTGTAAACACCAAAACATAGAATGTATTCACATTTTAACTTTCAACCTTTCTACTTTAAAGATACACAATATAATCTAAGAAAATATTTTGAATCTAAGATAAGTGCGTACATTGTCCAGCAATTATTGTGACAGCAATAAAGCAAAATCACTATATAGTCCCCTGTAATGACCTAATACATAAATAAAAATTGCAATAAACTAACATACTACAAAAATTTAATTTTTGTTTCCAGTTATTTAACCGCAATTATTTTCAATATTTAAAATTCAATAATTAATTTTAAAATTCTAGCCTATAGATTTGACAAGTGTATGCTACAGATTTAATATAATTTCAATACGATCACTGCAGTTTCAGCTTCTTGTGCCAATCCATGTGCTATCCAATACACAGATTCACATATAAGTCTAGCACAAACACAAAAACAGTACATTTTAACATATATTACTCTGTATGGAGGTTTTCTAGAAAATTCACAAAACAGACAACTATATACTGAGTATGAGTTCGTAACTTTTAGCCTGATGTACTTACCATCTTAGACAGATGGTTTGAGACTAACCACCTAAGCATGTTATACCAAAAACCAGATGTTACAAACTCATACTTCAATTGTTTGTTTTGTGAATTAAAAAAATAAATAACTAATTTAACTTTCATACCGAATAATCTGAATGTACTTTTTGTGTTTGTGCTATACTTATAAATAAATCTGATGGGCATGAAAACCCCGAAACTGAAGTAACACTAAGTGGAAAGACAGATCATGCAAAATTGAGAAGCCAGAAGGTAAAAGAAGACGAATGATTACGATCAAGTGGAAAGTGAAAAAGATGAAAAAGGACACTAATACTTCTCTTAAAAAAAAAAAAAAAAAAAAACTGGATTGGTAGATGTATCGAAGAAAGGACTTTTCTTTATTAGAGGTTATTTAATAGCAATTATTATGTATCATGTAATCACAAATTAATACAATGATTAGATAATTTTAATACATACTATCCATTGTGAAAGGTTGAATGCTTTTGAAGATATCAACTAAGTAACAAAAACTGTGTATAACATCAAGGTATAATTAAAGGTATTCTGAAGTCTATTTTAGTTTTTTTAAAGCTTGCAGAATTTTTATCTAATATTTTACATTTTTACTAATCAGTTTAAGTTGTAATACTATAAAATTAAAGGTTTTATTTAGTTTACACTGGTTTCTTTGATCTACTAAAAAAATAGCACATTATTCTTGAATTTTGTTATCTCTGGTGCTTTTCGAATAATCAAGAACTGACTGTATTTAGGAGAAAAGTTTTTGAAACCTGTAAATTAGTAAATGTATTTTTCATGAACATAAAAATACATGTTATTATGTTCTATGTTATGAGCGTATCTCATATAACAATAGCAGAAATAAAAGAACCTTACCTTGACATTGGTATCCTTGCTTCCCTAAGCCCCTGTAAACAAATTAAGCATGGATTTAATGTATTGATTATAAATAAAATATATATATATATATATATATATATATATATATATATATATATACACCACATTGTTAGGAATTTGGGATTTCGCCTAACCCTGGTCCTTTAAAGAATCAATTATCGGTGGTTTAACAAAGCCCTTTAATACATATAATTATTATACAATATTCTTATGTTGTTACAGTTACAAGTACACTTGATAACCCAAGAATTAACACTATTGTATTACCCGATCAAAATATGTCCGAAGATCCTCTATGAAAACGAGTGTCCCAATTTGTTCAAACCAAAAAGAGAGGGAGAGGAAGAAGTTTACGCAAAAACTGTCTACTTACTTGGACTGCCAACTTGTTATTCCCAAACACCCTTGGCTAGAATGTCCTCTTGAAGCACTTCCTGACATCAGTTGTTGTACAGCCCTTCAGACTCCCCAGAATAGACTGACCTTCTAATCCCCTTAGAATTGACTAACCATGACCTACTTTTCTCCCCCTCCCAAGCTTATATCTAAACTGCTACGTACCTTGTTGTTTATTGCAACAGTCAGTATGTAAGCAGTTTTGTAATTTTTCTGCGTCTTTCTCAATAGTGCTTCTTCTTTGACTATGACCTCTTTACAATACTTAAAACTAATAATAAAAATTACAATTTTTAATTCCTAACAATACCGGGCCTTTGTAGGACGTCCCCAATGTCAAAAACATGTCCTCTATACTATTGAGGTTTACACTGGTGGATATTCTTTGTGGGGTAGGGAAAGTGCTAGGGTTTGGTTTAGTACATATCTTAAATGCTATGTATAATATTACCAATGTTAATCTTGAAATCTACGAGATAAGGAATAGTGGCAGGAGAGAAGTGTAGTCAACCATGTCTAGCCAAGTTTTTTGTAGTTCGACTGATTGTAGGTTGTTATTCATAACCCTTTTATGTGGTTATGAATAAACAAAGCAAGGATTATTAGAGTCCAGTTCTGATTCAGGATATGTGAGACCTGCTGGAACTTAACATAGTCTTTTGATACAAACGGTTTACTAGGGATGTCAGTGTGGTCCAGGAAATAGGAGCCATATGGTTTATACTGATGTTCAAGGATGTCCTCCTATCACATGGGAACAGTTTGTCTACAGGGATAGTACCACCTTGCAAGAAACAATGAAAAAGGATTTTTACTTATATTGTTCCAGGACTTTTAAATGATATATAAGTGGGTTTTGTGCTGTTCTATACTATATGGATGTTGGGTATAGGATTTATGATGGCAAAAGCTCCCCAGTTATCTCCATGATTATGGGGCTCTAGCCACTGGAAGTACAGTAAAAAGTACACTGTTATACTATCGCATGCAGATCCCCCCCTCTCATTAGTTGTATTGTGTACCCTTCATATATTGTCCCCAATATTCTGTGTCAAGGTAAGAAACACAGTCCTGTGCTATCTGGTTAAGAATCATCAAGTCGCTTTCCCCATATAGTTCTGATAGTTGCCCCATCTGTAGCAACGATACTCAGAGTGTGTGAGTGTGTGCAGTTGTGGTTCCCCCAATGTAAGGGTACTGGAAGGTACTGAAAGAGCCTCAACTTTGTAGATCGATGCTGAATTTCACTTTCACTGTTGTCAGGATGGAGAGGGGTGTACAATTATTACGATTTTTAAGTCCCAACAACATTCTTATAATACCGAAATTAATAAAAACTAAAACAAGCCCAACAAATAAACAATTATAACAACTGCTAAATTAATTACTGTTCGAAGTTACATGGAATTTTTTTCCTTTACTGTTATTGTTCCGTTTGTTTTTATTAAATTAAAATTTTACTGAAGCGATAATTTTACTTCCCCACTAAACAAAGTGTGGTATAGCGAGACCAATCACTAGGTCCTGGTTTAAAAAGTGTGGTTTTACATGGATATTTGTCTATGTATTATTTGCTCTACGTACTCAACAGTTTTCTTAGATTTCCAAACCACAAACTGTAATATACTCCACAACAGTTTAATATATTTTTATTGTTTCCAATTAAACTATTTTAAATTACTACATATAATTGTCTAATTGCTGGTTTACTATATATATAATAAAATTTCTGCACTGGTTCCCTTTTCATCACATTTGACAATTCGGTTTATAATGGTATGTGCCCCTCATCATATTATTTTTTTACTGATGGGTTGTAGAGGCTCTGTAGAATCTTGGTCCCTTCAATAATGTGCAGCCATTTCTGGTGATATTTTGTTTTCATCCAATATCTCTTCACCCTCATAGTCCATGTACTATAACCATGCTAAGTCTTCTCTAAATATATACCCTCCAGTCCTATAAATCTTTTCTTTATGGTTCTGTTACTCGGCATTATCTCAACAAGGCCAAACCATTTCAGTTGAGTAATAATGTTCACTTCTCCAATTCCTTATTTAAATGAATACTCCCAGCTAAATCCTCTGTAACATCTTTCGTTTCCTTAACATTTCTTATTTAAGAACCTAGAACGGCATTTTCAGGTTATACAGTAAGAATCTCTGACTCTCTAATGTAAGTCACGATTGGTCAGAGGATTGTTTTGCACATAATAATCTTTAATCTACCAAAATAAGTTTTTAAACCTTAACCTTTTTGATTTCCAGTTGACGATATAATATAAAAGTTTATCATCACCATGGTGATAAGAGATTATCATGTTAATATGTAAATGCAAAGAATTATTTACAATATTTTAAATATATATATTTAAATATTAAATATATAAATATATATATATATATATATATATATATATATATATATATATATATATATATATATATATATATATATATATATATATATATATATAATATTCTAAAAATTAAACAATGGCAAAATTATAATGAAAGTTTTTTTTTCTTACTGTCCATACTTCGCCAGTTAGACTAATGAGGATGAAGGATCATTTATTACCAGTAAGGGTAAAGCAACGGGAGTAACTGTAGCTAGATAGAACCAAGAACCTTGATGTGTGTAGTTTAGAGACACAGCAGACTGACCAGTGCTTTAGTCATAACGAACACTAAGCCCTCAAAAGTAACAATCAATGTATTTAATTAAGCATATTAACTCAGCTAGTAATGTTTTGTTTGGTCATTAAGGGTGGTTGTATACAGAGAACATGCAGTTACTTCTATTCACTGATCATTATTGTTATTTCGAGTTTATAATGCAGTTTTCTTGATAATTTCTCAGTTTTATGAAGTGCTATATAGTGCTATGTGAATACTATATTTTATGAACCTCATACATATATTATATCACCTCAAATGAGTTGACAGTTATTTAGATCTGTCAGATAGTGACAGTTTATTTAGTTTCTACATAATACTAATTTCAATAGTAACAATAACGATAGTTAAGTAGAAAATTAATCCAAAAGTCATAACTTTTTACGTCAAGACCAAAATCTTTCCTTGAAGTTTAAAATTAGCTGAAGCTGCCCTTTACTTCCAATAGGCCTACACCTAAGGGAAATTATTTTTGCATCCAATGATATGAAATTTAACACATACACAGAAAATTAGATAATATACAAAATAAAATG
Organism: Callitettix versicolor; assembly: GCA_022606455.1. Taxonomy (NCBI): domain Eukaryota; kingdom Metazoa; phylum Arthropoda; class Insecta; order Hemiptera; family Cercopidae; genus Callitettix; species Callitettix versicolor. Next base: position 68,939,103 of record CM040188.1, on the reverse strand, counting down.
TGTCTAGTTTGTTCAGAAAAAAGTGAAAAATAAACAAATAAAAAAATTTTATTTATTATTTTTACATGTAAGTACTGTTACCGTATTATACTTTTTTTTACTGTTTAATCAAAACTCACCATATAAACTCACGGCAATGAGAACAAAAGGTAGGCTGACGAAGAAAGGTGGCCATGAACTTGTGTCCATTTACTTGGTGGACACGTCGCCTCATGGCCCCTCGACGTCTGTTGAAACCTTGCCGTTCCTTGAACTCCCGTGGCTTCTGATGATGGGAGTCTAACGAACAGAACATGAAATTAATTATATAATGAAATCACTATTATGGTGATAGTTGAAACCTATATAAAAATATGATTACTTTAGATACGTTGAATTATTATTTAAACAACAGTTTATTTATTACAGCTTTTGTTACATGTATTTCAATTTTTTTTTACAACTGAGTAAAAATACACATCTAATTTACTTTTCTTAATTACAACACTTCGAGGAGATATAACCCACTGGTATTGGTTATATTCCTTACTGACTAAGTCCATCAAGTCAAGTAGTTTTGTTCTTCGCAGTCTTCTGATTAAACCGGCTGCATTCAACATTTCCAAAAATATGCTACAAATCTTTAAATAAACTTCATCTCATTTAAAAGAACATGTCGCTAATGTAGGACTACTATGTTGAATATAAGAACAAATATTATTTATTCTGAAATTTATGAACACATTAGAAACAATCTTTTAAATGTATGCATCCTTGTTTTGATTCTGTATCCATACTGTAGGCTTTACCATTTATCATATGATCTTCAAATATATACTTCTGATGTACTCTGTTCTATCTTTTATCTTTGAACGATGATGCTCCGATTAATCTTAATGTGTGATTGATCCCCTCCCCCCCATTAATCGATGTTCTATTTTACAACACTTCTGAAAGGTATATTTCATGAATGATTTTACAAAAAGCTAAATTACGATATTAAATTAGAGGACATTTGATCATTAATGAATCAAACTACAAAAAATAGCATACCTTGTCCTTGAGTGGCCCATTTCAGCTCAATACGAACATGCAGTTTCCCTTGTGGCTCTAGATCCACCTGGAAAAAACGAACAAAGTATTCTTGAAATATTCTCTTCATACAAATAAATGGAAAAGTAAATAGAAAATCATTCAAACTATAAATACAAAGGACTAACCTAAATTTTGATTAATTTACTGAAGTGTATAAGCACACAAACTTATCCGTCATTACCTCCCAAAAAATTCATTTTAAAAACTACCTAAAAAACTTGATAGCTGAAGTAATAATCTAACCTCAAAAGGTCTCACAGCACACTTAAATGATACCTTAGAGTTTAAGGTATTTGCATAAGACCAAAAATGCCTCAAATGACTATAAGTAGGATAGGTTATACAGAGGTGAAGCGAAACTGAATGTGTAAAATACAACTGCCTATCAAGAATTAGTACACAGTTCTATCCCATTCCTATTCAGAAGTTAAAATGTACCACTTTTAAAACTTTAACCGGATTATATTGCATGTAAATTTTAATAGGCGAAAAGAAGTAATAGCTATAGCTGTCGTGATAATACCTGAACTCAAGACCATAAATTGTGCACTGTTCCTTATCGCGAAAACACATTTTTGAAAGGCACTCTGAAATGGAAAAACAGATTTTGATTGGTAACTTGTCTCACCTATTAATGAAATCAATAGCAGTGTAGTTTCATTTTTGCATATTGAAATGTTATTTTATAAATTATTTAATGATGTATTTGGAAATTTGCTTTCATTACTCTGAACAACTGCGTGTTTTAATTTTATTTAATTTTTAGTGCTTATATTAGGACGCCTATAGTGCGTGCACAAAATTTTGAAAATAATATGCCTATTTACAGTAGCCTATAACCTATATAATGTAGCAAAAGTACATACAAAATTGAAATATATTTTATTTTTATAAAAGTTTACAAATAAAACTGTATTTTTATTAACACGGCTCAAGGACTATGCTAATAATAATAATATATGACTGATAACAAGCGCTACAAAAATGTACTGATTGTAATAAATTTTACATTTAACAAACAAAGAAGAAATGCAGATATGTAATAGGTCTAGAAAAAACTCCGCCTAAACGCTTATCTAATGTTATATTTACAAAACTAATTCAGCAACGAATGTCATAAAAAAGCAAACAATTTCCACATACTTATGCAAAAAAAAAATCAAAGTGAATATGAAAGTTAGGTTATAAATTTACACTTTAAAAATCTTAGCTAGGATCTGTGTTGATGTAATTTTATTCAGACTAATCTAGCCTATTTTAATGGTTATCATTTTCTCAATATTTTTTCTCTTACCCATAAATTTAATTTCTTTTTAGATTGATTAATAAAATATCCTCATTACTACAGGGCCCAAAAATGCTATGGTTGAGACACGTCAATGCATTACTACTTTCCAGGCACAGTTCTAATCTTCCTAACCAGCATCCTAACCTCCTTAATTTTTCCTGTAATGGGTTTAAATACTTGAACCCTATTTGGTGATCGAACCTTTCACTTATGAAATAAGAACACTAGTAATAAGACTTGAACAGTACTAAGGGTGGAATGACTCTAATTACTCCTTAGTGCAAAGTTTATTCCGGACATATATTTCACTCTTAATTTAAGTTGCAGTGGCTCTGTCATCGTGAACAGATTATGCATGACACTGAATTTATAGACTTACGTGGAAGAAATAGGTATCAATTAGAATCAACTAGTATTCATGTGTACATTATTATTTGCAATACTCGTGATAATTTAAAATGCTACCTTATTCACAACATGGTCAATGATCCATTGCTTTAATGTGAGAAATACAAAACCACTGTCAAATTTGTACTTTTGCTTTTGTACATAAATTGAAGCTGTCTAACAAAAATGCCTATTGTGATACTTTCAGAAAACTTGTGACGTGCAATATATAGATGACTAGGCAAGCAGATTTTTCTGTTTTACAACACTAGCTCTAATGCAATAAATGTGATAAGAAACTTGTTGAGGACTTTGAGTTACTTAATTATCCTTTATACCTTGTTTAGTGAAATATCTAATGGTCCTAACTTCACCACAGATAGCCATCTTCTTATTATGTTGCACATAGTGACTGAAAATGTTAATTATGTGGCTATGTTAATTAAGTGACTTATTATGTTAATTAATCTGAAAATGTTCCTATGTGCTGTCAATTAAAATTAAGACAACACGAAAGAAGCTGAAGTTGTGGCTAATATTAAAGTAGCAACATTTTATAGCACAAGCATACAAAAACTAGTACTATTATTAATGCAGTATAATAAATGATTGGAAGGTTTTACTGATGATAATAAATAAATACTGATACATAAATAAATAAATAAATAATAATAATAATAAATAATTATTTATTTAATAATAATAATAATAATTAGTAATTATTTATTTATTTATTTATTAATAAAATAATAATAATAAATAAAATAATACTGATATATAAATAAATACTGATATAATAAATGATGGAAGGTAAAACATAATGAGGTTACTGTTGAGCTACTACTGTATGAAGAAATACTTTAGGTCGACAGATCTAACCCAAGACCTCTGAAAAGTCTATAACCACTGAAAAAAGCAAAGACCAGGTTAAGATGTTTACCAAACAGTTCAATATATTTTTAAGCAAAATATTTACATTATTGGCTTCATACTTTTTTCATAAACAGACAGACAGAATTTATTTTTTGGATGTGCCTTGCAATTAATGGAAACATTCAACTGGTTAATGGAAAACAAAAAAAAAAAAAAATGTATTTAACATTTTTAGGTTTATACTCTTTCTTTATTAGGTTTACACGCAATAGAAAGTAATTCATCTAAAAAACTTTGTAGTTAAAACAATTCCTATCATCATTTATAAAGATAAATTACTTTTGGATCCTGATAAGGGCAGATCCTTGAGTTTTTCAATCTATCAACAATTAATTGCCCAATTCATTTTGCCTAAAGTTATTAGACAAATAGAAAAAAAATTACGATGGTAATCATTATTTATTTATAACAATACAGTATGATTGACAACAAACAGTTAAAGATGATTAATGACAACATAATAATCATTAATTATTTAATGATGTTTTAGTAGATAATCTTGCCCAGTTAAAAAAAAGCCTTAGCTGTTTTACATTTAAGTATTTAAAGTAAAGCTATTTTTAATTTAATTATTTTTTATTTAGTTGGCCAAGAAATAAATTTGTCACAATAGGTTAGCCTACCTACAAAACTTTTAAAATAAGGAATTATTCGATGAAATTAATTCAAGCAGGGGGAACTGACTAGCTACACCTATTGAGGATTTAACGTCCCTCGCGGTATCTGAGTCTAACACACACTTACACTGAGACTTTAACACTTTACACTCACACTTACATTTACATTTAGTGAAGGGGAGTAAACCCAGGAAAGAAAATCCCTAATCTCAAGGTGGGATCTACCCGTGCCAAAGAGATGAATGGTACTGGTGACGTGTCTTTAACGGGTGAAACCTTCTAGTATATTGGGCGTCCTCCCAGAGTTTTTAGACTTACCTGGACATTCAGGTAGACAAACTTTTCCCTAGCTATTTGTGGGATTTTTGTTATGAAGCAAGAACCTCTAACAACAACAAGAGACCTCTAGTCTCAGAAAAGTGAGACTAGAGAAGCGTTAGCCAAGATCTTAGCTGGTGCTTCCAGTCTCGCACACTGAGAGTTAGTGATGCTGGGGTCATGGAACCCATAGCTTCTACTAATAAATCAGGCTGTGAGGGGTACTCCTGATCATTCCCGGCAAGAAGGTGGGAAGCCGGAGATGGTCAGGGTGCTTCAAATTAATCTACACCTTTGCTTTGACAACCTTCTGTCAATATTTCTTATAAAACAGCACTGACATAGCCCTCATCCAGGAGCCATGGATTCACCGAGGTCAGATAGCTGGGCTAGAAGATGCAAGAGGTAAGTAAATTAATCTATTGTAATTCCTTGACTAACATGAAAACTTGTATCTTTGTGGGTTGGGTTATACATAGTTTACCAATAATGGATTTATGTTCTACGGACATCACAATGTTTCAGGTGAGCTGGCATGGAATGGAGGGCCTACTTATGAGCTCTCTATACATCCCCCATGACGCTTGTACTCTACCACCACCGAGAGAGCTTGAGCTTGTTGTGGAATAAAGTGACGCTGGTGCAAGACGGCCTTTGATAAGCTGTGATGCCAACCTACATCTTCAGGTAGGATGGGAAAGCAGACATACTAACCAAAGAGGTGAGTCATTACTCTGTTTCCTTATGTCAAATAATTTATATGTATTAAATGTGGGAAATAAACCTACTTTTATAACTAGAATAAGAGAGGAAGTTAATTATATATATATATATAAAACATATATACTGGAACTTTTTGTTCCAAGAATATGTTACCACTGGTTGTGTCATTTTTCAGAGTGACTCTCCCTATCAGATCACAGGTATGTTTAATTTTAATTGGATGTCTGCCTGGTGTTAAGAGTCCTTTAGGAATCCATGTAGGACTGACTGGACTAAGAATTGCAACAACCTCACTAGTCGGATGGAGTCGCTGGACAAGGTAAGAACTTTTGCAGATCTGGAATGTATGGTGTCACAAATTGGAGATGCCAAAATGGACTACAAATTGGAGATGACATAATGGATTGCTATCAGGATAGTTGCCCAATCAGCAACAAGAGAGTGAAAGGTAGGGCAAAATGGTGGAGTAAAAATCTTGAACGAATGCAAATGCAGACTCGACATCTTTTTAATGTAGCAAAGCGTAACTGTGAGTGGAGGGCATATCACTTAGCTTTAACCGACTACAAGAAAGCTATTAGGAAGGCCAAACAGGCTTCCTGGAGAAGGTTCATCCAAGAGATGGACAATCTGGGAAGTGCAGCAAGACTGCAATGAGTTTTGGCCACCCCTGTGAGTCCTGTAGGCACTCTTTTGATTCCCTAAGGGCAGTATACGAGAACAGTTAAAGAAACGTTGTGTATTCTTTTAGAGACTCACTTTCCTGACTGCATTAAGAGGAATAATGCCGATGGCTGATACTAGCCACTGGAGAACAGCTCTTGGCCAAGGACGACACGAAGGCTGGAAGGCATTGTGACAGTTTATAATATTAAATGAGCTGTGTAGCGATTCAGTCAATTTAGCCACCTGAAGGAGATGGTATTTTACCTGCCTTGTTGCAGAGGGGACCAGACTCTCTTTTGTCCAACTGTGTGATGTCTTCCGGACTAGCATGGCGTATGGTTATGTACTGCAGGCCTGGCAGATTAGCAGAGTTGTATTCATTTCAAAGCATGGTCGTCTAGTTCACACCCATCCAAAAGCCTTTAGACCAATCAGTCTTACCTCGTTTATTTTAAAAACTTTGTAAAGGCTGATAGATAGATATATATGGAAGTGGGTTCTATCTGGAAATCCACTTCATCGAAATCAATATGCATATCAGCCAGGGAAAGTCCTGTGAATCCGCCTTGCACCAGTTTGTGGGCAGGGTCTAGGATGCCCTTGCTAGGAAAGACAGCAATGTGTGCCTTCCTAGATATTGAGGGTGCCATTGATAAAGTCTCTCATGATGCTATAAATAATGCAGTGCGAAGTCTTGGGTCGACCCTGTTGTTTGCAGATGGATAGACTCCATGTTGCACTGTAGACAAGTACAATCCTGCCTGGGCCAGGTGCTCTGGAGGTCAGTGTAGCCCGGAGCTGTCTGCAGGGGGACGTTCTTTCACCTCTTCTGTGGGCCCTGGTGGTGGATCGCCTCCTAGAGGATCTCAATGGAGCTGGGGCATATGCATACGGATACACAGATGACGTTCTCATCATAGTCCAAGGTAACTTCCCCTAACTCACTTGGGGGGACTACTTAATTTCTACTGGGGGCATACCAGTAACTGGTGCAGGAGAGAAGGCCTTTAAGTCAATCCCTCCAAAACAGTCGTTCCATTTAGTAACAAGAAGGCCATGAACAAGGAGGATTTATGGCTGGAGGGGACCAGACTGGATGTTTCAGAGTCAGTGAAATATCTGGCTGTGATCTTGGATAGCAAACTGAGGTGGAATGCCCATCTCAAACTTGCAATTTTAAAAGCAAAATCATCACTGATGGTGATGAGGCGCCTTATTGGATATGAATGGAGACCAAAGCCGAGTGTAGCCCTTTGAATATACACAGCTATTGTCAGACCTCAACTGACATATGGTTCTCTAATATGGTGGTCAAAAGCTACACAGGCTACAGAGGGCAGCAAATTAGCAAGCTTGCAGCGGCTTGGGGACTTGTTGGTCACTGGTGCCTTCAGGAACACACCTACAGCTGCTCTTGAGGTCTTATTAGACCTGCCACCTCTGGATATTTTCATAATGTCAGAAGCGAAACAGGCTTCGTAATCTTGATGTATCTAAAAGACTCGGTGTTGGACATGCTATCTGATGTAGCACGCACACTCAGTATGCCTTTACTCGACCTCTCACAGTTCTTCTCCATTCATGACAGGACTGGGAAAGTGGCAAGCAACCAGTAAGTCCAGATCAGATTGTCTGGTACAGAGATGGATCACTGCATGATCAACAGTCTGGATATGGAGGATATTATGAAACCACTGGGGCAGCATTCAATGCTAACCTAGGTAGGTATTGCACAGTATTCCAAGCTGAGATTGTACAATCTCAGCATTTGTTCATCGAGTATTAAAGTAAGGACTTACAGGTAAGGACATTCTAATACTTACAGACAGCCAGGTGGCATTACAGGCTCTCAGCTCTGTAGAAATCACATTCAAGTAGGAATGTTATTTCCTCCGCTCCCTCTGTGCCATGTCAAATGTTAACATGGTACAATTAGGATGGATACCTGGGCATTACAGAGATTGAGTGAAATGAGAGAGCAGATATGATGGCTGCTTATCGACTAATAGGACCAGAGCCTGCATGCGGCATTAGTTGCACAACTGCAAGAGGAGCAATAAGGAAATGGGATAGAGATGAACACATCAAATGATGGAGACAATTCCCTGTCCAAAGATTGGGGAAATACCTTCTCTCGGGACCAGACTATATACCGACAAGGACACTTATTCAGTTTAACAGGAGGTCACTGAGGCAGGTCTTTGCCATAATCACCGGACACGGCCACATACAGAATCATCTATATAAGCGGAATCATCTACATAAGGTGGGATTGTTACAAATCTCACCTGAGTGTTGTTTGTGCAGGCAGGGTGTTGAAACTGCAGCACACATAATCCTGATTGCAAGATCCTGGAGGCCAAAAGAAGGAGACTCTTTTGACCTCAGCAAACAAATCAGGAGTTCAACCAAGACACCTAACACAAGATTCTAATGCTTGCTAAGGGAACTGGAGACGGTTTAAGGCGAAGTGATAGGAGTACACAAAAAGCTTTTAAGTTGACATGTCAGGGGCCACAGGGCTGCTGTTAATCCCAAAAAAACCTGCTTATTATTAATCAAAACTGATGAACAAAAAAATACTTTTTTAAAAGTTTTTATGTTCATTATTCCTTTGTGTAGCATGGACTTTATTTACACGGACAAAAATAGAATAGTTTTTTACTTTTTGGACATATACTGTCTCACGAACAGATTTAATAATATTTTTAGGTGGACACATACACACAGTATAGGGTAAGAAATGAGTAGCAAAACTCTTGGTCATCTATGCAATACACAAAGAATTCATTCACTTTTCCTTCGCTATCAACCTCCATACCAACAGTTAACCATTCATTTAAAATGAATGGAACTTTGCCACTTCATTTACCACAGACAGGCAAAGTCTAAGTGAGTTGCACAGAAAAATTAATGGCCAATGCGGTGTACAAACCCACTCATATCTACCCAAGTTTAGCGCTTTAGACCTCTTGCCTGTCTTACAAATATGATATCTGAATTTTTTCATAAGCCATTGGGTATTGTATTAAAATGTATGGTTAGATTAAACAAGTTATTGTATACAGCTTGATTTTTTTTATTTAATTTTTTTTCAGAGTTATGAACAATGTGTTTATATAAAACAGAAGTCCGATCAATCAAACATTGGGATGAAAAGTTAAATTTCTTGATACTAATAGAACTACTATTTAAATTTAATAATGTTATTCTTTCCAATAAAATTTATACAAAGTTAATTTGAAAGGTTATACCAAAATGAATTTTGTTCATTAAAAATTGATCTAGTATAGATCCTAGGTCAGAAAAGAGTTTTTGATATTGTTAGAATTTTGTGACTTTTTTACATAGTACAACTAATTTCTTTAATAATGTCTAAGCTGTAAAAAAGATCCTCCTACAACTTATGCAACACAGATTGAACATTTTTTTGTTCTGGCTGAACAAAATTATTCCTTGTCAACACAGATTTAGTGCAAGTGTTATAGTATATAATATTTTCATGCACATTTTTAGTTTTTTTAACTCTTGTGTAAGTTACCATCATTTTTCTTATATCAGTAGGTTGCAAAATGCAATAGCTATAATCATAATTAAGTACCAGACCTATACCAAATTTGTAATAAAAAAGTTGGAAACATATTTTATATTAAATGGCCCTATCATCAAAAAAATGAAACTAAATAAATTTCAAAACAACATATTTTTAAAATTAACTGGAACTTAATTAGTAACATTTTATACAGAGAAAGTACCTTAAAGCAAAGTTATTCTTAACAACTTTCTAATCAGGAGGTTACTAATTGAAAGCACACATATGTTTTAATCTCTACAGAGATTAGACTAGTGAAAAAAAAATTATACAATCCTTCTTAGAAATTTTAGTCGAACATAGGCTTATATAATGTAATGGATATTAATTTTATTATTATAACCTGTTTTATACAAGTATGAGTTAAAACACAATAAATTCTGATACTCAAATTCTGGCAATGCTGGCACATTACAATTTTTTTTTTTTTATGTAGGCCTACTTTATAAGACCTAGCAGGCACATTTTGAAAATAAAACTTTACAGATAATGGTGCATTCATTATTTACTAGTTTATTTTTCTTCAGAATTGTAGATACAGATGTTACAATGGCTTGTTTTCACAATTCAACATTTAGAGTTGTGGAAAAAAAAACACACATGTAAAACAACTAATTCATATTCTTTAACTTGAACATTTCTAAAGATTTACACCGATGAATAGGAATAGCAAACACTTTAGGTATAGCTTACACTGCCTGAATAGGTACAGCAAATTATTATGTCCAAAAAACTGACAAGAGCTATGTATTGTATTCATGTATCTAGCATAGGTGGTAATTTGGAGTCTTTAAATGTAGTGCTGGAGTCTTTAAATGTAGTGGTTAGAGGAAGAAAAATCTACATTCTTAACGGACTCAAGATCTGTTCTGGATGCCATATTGTTTAGTTAACTATAGTTTTTATTTTCAAAGATAAACTAACAAGTCTATGCAATCAAGGATTACAAGTTCGGGCCAATCAAAATAACAATTTCAGCTGACCAATGGGAAAACGCTAGTCAGACATAGCGTTATGGTATCACAGCACCTGCTCGGGATGACACATATTGTGGATCAACCTCGACAGAGTAGCCATGCATCTCATTTCGACCATGTATTCAGATATCAATGATTTGTGCCATATCATCGTTCATTTAAAGTGTTCTCCATTTCTGAGGCATTTAGAATACCGCAAAATCCTTCATTTACTTTTCGTCAGTGGGATAAATAAAGGTAAATGCGTTTGAATAAATCATTGAAATGTTAACACATTTTGGATTTATCTGAATAAACCGATTTAATTTTGCTTGTCTTTCTGTAAAACGCAACTCCAGGGATAAATAAAGGTACCTGCTAACAATCACTAAAACATTAACATGTGTTGGATTTAGACCTGAATAAACCACTTTAATCTTGCTGTCTTTCTGTAAGACAACTCTAGATAATCCACTATAATACAAATCTGGACAACACAAGTTTACCAGTTTTTTAGTGTAACAATCTCAAAACAACCAATCTTGTGAAGTGAACTTTAGTGCCAATAAAATTGTGTTAACAACTTTGTGTTCTGAATGTTTCTCCAGCGTTCAGGCTAGACTGCATTTTAAAAGTTAACTATAATAACTTCAATTAAAGGTATGTTCTCCGAATTTATTAGATTTGGTTGTAAACTTACTATATTGTTTATTAAATTAGTTTAATGGTCTGGTTAAATAACTCATATATCATTAAATTTATTGTATTTGCTTCAAAGAGAAAAACATGTCCTTTAAGGCCTCATATGTTCAATTTGTAAATCGCTAACAACTTGAATTAGCAGCTTGGTTGTTTGAAATTTGAACATAACATTTTTAAGTCTGTACAGACCTCATCAAATGTTTCTGATTTTTCACAGGTTGGATTTACATGACCTTTTTTGGTCCACAATGACTTGACTTATTATAACCATATTCCTTCCAGATGGAAGAGTACATAAGAGTACTGAAGAGTTTAAGGGTCTAAACATTTTAAGGGTACTGTTTTCAAGACTGGCAAGAGACACCTTATTTTACCAGGTCCTTGCCTATTGTCAGAAATGAACATGAATGTGAAGATCACCAAATAAGCAACAATCATTGCACCCATTCAACCAACCAAAGATGAAGTTCAAGAAGCAAGGAAGTTTCTGTATACGCTGCAACTTAAACTCGCAGATGTGCCTAAGACTGTAGCTATACTTGCTGCACAGGCCAGGATCAGAGTCATGTACTTACTGATCATTACCTTTACTGCTTCCACTTAAGGGACTCACCAATTTGTGAATTCTCCTAAATGGAGGGTGAAACACTCAAACTTATATTACTTAGATACTCACACTTATACCCTGCTATTGAATCACCGAGGGCATTGGTTGGAAGAGGGATGCAGCTTGATGGTACTGCAGATCAAGAGAAAATGGCACTTGCCATGGTGGTATATGATGGGCATCATCAATTTCATTATTGTTTTTAACTAACTTGTCCTGCTTATTATTTTTTATGTTGCTTTAACAGTTTAAGTAATTCTTCCCATTATGTACAATAGTGTTATTATGTACAATGGATTGAATCATCCAGTTTTGTGTTCAAACATTTGAACAAACTATACTATAATAAACTTAGAAACACTAATAACACGAATTGCATCAAACCTGATAACAAACTGCGATAAAAAAAATGTACCTCTCAGTCTAAAATAAAAAAAGCCTGTAATAATTGAATAAAATAATTGAGAATAACAAGGGTAAACTCAACAATTGCTAGTTTTGAGAAAAGAACTCTGCTAAAATTTTGGAGGTAATGTTTCTGGTTTTTTCTTGGTTTTTCATATTACAGTGAAATTTATTTTAATTTTTAATACGAAAATTAACAAAATTATAAAAAAAAACATTTCAAAATAATAATCAGTCTAATAAATTTTATTAATACAAAAATTCATTAAATATTAAACTAACATACTGAACAAAATATTTTACCCCAAAAATAATAAAAATCAAAAAGAAATATAAACGTATTTTTTAATGAAAAAAATTAAATGTTTGATCAAAGTATGTTTTATAAATTAATGATATAATAATTTATTTCTCTGATAATTTACAAAAAAATGTTCAGTTGCACAATCTCTGAAAATTAGAAATCTAACATATTTTCTACTACTGTATCAATCATTGTTACTTTATAATGATGATAAGGAGATTCTTGTCCACTCAATATGTTCATAAAATATTGTTTGGTATGTAAAAAGAAAATCCTTGATATCAGTTTTTTCAGCACTAATTTTATTTGCTGCAAGATATTTTATGGTAAATTAATGCAATGTGGTAAAAATTCTAGAATCATATTTTCCTAGAAATACAAAACTTTAAGAAAGAAACCGTTTTACTCTGACACCATCCACATAAAACTGAAATGAAACCACTGAAAGGCCATTGTTATTAAATGACAGAGTGTAGCAATCCTGTTAGCTAATAACACATTTCGTTCACTCTTTTTTACTACAAACAAACCAGATATTTTTTAAAGGTGAAAATGCTTAGGTTAGGCTTTACAATATATATTGTAAAACATTAAACACTGATATTGTTATAGCTTTATTTCAGGCAGTTAAAAGGCTGGAATTTGAAAACTGGTATTTTACCACAATACGTTTAGGGACAGGGAGCCTTTCTAGACCAGTAATTATTAAACAAGGCCCAACTACATATAAAAAACTTTTGTTGTATTAAAAAAATGTCAGCAAACTATACTAATACCTTAAACTGCCTCATATATTTCAACTGGCACCGATACAGCATTATACATGCTGCCAACATGTCCAGTTATTCAACAACACTGACCTATTCAACAAACACTGAAAGCCAAATAGTAAAAACATTTGTATAAAATGAATCATAAAACTCCAGTGAACAGGCATTAGCAATATACAGAAAGTACTGGTAGGGAATGATACTTAAAGACCTATATATAACCTTTCTTTTCAGTATTAAGAAACTGTTATATTTTATAGAGGCCTAATGTTTTTATTTTTACAAAATTAAAATAAAAATTTTTTTGAAAGGGTTCATGCAATAAGGTCTAATTACACAGTCGACGCTAGAAAATTCAGAATCAAACAAGAAAATCAAAAAATATAATAGAAAATATTACATAGCAAAGTATAAAATTTGTAGACCTATTTTACTTGAAAGGTCTTTTAGTTGACCATGATTTTTGTATAGCCACGTAAGTTTTACTTCATTTATTTTATTCTTTTACGCAAATAAATAAAAAATGTATATGAAAAGAATAAATCTACAGAATATTAAAAACAGAAAACAGATTATGCTTAGCCAACAGCAGCCTACAAAAAACTTCTTCTTTTTGTTAAACAAAAACTTTCTCGTAAGAATATACTTTTTTATTCCTGAACTTGTAATGACATTTAGATGTTTTTTTTTAACTTCTTAGTTATACACCTCCTTAAAAACAGATGCACAGATACTAAGCTTATGGTTCCCTATAATATAAAATATTGTACTAAAATAATTTACAACATTCAGTGGTTAGCACACAATACAGCACGATGAACAAGAATATATTTTTCAATCATTTTTTTTGAAAGTACTTATTTTTCAGGATAATATGGTATAAAGTTTTGTTGCTGCTCTAATCATTATAACAATATTTTTCTAACTTTGTATTCTTTATTAATCTTTAATTTTTTTATAACCACTCAAATATAATTTTTTTTTTTACTCCCTTCTGTGATGTTATTATACCCAAATTCTACTATATTTAGTACATTCCTCAATAAGGCAGGAGACGTTTAAATAGTTTGTTAACAGGCGTATTGTTTACAGACCTGTTGGTCTTAGTAAGATAAAAATGGGTGATAATTTGTTGTATACACGGCCATTCAATTGAAATAAGGTTTGTAAAATGTTATAATGTTTACTTAAAAGAAAATAATGTAGCTGATTTATCTACAAAAGAAGTGTATATACCTATAATGTGGCCTATGGCCTTACATGTGATAAAAATATTTAAGTTTTTTTGTGTACCAATTAAAAATGTAATTAACTTAGGTTACACTAAAGTTTAAAAAAATATATTTATGCAGTATATGTTGTTTTTTCAAAAAAAGATTTCTAAATATTTTTTTATTTTATTTTGTACCTTATCCAATGAACACACATATTCATCCATGCAAAATATTTTTTAAAAATTACTTATGATTTTAGGCTGTCTTTTTAATGGAATTATATTGTGACGTCATTTTTGTTTATATTGCATGGACCATATGCTTACCATATTACCTACACAGACTTCATGCTCATGTGCGTTATTTTTTACTACACCAACTTACTGCTCATGCACGTTATTAAGTTCTAATAAGCATCACTTAATACATATTACTTCGTTCTTGTAACAAAAATATTGTTAAAATGTCATTCATTAAACTATATAGGTTTTTCACCCAACAACCATGTCAGATTATTCAGTATTTTTTTTAATTAAAGATTTTTTTATTATTTTAGTGATCAAAAACAGGTTACCTACTTTTGCACAGTAGACATTTTAAGGTTAAATGTGTCACTTTTTTATCGCTTTTATATTTTGGATAATTGCTTGTGGCAATGCAATAAAGCATTTTAGCAAAAAAATTACTAACAGGTTTGTTTACTATTATAGCCTACAGAAAAAAATTAAAAAAAAATTGTTGTCATGAATTATAGGACAATAATCATGGTATTCAAGACATTACCATGTAATGTGCATTAATAACAGTAACCTTGTATTATTTTTTTTAAATTGGCTATAAATTTTAGGCTATAATATTTTGTAATAAATGTAACATTTATTTTTAATTGAAGTTTAGGTCTAAAGATATATAGTAGGGCCTATAAGGATAACTCGAATAAGGCTTAAATAATACCTACTGGTGGTTTCACTAAAATAGGCTAGCCTAGGCTATGATTAGACCTAGTTTGTACATAGGCAGTATTTCTAAATTTAGGGTAGAATAACAGTAAAACATTTATTACTCGAAAAAAATTTAACTAGGTGATTTACCCAAAAATCAAGTGAATCCTTATCTTTTTGCAGCAATTCCTGGAAAGGTATACTGCAGTTAGCCACAAAATCGTCTGGTGGGATGGCCGCATCATGGAATACAGTCAGTCCTAAGTTGACAGCATTTTGTACCTCATGACAGAAGTTTTCATTCCAAACAGGGTCAAATGTTTTTGCCTTTGTTGTTGACCGGTCCAAATGGTTCTCGTCAACATCTATTGAGACGTACGGATCTATGGGCTGGTCATCAGGCTTTCCAAACGTCATCATGTTATGTCGTTTTTGAAAATCTGTAGGTCTCAACCCGCAAGCCTCGCATATTTTCACCCGTATGGTTCCACTGAACATTGGCGTTGTCTGACCAACAACTCAATAAAAATACTTCAGCAGAACCCACAGGTCACTCACGTAACCAAATAATGCACCAACCACATAGGGAAACTAATAAAACTACTTCAAAAACACAACTTCCCTGACAGCTACGAAGGTCGACTTTGATAAAAATTCACTGCACTGTAATTAGCAATCCCAGAATGCTTTTCGTTCGATCGTACGTCACAAATCGCAGTAGATCGGATATTCAACATGGCGCTCGTCGGCCAACTGATGTTGCGCAGTATACGTCAAAATTTTAGGTAAGGTCATTTTAATGATTATAAGTGCAAATTTGATTTATTTTTCATCTTGTATTTTTCTAACAAAGGAAATGTAAAAGTAAAATATTGATCATATAAATTGAAATCAACAAAAACCTAGCTAAGAAACAATCAATGGCAAAGCAGACGACAAAAAGTATATTAGCCTAAAACAATTTTATTTTTTGTTATAAGCGTGTTTACTTATATGTATATTAAAAAAAAAATAATTTCTGTCAGGCAAAAATAACATTCAGTTGTGAATTATGAAATATTATTTAATAGTTGTTTTTTTATTAAATGCAACATTTATTTGGCGAATTTGGCCATGTTTTTAAAATTATAACCTATTTTTAGTATTATTTACTATTGTTTACATGCAAAGTTGCCTAGACAGTACAAAGTAATAACAGCATTATTTCATTTATTTTAAACATTTACATAAGGGTAATTTCTTTATACTGTAATAGTGACGTTGTAATTCTTTAACAGTAATTTTTAGAATAATAGTCTACATTAGGCCTACATAACATTTTAAATTTGATATGGTCATATGAGAAGATTCAATTTTTATGTAATGCCAACAACCACAAATACAGCCTATTGCAAAAACTATGTATAAATATATATTTTTGTAAAATACAATTGTGTCCACTGCTTATTATTTATTTTTAATTTCAGAATGATTTATTTTATGCCCATAAATAATATTCTAAAATATAAAAGTAAGAAAACAAAAAAGGAAGAACAATTTAAAAATATTACCTCAATAACCTACCCATTACTATTGTGTAAAAGTTATTAACATTTTTTCCACAAGATCCCTTTATTTAATGTCAATATATACATTAAAGTAACAATCAAAAGTATAAAAACAATGAAACCTACCAGCAGATTTTAAAATAGGGCAATATTTACTTTTATAACCTAACTAATAATTTTGCATTGAAGGTGTGATAATGTTATAATGCAGATGAATATTACTTCAGTAATTGGGGGAATTGGGACATATGAAATCCTGTACTCTCCATGCAATGTATGACATTGACATCATAAAATAGTGCCATTTGCATAAAATAGTAAGTTATAAGGTAATCTTGTACGAATTAATATCGTTTAATGTAATAACAAAAAAAAACTTGAAAAACTTAAAAATTAGTGGTGTTCAATTATAGCGTAAATACCATTATTTTACGTATGACATTAATATTTTCTTTCTGAAATAAATAATATGGTGAGCATAGGTACGTGTTTTATATGTCAGTACCTCAGTGTTTGGTTTGAAGTCAAAATTCTTCTGTAGATCATAGAATTAATTGGTTTTAACATCCTTTCAATAAATGATATTGTAGCTTGAGCTTTTAATCATTATGGCTTTGCTTATAAGTATGATAATAATTAAGATTAAAAACTAGAATTAAAATATATAAATTAACTAAGAAATATTATTAATAGGTAATAGGCTACAATATAATAATATAATAATCTACAGTCCTATTGAGAATAATAGTTGTTACTATTGATAACTAGTTCAGTTTGGTTTTAACAAAGTCACAAATAATACATATATATAGTTTCTCACTCTGTATGATTGCAGTTTAAGTTAGGTGGCAATTGCACTAATAATCCTGCCTATAATCTTTAGGTTAGGTAATTGCAATATGTTTTTATATGTACATTATTTGTGACTTTGTTAAAACCAAACTGAACTAGTTATCAATAGTAACAAATATTATTGTCAAATATTTTATATATATATATATATATATATATATATATATATATATATATATGAAGCATTTCATTAATTTCTAATAATAATTAATTGATCTTTTGTATAAATTTGTTTCTCATACTATTTTAGGCTAGCAAAGTAAAAGTGAAATTATTGTTTCCAGAGTCCTGAGTACAGCAACACCTAACCTTCAAGAACCTTTATCTTCAACTGAAGATATAATCATTACTGATGCTTGTGTTAAGAGATTAAATCAAATTTCTGATGATGGCAATGGGCTTCGCATTATAGTTGAAGGTGGGGGCTGTTCTGGTTTCCAATATAAGTTTGAATTGGATAAAAATATTTCCAGTGATGATAAGTAAGTAAAAAAGTCATGTTAAATAGGATAGGTATCTTTTTTGACTTCAGGATAATCATTTAGACCTATTGTACGGTCATCACATGTAAATGTTCACCAGCTAAAGAATTGGCTATTTTTTGTTTTATTATAAAACAAATATTTATAGAGGATGGCAAGTACATTTTTTTCAATAAGTTTTACTTTGTTAAATGTTACCTTGTAGTCATCTGTGTTTTTACGGAACACAGCCAAGCACTGTTCATTGGTTTCATACCTGTTGTAAAGTTTTGCAGTGGCCTTGAATATGTAGTATAAATGTGTACAGTGATCAGGATAGTTTTCAACTCTCCTTATACATTTTATCTGTTATTAGGAAGCAAAAATAAATTGGAAATAACTATATGCTATATGTATTTTCTTGCAGACCATTTTATTCTAGTAATGTTATTGAGACCAGCATAAACTAGCATGGTATGTGTGGAAATAGCATAACAAACTATAGTGATACCCGGGCTTATGGGACAATGGTCCAATTCACTCTGATTCAGGGGAAAATGACCAGCATAACAGTTTAGGTTTCTTATAAAATAGCTGAACATATTACAAGAGTGTTTTCATTTTGTTAAATTATTAGTAAGCAGATTTGTAAATATAGAAATAATATTGTGTTGTGCTACAGAAATAAACATTGTGCTTAGTTTAATACAAACAAGCCTTTGATTGATGGGTATTTTGTTGTTGTAGGACAAACTTTATCTGTTTCTTTCTTAGTTATCTGTTCTCAGAATGTAGACTCCTATTTCCTTTTCTGTCATCCATCTAATTATAGTTAGTGTCATCAACTTTTTTACTGTGTGTTTAATTTGTTAGCCTGTTAAAAAATTTGAACAGTTGTAATATTATCGTGCTATATGCTTTTGATTTTAAACTTTTAACAAAATGTTAACTGTCCGTGTGCAATTTTCACATTGTTTAAATTATTTTCAACTTTTTTTGTGAATTATTATTAAATGTATCTTAAAAGAAGTGCTTGAGGTAGTGGAAGTACAAGACAAACTTTGACTATTGAACTAAAAAAAAGCTACATTATGAACTAAAAATATATACAGTGTGACTTGTGTTCTGTAAATTTTTTTCATTCTTTATCTTTGACATATAGTAGTGAGTACTCAATTATTTTTTCCAATGTAACAAATTAAAATGTTTTCCAAAAACCTTTATTGTAAACGCTGACTCGGACAACAGTAAGACCATTTTTCAGTTTACCACTGCTATTACATGCTTTATCTGAATCAATCAAAATTAAGCAAAACAATGGCATATGTTTAGCTAGTAGAAATTTACAGGAGCGTAGGGCATCCATTGAAGGCAAAAGAAGAAAATTGTCCCCCATACTCAACTTAAAAAGGGCTAATTTCTTATAGTAACAAAAATATGTGAAAATTAAATTTTTTCAAATAATTGGTATTTTTTATATATTATGGCAGTAATTACATAATATATAAGAATATAAGAATACGTAATACACCTAATGTACAACGGAATAAAAATACTTTATGGGGTCACTTAAAAAATTCTTCTGAGAGATTGCTAAACACATTTGAATGGAGTTTCTGAAATGTTAGAGACTGTTAGTGGTAGTTTGCCTTAAAGTGTATTGTAAGTTGCTTTATTGGTAGGTTATGTGTTTATAGTATACTCCTTCAGTTTTCAGGCATGTAGGAACCAGGATGTAGCTTTGTGGGGGGGAGGTACATTGGTACTGAGAAGGGATCTTAAATAAACATCAGTTATATATTTTTTTCTTGAGAGAAAAGTGAAATATTTCAAAATAAAAATTTTATTTTAAAAAATATGACAAAGAAAAAAGTTTGTTTGCTTTTAAATAACAAAATATAATTTTCTGTGTAGGTTCTTAAAATGCGTGCACACACACACACACACACACACACACACACACACACACACACACACACACACACACACACACACACACACACACACACACACACACACACACACACACACACACACACACACAAACACACACACACACACGCACACACTGAAAAGGAAAAAATATGTTAGATAAAATTTAAACAGTATAAAAGGCTTAAATAAATAAAATAAAGTGATCATTGTGAACAAGAAGAATTTTCTCAAACACCATTTTTAATTGGTCTTTGTTAAACAATTAATTATCTGTTTATGTTTCTCAAAAATAGCCTAATCAATAATCACAAATTCAGCAATAAAAACTGAAAACTGCCATCTTATCATAACCCCAGAACATGTCAGTAATATAGAAAATGAACTAAAGAGAAACATTTAATAAAATGTAGGCTAATAAGCCTACAGGTGCAATGTTGCATGTAAAGTATTTTTAAATTGTATAGGTTTTTGTGTTATAGGTTTAACAAAATTATAGCTATCATAATATAGGCTAATATACCAGTTTCAGTATAAAATAATTAAAAATAGTTCAATAATTTACTATTTTTTCTCATAATATTCTTCTTTTTAATATTTTTTATAACTGGAATAGAGTAGATCATATAAAAAGTTGTACACTTTTTCATGTGTACAAGTTGTAGGCCTATGCCTATTCAATAAGTTTTCTGTTGTGTTTGAGAAAGTTATACCGGCATTCAATTGACAAATCAAGCAAGACACTTTGAGATCACAACTGCACTGTGATTGCTGCACAGTGTCTATCTGAGTGCACAGATTTAACTAATGAGTTACTTCTGATCGTCACCGCCACTGCAGCGGTGTTTGGAATACTTCATTCACATAGATTTTCTTAAGAGCAGTTTTAACAAACTCAATTACTTTCTGTATGTGCTGATAATATCTGTCTCGATATGTAATTATTAATGCTAGGCTGGCTAACCTTTTCTCACCCTTCCTTGAACGTATTCATGTTTTCATAAATGTTAAAGTAGAAAACAACTGTTCTGCATTTGTGACACTAGGAGGTAAAGTACAGTAAGCATTATACTTACTGTTGGCCTAGACTCGTAGCCCAGGGCTGAAGCATATTTTCTTATAACCAAAACTAATTCTATTTGTGAATTACAAAGAAAGAAATATTTAAAATTCCATTTGAGAATTACAAAGAAAGAAATATTTAAATTATGATTTTAATAATTATTGTAATCTTATATTGCAATGTGATTTATTAGTTTTTGTTATTTTTTTCTGATGTCTGATGGTTTTGGGAGGGGTGACTGCCCCTACTGTCCCCCATTGATCTGTGCCTGCTTTACTTTTATTGGTAAAAGATATGTGCTTAAATTTTATAATGAAATTAAACATATTATAACCATAGGCAGCTCTGCGCTAAAAATTCTTGGCTCTATATTTCAGATTCCTATAGAAAAGTGTTAGGAAATTTGGTCCCAACACAGTATTGGTTCATTGAAAGTTCTCGATGTTTTATAAAACTGTTTTAAATGAGTAAAATTACTTGCTACCAAAACCTTTCGATTTTTAAAATTTTTATGCTGTTATAATATTAAATGAAACATTAAATTGTATGAAATATTAAAAAATTTAAATTTAATCATGAAAAGAATTTTATGATCTGTATTAGTCGTGTATAAGCACAGTGATTACAAACATTTTCAAACTTTATTTATTTTGTTAAATAAATAAATTTGTTGTAGTGTTTATTTAGGTATAAAAAGATCCTGATTTAATTTTCTGCATTTGATCATCAACTGCAACAAACAGCACAACACAAATATAATCTGTATTACTGAATTTCTGTAAAATTCTGAAGTACCCCAACAAAGTGCTCTAATACAGTGAGTGTCAACTGAAAAACCGCTTCTAAAACAGTCTAGTCACAAAAGTTACCATTTTTCTGGCCAAATAAAAAGTAAACTACAAACGTACAACAAATTTTTTTTTTTTTATTCCCTGCAGATGATCTAGGCTACATGTAGTACCCCTACCTGTTACCCCAATTATTGATTTTAGTTATATTGCTTAAAATTCAGCTTTAAATGTTTTTTTCAATATTCTTAGGGATTAGAGGCATATTTAATTCTTCAGTTCATTTATTTTCACACTAAAAGCCGTTTTATTATTTTTTTAGTACTTTTTTCCTTTAAGATTGGTCTACTTATAGGTGTATCTTTGCAAAATTTTTAAATGAAATATAACTACAATGCATTTCTAGGGTTGTTTATAGGTTTCTTTAATGTACAATATATTGATAGGACTTTTTCTGAATCAATTTTTGTGCAATAATCTTGAATGGTTTTCTTTTTCACCACTAGTCTTTAAACTATTGTTATCTTGACACCGATACAGGTTTTATTGATTTGTTATTATCTAACCATTCCATTGCTTTTAGTTTCTGTTCCATAGTCTGTAAATTAAATTTTTGTTTTAGTGCAGCCATTTTATATTTCGGTAAAAAAAACACTTGTAGTGCTAAATACCTAAAAACACAAAACTGCAGGTCCTATGTAATACTCACAGCAAACCTCCCACATTAACAACTGATCCTAAATGTGAACAAAAGTGCCTGCTGTTTTTGCACTTCTTGTCAGAATGAAAGAACACATAAGAAAAGTAAATATTTTTGGAAGATTAGGGTCCTATTTGCAATGCAAACCACAAGTTATCAACTTTCATTCAGCTTCATATTTTAATAAAGCATCTTCAAACAGTTCTTTTTTGGCTTACTTTGCTTCTTCATTGAACTGTTAGCCTGAATCTCACCAGAACTGCAGTAACCGTCCAGGATTATCCAGGTTCATCGTTAACAGTGTACCTCATCGTACCAGTGTGGTGTGATCGTGTTCAGTTCAGTTGTAACAATTCATAATAAGTGATTTTCAGCTGTAAAGCAGCCAGAAGTGTTTCCTAGTTATAATGTACAATCCAGTACATTTGTTTGTCATACAATATTTTAGTAAAATACACAGGCACATGAAAAGTAAAAAACTGATTTTTACAAACAAATATTATTGTTAAAAATCCTTCACCAGCCATTTCTTATACATAAATTTGCATATCGGTACTTTATGGAATTATTTTATAATAAAAAAACAGAAACATTTTTTTTTATAAATAAACTAAGTATCTTAATGTTTTTATGTAATTTTTTCATTAATCTACTAGATATTATAATAGGGTATGATTGTAAGGCAACTCGGCAAGATGTAAATCAAGCTTGTAATAGTGCTATCCTTTAAAGCAAACTTTAAATATAAAACAGCAAAAAGAATAGTTTTAATAAAAATATAAACCACTAACAGGGTTTTTTAAACAAGTGACTAATTTTGTGAAGAAGTCTAATAATAAATTTATTTGAGGATAAACTTAAACTACACATTATAAGGAGAGATTATTTATGTTTTAAATAATATAATATAATATAATAATATTTATAATATAATATATAGTATATTATATATTTATATTATATAATAATAATATTATTATTATTATTATTATATTATATTATATTATATTATATTATTATAATATAATAATATAATATAACACACCAAATTGAGTCACTAAGAGACATTGCAGGAAAAGTCGGCCTCCAAATATCCTTCAGGAAAACAGAGATAATGATAAATAAGAAAGACAGAACAAAAGTTCGTAAAAATCGGTAACGACCGGTTAAAGATTACCGATAAATTTAAGTACTTAGGAGAAACTATTACCAGAGACCTCAGAGAAAAACCAGCAATACTTAACAGAGTAGCTAAATTAAGATCTGCCTTCTATTTGACCCAGAACACCTACAAAAAAAAAAAAAAATCGCTTTCTATAAAATCTAAACTTAGGCATTATAACACAGTCATAAGGTCAAACATAACTTACGCCTCGGAGACCCTATTTAATCTAAAGAGCCAAAATAAAATGGAGGAGCTCCAGAGAATGGAAAGGAGAGTACTCCGAACAATTATTAATAAGAAACATTTGGTGGGGAGACAGTACAGACTATTGCCGAATGCGGTCTTGTATCGGAACAACGAGCAGCTCACTAACATTTTTAGGAAAAGATTGACCTTTTTTGGACACCTAACTCGATTACCGGAGAGTAGACTTACGAAGAGATTATTGGACTACCAACTGAAGTGTAAAGTTAAGAACAACTGGTTGAAGGAGGTGGAACAGGACTTGGAGGAACTAAGAATAACCAAGGAGCAATTGGCAGGAAGAAGGGGAAAAGCGATCTTAAAAAGTCAGGAAACCCAATTACAGTTTAAGGAAAAACGTCCACGAAACGTAGTATATTCGGAAGAACTCAGACTTCAGAGATCAATAAGATTAAAAAAATACTGGGAAGAACGCAAAAAAACCAAAAGACTTAATTAAATTGACTGTGTGTGCTCCAATGTGGGCTTAAATTAATATATATATATTATATATATATATATATATATATATATATATATATATATATATATATATATATATATATATATATATATATATATATATATATAATACATTATAATACCTCTTACAGTATGCATGTTCATAATTGTTGATTTCTTGTTATGAATATAAACAGAGGGTTATAATATAAACAGAGGTCAAATGGAAAGCTTTATTCCAAAATAGAAAAAGTAACAGACGTATTCAGGAAAAGAAGACCAATTCTACGGACACATATACAGAATGGAGAACACCCGACTAACTAAATCTTCACAATATTAAACAAGCATAGGAACAAGATATCCTGGTTCACAGAGATAGACAAGGCCCTGGCAAACAATGCAATAGACTCAGAAATTATAGGAGACAGAGCAATATTCAGAAGTACAATACGGCAACTTGAGTTGCAGGAGAATAAAAGACCTACATGCAGGAGTGGAATAGAGTGGACACAAGAGGACAGAGAAAACCACTCAAGGAAAATGAAGGAAGCTGGGCTAAGAAGTTGATTAAGCGTGCCCTCTAAATGGGTTACTCGAGAAAAAAAAATTATAATATAATAGTATAAATCCTAAAAAAAATAGTGTCTAATAATAGGCCTACAATTAAGCTATATTTTGAAGTGTAAATTAACAAATTTTATCCTAATTGCTAAAATAAGGCCATAGCTTTCAATTTTATAAAATAAAATATTTATTAAACATTGTACATTTTCTTAAAATTTTTCTATATCTTCATAAGTAAAATTTATCTTGAATTTCTTGTTGCTTCAAATTACAACACAAAACTTTCAGAAGATATATTGAGGTTTAGTTTTTCTTCAACTAATGTATTCTCTTGCAGTTAATTATGGGGTGTTATAAATAATAAACATATTTAATATCTTGACACTTTATTCGTAGTCATTTACTCAAAATTAAGAGAGTATATTGCAGTTTCTCTGAAAATCGTGCAGTATCTATAGCGTAAGTTTGCATGTAGATATTCATAACTGTTTTAGGGTTTTTAATCTTCTCCTGACTTTCTTTCTTATGTCATCATAAAGCAGATCTTCACATGATTGTAATAAGCGCCATTTTGCACACTGAGCGTTCTGTGATACTCAGTGCCTCGGGGTGCACGTGCCGAACTTCCGACGAACGCGACGCTACTACACCCCATAATTTAGAAAAAAAAATTCCGAAAATATTTCACCACCCAAGAGGTGTGAGAAGACGGTAGAAATTTGTATGACTTTTGCAGGCAGCTGGAAACAAAAAATATCAAAAATTATGTTGCAGTAATGTAAATAGAATTGGTGACAACGTTGAATGTTTATTAAAATAGACAAGTAGATGAAGGCTTAATATTAAAAAACTGTGACTTTACTGTATACAGGTAATAAACTTTCAGCTACCAAGAAATGTGTTTCCATGTACTGTGTACACTCAGAACCAGGACTAGAGTAAATAAAATAGTTGCATATTCCATTAACACACATTAATAGTTAACAACTGTGTACATATATTCACAAAATATATGTATATACAGTCCAGAATTACAAAGGAAAATGAGTATTTTATTTTTAACGGTATATATTGAGGATTAAAAACCTCCTAAAAAGATATTTCAAGTAGTTACTTGATAAGGAATTGATATTTAATGTATTGGTTTTAACCATTTAAACTCAACATTGAATGTTGAACCTTCTGTAGTAAGACTTGTCTTACAACTTAGTCCATTTCACAGTACAGTGAACATAACGGGAAAAAAAACTCTAGCAAAAACTAATTTTATTTTCTGTTTTTTTGCTGGGGAAACTGACACTCAAAAATGTAAATATGCTTTTTCCCATTTCATTTAAAGTTATAGTTTTGAATCAATAAAATATTTTCAGCAATTTATTTGAAATAGACCCAATATAATAAGAGTAAATATAGTTATAAAAGCATTTGTTTGTATTGTATTGATTGGGTGTTGTTGTTTGTAACTTGTTTTGCTATTAGACGTAGGCTGTGAATGTATTCTTTTAAATGACAGGTTTTAACATCCATTTTTTTCTGTCATGGAGGAAGAGAATCACTGAGAATATGCCTCATAGGATAAGTGCTAGATGCCAAGAAAATCTTTAAAAAACAATTATATTTTTATCCTTAATTTTGTTTCGCCAACCTTCATAATCAGAATAAAAATCTGTATAAATTCAAATGTTTTGAAAAATATAAAAATTAACCTCATTGTTTCATTCCATTCATATAACAAAATGCAAAAATGAACCAACAGGTATAAACTATAATAAAAAATATTTTGATTTGTAAGTAAACAATTTTTATCCTTAATCTTAGTAAACTAGATTATGTTTACTTTTGTGATAACATGGTAATTTATGTCATGTTTTAATATTCTACAAGAAATTAATAATATACAAGTTAACTGCAGTTAAAGCTGAAAATAGTTTTGCATTATAAATAAATTAGGAGCTTTTACCTGGTGACCTTGTGCTCATTGGAAGTGGAATTCTAGGCGCTTGACGAAATTCTGAGCACTAAAATGGAGTATTAAACCTCCAGCTGGGCTGTAATGAAAAAATACATTTAAGAAGTAAAAATTAACAACAAGAAATAAATAAATATAAGGTTTCATATTGTTAAGTTAAGAAATACTTTACTTTGAAGAACAGTTTTTTAAAAATACAATTGTCTGGAAATTATCTACAAAAAATTCAAGAAATGGTTGTATGAATATAAGAAAAAAACTAAACACGTACTTTTTTAATTTTGCTATGTTGCACTGTATGTGATATTTTTTAAAAATTTAATTTTCATTCACTCTTGTTAAAGTTAGAAACTTGTCACCAAGATATGAAAGTAATCATGTGGTAGGGCCTATATACCTCTAAAACAAACCAGACCCACTTGATCATCAGCGTTCAAGATGACAAATGAAACTCATAAAACGATAATGAACTACCTTCGTGATATTATTAACATTACTTTCCTAAAAATACTGTATTGTGGCATAGGCTTACACTAAACATCAAAAGCTGCATAATTTTATAAGTTTTTCTAATTGCTTTTAATCTGTTCACAAATAACTTTACAGTGAAGAAGCCATTTCACTTTAGTGAGAGTAAGCCAAAAGTAACAGTAGCAATAGTAGTAACAAGTTTCATTATTTTTAATGTTAAAAATTATTAATTTAAAAAATGTCAGTTCATTATTGATTTTCTTAGACATAGAAGTGTATAAAATCTATAAAAAAAAAATCAATTTGCAATTTGCTTAGTTACAAGAACAAAGAGCAAAGACAGTGCTGTTTGAAATGTTAAAGACGTTGCTGCTAATGTAACAACAGTGGTAGGCCTACCTTAAAATGGTACCTTAATCATTTTAAAGCCTACCTTATAGAGTGGTAGGATATCTTAAAAATTGGTTCTTTTAGTATAAAGTATGTTTGTTAAGTTATTTATGAAGAAATAAAAACATTCATTAGTTAAGAAATTGTGCTTCTTTTTAAGCTTAAAGTGTATATTTGTTGGATTCTAAATTTTTTTTAGGGATCATGTAATTTTGTGGTTTTTAACGCCCCATCTTGAACTTTGTCGGCTAAGAAGTCAAATTTTGTTTACAGATATACCAGATTATTACGTAAATATTTGTTCAAATATCAAATTTTTAACCTTGAGATGAGTGAAAATTAAATTTGTAAAAATTGCATTTAAACATGTTGAAGTTAAACAGAGAAATGCAACTTGTATATATAACCATTACTTGAAATTTTAGTTGATAATTACCCGATATCCTGTATAGGTCTTATCTGTAGTGTGCAAAAAAAAGATTGAATTAACCTGTCAGTTTATAGTAAATTAGACCTCTACACATATTCAAGTCTAGCTAAATGTTGACAAATTGCTACAAATACCACAAAAAAGAAATGGTATACAAACATTGCACAAACGCTTTCATGTGTGATTTTGAGAAATCATGTTGATTTTTAATTTTTTTTTTTTTTTTTTTTTTTTTTTTTTTTTTTTTTTTTTTTTTTTTTTGTAGTTGGGTAAATGAATGAATTTCTAGGGTTATTGCAACTGTGTAGATCTATTTTGCCTCCTTTCTGTATTCCTGGGTGCTCAGTTACAGCGCCTTATCCAGTACTGTCTCTTCATAAATTCTAGAGGATTTGAAGAGGATTCAAGCTGCATAACTCCTCCACTTCTAATTGGTGACTTAGTCATAATTGGTCCACTTCCAGTCATTATTGAGGTTCTTACAGATGCTTGCTCTGCTAATTGTCTTTCACTTTCTTCCCATTGCTCTTGACCCTTATCACAGAGGTTGCACCCCATTTGGCCAGCTTTTTGCTGTACAGTGAGTTCCCACTCATTCTATTTACATTCTTGCTCATGGGAATATGAGTAGTTAGGGAAATTATGTCTGCCCACACAGAGCCTCGCATGCATGGGTAAGGCCTGGGTACACTAGGAGGTTGCCAGATATCCCAAGGTTCTGTTTGATACACCATTAGGCTGGTGACATGCACTCCATCAGCACGGGTTGCTTTATACTTTAGAGTTAGCCAGGTTATATAAATAGTGAATGTTCGTCTTGAGTAGATGAATGAGAGTAGTATGAGCTATGGTTTTTTTAACAAAATAGGGCTTGATATGTGGCATACTAATTTTATCAATATCATTCAATTGGTGTAATTTTCAGCGATGTGCCTTCACAGATAGGTACATTTTGGACTTCAGGTTACATATTTTCTTCAAAATCTCAAGATCAGTTTTTTTCACAATCACATTACTTTCTATATACTTTGTGCTGTATGGCTAAACTGTGCACTTCGTGGTCATGGGTTGGGGACTCACATTTACTGTTGTAAGTTTTTTGCTTTTTGTTAATGCTATTCACTTGTCCTCATTAGTTTAACTGGTATAAGATATGGACATTAAAGGAAAAAAATATTTAGTTTGTGTATTCGGAAAGTATAAACAATTACTGTGCCGAAATTATTGATTACAGTGCATTATTGTTAATGAAACTTTGTAGTTCAAGCACTAAATTTATCTACGCCCATAGAACAAAAAAAGTGTTACATGAATAGATAGATATTATATGCATAAAAATTGAAGTTGAGGTGACTAAATAATAAATAAGACACTTACACTCCTACTAGAAGCCTGGCCTAAAGATCTAAGCCGTACAGAGCTTAGATGGTTGCAGACCTGGCGCGGAACTCAGGAAACCATAGGATAGGCTCTTCATATGAAAGACATGTGTGGCACAAACAAGGCAAGGTAGGACGTGTGCTGGAAAAATAAAAATAACAAAGTTATGTACAAACAGTCTTTATGTCCAGTATAGGTGTTGTAATGTGATGCTAATTTGATTCACCATTAAAAAAAATGAGTTGCCAAATAATTTCAGATCCCAGTTTACCCAGTGTTTACCAACATTTGATTACTTCAGAAAACTTTACATCAGAAATGGTGGCGGCAGTAATATAGCCATTTGTAATTCTAAAATGTATCCCAACTGCAAGTTTTAATGCAACTGATATATTTAATATTCAAAATTTCAAAAAAAATTGGGTTTGTGTGTGAGTGTGTACATTTACGCATATGTATTCACACACATACATCACATCACTCCAAGCATCCACAGCTAGATGCTGTGGACATGCTGACTTACAGCAGTTATAAACATGAAACTTATTTTACAAATAAACTTATAAGACTAGAATAATTTCTTGATTTTGAACTCCTAAGCATTTTGCCACCTTGAGCTATGGCTCAGTTTACCTCCACCACAAATGCAGATCTGCATTTTTATTTCTGTTTAAATTTTAAATTATACCTTTCTAAATCCCATGGCACCAAATTGTAAAGAGGCACAAACAAATCAATCCTGTTATTTTCTGCTAGGCGGACCTCCATTTCATCAAAGGTATTCTTTACTGGTGGTGAATGGCCTAAACAAATAAAATTGCAAATAATTGTAAACAAGAATATTCATGACGTGCAGATGTAATAGAAGTGATTTCAAAAGTATTTTTCTTTACCTTATTTTTTATATTCTGATTTCACAATCATACCCGGCATTGAAACCAACATGTATTAGCATTTCAAACTAGCAAATAACATTGAAAATATTAAAATGAACTACCATAAAAAAAATCTTAATTTCAACGGATTTTGAAAATTGAAAATGTTAATTTAGGCGGTTATTAATGCTGATTATGATGGTTAAATCAGATTTTCAGAACCATTATGACAAAAATATAATTTTCAAAGATTTGACTGCCATTTTGAAACTTGAAAAGATTTGGCTGATTAACAGCTTGACCAAACAATTACCATAATAGATTTTTGTTCCAAGTTTGATTTTTGATTTTTTTTTTTTTTTGGATGTTTAACATTTGACTATTGTGCACACTTGGGCTAATGCAGATAATGGGATGAATTATAGCATATGAAAATGCCAAGCCCTGGCTGGGAACCCCCCTGGTCCTCCAGGGTTGGTGTGGAGTGAAAGCCCAGTACGCTATCAACTAGGCCACCGAGGCGGCTATTTCCAAGTTTGAATTTTATTGGTTCAAAATTACAAATGTAAGCGTGTTAAAACATTTTATACACACACACACTAGAGATCCATGCGTTCATTTGAAGGTTCCGGGTTATGGTCTTATCATGCTACTCTACTAGCTTATTTTTTCAATAGAAATTCTCTGCAAATCTTTGAACCATTTTACCTAAGCGAAATTTAAAATTAACATATCACTAATTTCTTTTTTATTAATCTAATCTACTTTGTAATTGTTATTTTGGAAACTGTTAAACAATACATGCCAGATAATTTGTTAATTATGATAAAACATTAAAAATGAGAATGAACTGAATCCCAAGAGTTAATAGATCAAGAAAATTGCTATTTAATAAAATTAAATTAATTTTAAAATTGTCTGTTTAATTAACAATATTAATAAAAAAATTTGAAAGCTGTATTAATATAAATTGCTAATTTTTAAATAAAAAGAAATTAAATATAAGATTTCATTATTTAATATTTTTGATTATTTATTTTTTTTAAAGATTCAAATTAATAAGTTTTAATAATCTCTTTAAAATAATATAAATTTGACACCAAAATATAAGGCTTTTCTTCATTGGATAAATTATGTTTATAATATATACTTACTTTATATTTATACTTTGTCATAATATAAACTTATAATACTGTATGCCTATATGATTGTAATCACATTTCATAAATTTGTTCATGTAAACTTGAGAACATTTAAAACGTTTGAAATTTCCTTTGGGAAAGAGTATTTTTTAGTTTTTTTTTTTAAAAATTTGATTTTTCTTTACAAACCTTAAAGTTAATTTTTTACAATTGATTTTTATTGTGCCTGTTTGTTTTATTAAATTCATCTCTGATAATTTGTATAATGTATGTTTTTTTTAAGATAATTGCTTTACGTAAGTTCAATTTTAACTTTACCTGCGTTTTCACTTTGTGGTTCAAGGCTAAACCTAACTTGCTTCTGCTTCTTGCCTGCAACAGTATAAAGATGAATAATCAACAAATTTGCATCTATATGTACATACTAAAGTAGTGATCTACCTTTATTGTACCTATCACAAAATATTTTTACTTTGTGGTGTTTAAGGACATTTTGAAATAACATAATTAAAAAATATATTTTAATATTTATGCCAACAAAAAGCTTTTCTTTGGTACTTCTGAAACGATCTGTAAAGATAATAATGTGGATATTTTTGCCTTTTGTTAGCTTCTTTTTGAAATGGAAAAGCATGTCTATATCTGTTAGTTCAGTGTAGGTGGACAACCACATCCAAAAGAAATCAGCAAATTGTTGAAGTTTTTGTCCAAGCAACTTCAATAACTCAGTTAAAAATAGATATAGTGCTACCGTTTTGATGGAAGTTAGTGTCAGTACCACTCCGAAATTTGTGACACTAAATGTTGTGAACTGTGCATGTGCCTTTAACTTTCAGCTATCCATATTCGATTCTTGTCTTGAAACAAGATATTTAACAGAGAAAATTCAAAACATAATTGTATTTCTTAAAAAATATGTCACCTATATATCAGTACAGTGTTATAATTGTGTGAAAAAATTTTATAAACATTAAATTTTTATTTCACATTTGACTAAAATCAAAACAAAACTTCAAACTCTAGAGTGCCCTTAAACATATAATGGTAGTGCCCAGGATCATCAGTGCCTAGTTGACTTCAAGAAATAAATTAGGATTATTTAAATTTTTCTGCAACTTCCAAGTTGAAGTTGAAAAAACTCAAATAAGCTGTCATGAAATCAATTTTGATTCTATCAAACGTACAAAAAAAGGATTTTGAAGTGTGTGTGTGTGTAACATTTTAATTTATTGTTTTTATAATTGTCACTTAATGATGGAATATTTATATTAATAGACATTTGTGTGTATAGGCAAATGTCATCAATACACACAAATGTCAAATGTCCAAATAAACCATAGTTAAAACATTTAGTTTATTAATATTAAATCCGAAATAAGTAATAAGTTTCATTAAAAGTTAATAAACATTTTATTAAAAGAATTACAGTTTCTAAAATAACTTGAAAGGTACTTACGTGGCGCTTCTGCAGCATCAACCTTCTTCAAGATGCTGTTCTTAACAAACCCTCCTCCAATAACATTCACTTCTTTTGATGTAGCTTTTTCTTTGCAGAAAACTAGAAAAAAGTGTGGTTTTTTTTAAGCAAATAAACTTTCCGTACAAAACTCTTCTACTCTCAAAATATTAGAATTTTATATTTCTTATATATTCTTATTATATTATATTTAAATAATTTTGAAAATTATATTTCACCGTAGTAATCAACATTACAAACTTCATAAAATTAGCCCTTGGGATTTTCAAATCCGTTGAGTTTTAGAAATTTAAATTTGGGGGCAATCAAGGTTCATTTTGTATTTTCAGTGCAATTTTTGAAAATTAAAAATGCTAATATATACAAATTTTAATGCTGTTTATGATGATGAAATCATTTTCAAAAAGAGAGTAAGTTAAAACAATTACTTTCAGAAAATCGCTTTTGTCACATCAGCGAGACAGCTGCATGCTGTAATTAAAAAGAAATATGAATGTTTATGTAAATAAATACAGTTTAGTAGTGAATTGCAGTGTGAATAATTTTAGATATTATTTTAATCACTGTTAATTATTACAAATATCATTACAGTAAATAGTGAGCAATCTGTCATATGTTACTATTTTCTCCAAAAAATTGGTTCTAGGCTATTTAAAAAGAATGTTTTACCTAAGAAATTACAATTTCCATTTTCTCTTTGTTGATGAGCTACCAAACATATGTTTGTTTGGAAAATATGATTTGTTTATTTTGAATAAAATGTGTACAAGTAGTGACCCTATTTTGTTTGTTGATTGTTAGGAAGATATGTTTGACCCATATTTTTGTTTGGGTACTAAATTTTAGCAAAATTCCAAAACCACAATTTTGTTTAAAAATGAAAATTTTAAATTCATCCTGAAATATTGGCAAATAACACTTGTATGCCTAGTTTTGTTTAAGTCAGTTTTGTCTCCGGCAGTGTGCATACACATACGAAGACACACAGACATACCAACTTGCAAGAAAACTTACTTTTATGGACCAAGGGATATAAAAACATAAAGTATTAATCAAAATCAAGATTTTTTTCTCTGGAATATTTTTTTAACACATTAGTTTTATATATCTTTAGTAAATACCAAAATCATTTCAAAATTGTATGATTTGATAATTAGAATATACTTACATTGCTTTATTAAGCGTAATAAACACATAATTAAGTGTTCACAAAAGATGCAATCACAAAATGGTGTTTTATAACCATAGAGATAAGAATAATTTTGTATTCATTGTTGTTAATTGTGTTTTTAAACTGACCCAAAGTTCACTAATATTTGTAACAATTAATAGGTAATTTGATTTTATATGACTGTATTTACATTACTTTGTGTTATATATTTATTATTTTTTTAATGTAAAGCACAATAAAGTTTGCTATTAAAAGCTACCGGAAAGACGGGACCTGGAGAATAGCCACCAATGAAACAGTATACAAATATATAGACCCAGTTCTCAGTGTAATGAAAAAACGAAGAATTTCCCACTTCTTTCACATATTAAGAATGCCGGAGGACAGAATCCTGAGACAACTGGTAATGAGAAGCATCAACAGGAAAACACAGGGAATATACATCACACAAGTCCTCAGGGACCTCAGTGAAATAGGACTGAAAATGGATGATGCAACAGACAAATGTAAAATAAC
The DNA here is from genome assembly GCA_022606455.1 of Callitettix versicolor. Classification (NCBI taxonomy): domain Eukaryota; kingdom Metazoa; phylum Arthropoda; class Insecta; order Hemiptera; family Cercopidae; genus Callitettix; species Callitettix versicolor. Next base: position 68,904,005 of record CM040188.1, on the reverse strand, counting down.
ACGCATTCTTAAGACTAATAAATTTAAAGTGGATAAACCGAAGAGACACAAGAAAGTAGTGATCACAGATGCCGTCAGGAAACAACGATCTGATCGAATGAGGGATTATTGGAGAGAAAAATTACAGCCCAATGTTAGGAAGAACTGAAATTTAGACTAAAGTGATCCCATGAGGCCAAAAAAAAATGTTTGCTATTATTTTTAACAATTAGTAGTTAATTTAGTTTTAAATAAAACTGTATTGACAATAATTTGTTAGATTTTTATTATTTTATTTTTTATTTTTAATATACGAGTTATAGCAATTAAATAACTGGACTGGTGCTACAAAACATTTTATTGATCACCAGTTACATTACAAAGTTCATCCCCTTCAATGTACTCTCCATGCCGATCCCTACAACACTCCGTATGAATTTTCCATTGTTCTAAGCAGTGCTGAAGTCCACTTAAGTCAGTTTGTTGAGAATATTGTTTTTGCTTTCACCACTTCCACATGTTAAATCTTGTCGCCTTAAGCTCTGATTTGACCTTAGGAAATAAAAAAGTCACAGGGGGCCAGATCATGTGAGTCATCACATGATTGGTGATGGTGATACCATATTTTGCAAAGAACATCTTCACAAAATGAAATCAGCATGCGCATTGACTTGGTGAAATGTCCAGGTGCTCTTCTACAACACAGTTCTTTGTCTTCTCACTCATTTACAAAAGGCTGTTAGAACCTCAACCAAAATAATGTAGGGAATGAGTAAACGTAGATAATTCCATACTTGTCAAAAAAAAAAAAAAAAATGTGGCCTTGAATTTTGAATGATCATTTTTATTTTTTTTACTGTGGTGAAGTGAGACTCTTCAGATGTATTGATCGGCATTGATCCTTTTTTGTGCGAACTTTCCGCATTGTCATTGATTTATGCAAAATCTGAGAAACACTTTCTTTGTTAATTCTTGAGATTTTAGGAAAATGTCTGCCCCAGGACACAGATTGTCTTCGGTTGTTTCATATCATTCCCTAAACCTTTTAAACCTCTCAGAACTTGTGTGCACAATAAACATTCACTTCTGTACACTTTCTTTAATATGGCATGAGCTTCTGTTGCAGTTTTCTCCAGTTCCACAAGAAACTTAACGTTAACTCATTGCTCCACCTGAGCACTTTGCATTTCTTCGACGAGACGCTAGTGCAATAACTTGAACTGTTAACCAAGTTAATGTGAACCACAGCAATTTGGATAGTGTGGACAGCATAAGAAAATTGGTTGAATATTTTGAGATGCAATATTTTTTTACTATAGGGGTAATACAGAGGCTCTGTGGCCCTCCGACACATCAGCTATAAGATTTTTGTGTTCTTCTACTTCACCTTTGTGACTCCAGTGTCTGTGACAAGCTCCAGAATCTTGTACAAGGTGTCCTTGTGAAACTCTTGATCTGGTTGCTGTGTCTCCTCCTTCTCCTGGCCTCTAGGACCTCACACTCAAGGAGTACATGTGTTGCAGTTTTAACCCCATACCCGCACAGATGACATTCAGGCAAGATTTATAACAAATCCCACCTTAAATGTAGATGACTGAATGTGGCTATGTCCGTTGATCATAGTGGCGACCTGCTTCAGTGATCTCCTGTTGAACTGAACGAGTGTCCTTGTCAAGAATTCATGGTGCACTATGCCATAAAAATCAAAGAACACAGTGAACACTTGTTGAGCTTTTTACAGTTGTGGCTATCTAGAATGCCTCCTTGAGCCTTAGTTTCGACATCATATATGTAAACCCATGTTTCGTCACCTGTTATGACACATTTCAGTAGTTCTGCATCGTTGTTGACTTCATTTAGTAACTCATGAGTAACTTTCATTACCACTGTTTTTGTTTGAAATTGAACAGTTTTGGAACAAATTTTGCTGACACACATTTCATACACAGAACATTAAAGAAAATGTCATGGCATGAACCAGTTGATATTCCAACATCATCATTGACTTCTCTACTCTGATTGATCCGGTGATTGTTCACAATGATTTCACATTTTCCATGTTTTTATTGGTTGTTAAAGTGCTAGGGTGTCCAGGGCACTAGTCATCTTAACTGCCTCACTGCCTTCTTGAAAATGCGTACACCACTCATAAACCCTTGGTTTACTTGTAACACTCACCAAAAGTAATATTTAACTTTTAAAAATTGCTGCACTTTATTTTATTCTTATGGTAAAATTTAATGTTAATTCTTTTAGCCATTTCTAATTATTCAAAAAAATTATGTAATTTATATTATCACAGATTTCTATACAGTCACCAATTTTACCAAAATACATGTGACCTTTTTAACACCTGACAACAGACAGGTCTGTTGGCTAACAATGGACAGATACTTTTCAGACATATTTACCAACACAACAACCAAAAAATTGAGTGAATTGGAGTAACACAACCTACGAAATTATAAAATTCCCGTTACTTTTTGAACACCTCATACAGTACTGTTATGTAGTTGTTTTCATTAATTAAAAGTGATTTATTTTGTAACATAAATTGATTACCAGCATGACGAACTGCTATAACTGGCAACAAACTGTGTTGACTTATATAACGGTAGACTGCGCTTATAGTGTAAGGTTACATCCCTTATTGTATTTTATTACTATTATTATTAGTGTAAAGGTTAGACAAGACAAATGTAGATAAGTGTTGCTTGAGATTCTGTGCCAACTAAATAGCAGTTGTAGTGTCTATTTGTAATGTATCTTAAAATTTTTAATCAACATTGGATAATCAAGATGATATCACCAGCTCAAATGTGATGATGCTGAATGTTGACAAGTTTTAATGCTGATTATGAATGAAAATAAGATTTTTAAAACATTTAAGGTAAAAAATTTTGTTCAAAATTCTCTTTCTTCATCTTCAGACATCTGCTATTATTTTTGTTAGTGCTGTATTTTTAATACAGTTTTGTAGTTACAGTGATTTAGTAGGTTTTGTACTTAACAGTAGCAACTATTAAAGTCTGAAGTATTTAAAAAGTAATAAACATTTTTAGTGTTATTTCACATTTAAAAAAATTGTTTTCAGATAAAACCTTTTTATATATATATATATATATATATATATATATATATATATATATATATATATATATATATATATATATATTTATAATACATGTTGTATTTATAATATACTTCTAACTTGTGTAGTTACTGTAGTAATACATCATAATTCACTAAAATGTTTTATTTTTTTCACTGTTATATATTTTCACTTGTCCTTATATATGGTGTATGTTGGTTGTTGTATATGGGGATGTCCGTTTTTCTTGGATAACCAAGATTTCATTATTACAAGGGGTATCTCAAAAGTAAGTTATACTATTTTTTTAAATTTGCACAATAGGCAGGAAAAGTCCGGGTGTTGCAGGGAACGTTCATCTGGGTAAAGTGACAGCACTCAAAATGTTCTATTTGTCTATGTTCACTGCTCGTAAAGTCAAGCACTAGCAGTCATGATACTCTACTTGCTAACAGCACTAACTTGACAATTAGCGGTAGAAGCAAGTGGAGTCTCTATGGTTGCTGTCTGTGAGGTGAACGTAGATGTATAAAACATTTTTAGTCCTGTCACCACACCCAAATAGAAGTTTCTTGCATCTCCCGAACGTTTCTTGCCTACTGCGCAGATTTAAGAAAAGGGTGTAACTTACTTTTGAGATAGTCCTTGTTTAATTGTTATAGTAAAAGTAATTAAGATACCTTCTAAACTATTAAATTTTTGTATTAATTGAAGATTTTTTTATACAGGATTTTCGAGAAAAATGGAGCGAAAATTATCATTGACAACACATCTTTAGAATTTGTAAAAGGATCTACAGTTGATTTTCATCAAGAATTGATAAGGTCATCGTTTCGTATAATCAAAAATCCTCTAGCAGAACAAGGCTGTTCATGTGGTGCTTCGTTTTCTGTTAAAGTAGAGTAATTTACAATGAGGTGAACAACTTAACTTTGTTCCTTGTATTTATAGTACTGCTGTAAATTATTTTGTAAATAATGTTAGCTAATAGTTATTAAATTGTTTTTTTTTTCAATTATCACTGAATAATTATTTTTGTACACAGTATTATTCTCGGTATTTGTAGAAATTTACAAACTTTTTGGTTAGGTTAAAAAACCCAAAAAAGTAACACTAGTAATTGGACTCAGCAAATACGCACAAAATTTTAGTTCGGTTTCACATAAAGCAGTATCAAAATAAAGCAAAGAAAATAAAAAAATTATTAAAAGGTTTAGGAACTAATTGTTTTCCAGTTTGAGAACAATGTTTATGGTTTTGTATAACTAATAACCCCTACCATTAAAAAGTAAACGGTAAACAAAAATTAATTGCTCCTCAGATTGAATCTAATTATTTAAAAGAAGTGTTCATAATACACTAATACTTAAAACATCCGGTTCGGAAGCTGTGTGACAAAAACTTTACAAACTGTAAAAAACTTGTTCAAACTATTACCAAAATTAATTTTTGTGTCAAATTTAAAGCAGATTAAAACCAACTTACGAGTACTAAATATATCTGGAATGTAAATGTAAAAAGATATACATGGAACTTTTTAACAGCACACATAAATCAAAAATCAGAGCACTTATAATGGTATGAAGTCTGGGCCTTTCTGTAATGACTGCTCATTTTTGTAAAACAGTTTTCTAAAAACAAAAGTATGAAAGACTTGAAATGAAAAGTATTTTTTACCAATGACTATGAAGTTTAATGTTTCAACTTACAATTTAAGTTTATTAACCCTTTCAGTGCCAGTTTTAAGCTTTAAAAAAATGCAAGAAGTACTAATGTTGGTCTAGACATCTGAAATGCCAGTGTCCAATTTCACTATACATTCAGGAAAAATCATAAAAAATGGAAAAATTAACATCCAAAAAAAGTATTTTAGTATTCTATGAAAAGTAATGGGAGTAGTGGATGGTAGTAGTTCTTGATTGATATTTTTTTAATATCAATTGACTAAGGAAGAATAGTTCTATTCATTTCACATACAAATATTTGAGTCGTAAAGTCAATGCACAGATCAATACTCGAGTGCTAACATCAGTTGATTTTTTTTTTTAATGTCCGACTATTGTGCACGCTTGGGCTAATGCAGACGATGGGATGATTTATAGCGTATGAAATGCAAAGCCCAGGCCGGGATTCGAACCCGGGTCATCAGGGTGAAAGCCTAGTACGCTATCAACTAGGCCACCGAGGCGGCTAACATCAGTTGAATCAGCTGTTTCAGGGTTATTTGATTTTGTGTAAAAATAGTGATTTTTTTAATTTGATTAAATATTAGCCTAAAATTTTTACCACATTTAGTGAACATGCGTTTGAGTGATATGCAAAACAAACTAAAATTTTTTTAAGGTGTGTAATTTTATTTTTTTTTTTTAATTTTTTATTAGGTTATAAGGGATTTCAGATTAGTAGATCTTGGTAGTTTTATTAGAAGAAAAACAAAAATAAAAATATATGCTTTTGCGGAAAGCAAAATGTTTTTTAATTTCAGCAAAATCTTTCTGCAATTTTGTTAGGTAAGTATAATATTCCCAATTTTATTATTAAAATTTACCTTTTTGAGTTAAAAAATTAAATTATTTTATTTCAGAAAGGTATCAAAAGAATTACAATATTATAGCCTATTATCACATATTTATTATTAACTTCATGTTACAATAACATACATCTGTAGCTATATATACAATAAATGCTTTATAACTTTGATACAAATTACGTAATTAAATAATTGCACTATACATATTAAAAGGCAGTGCGAAAATCAATTCTAGCTTCTATCAGCTACTGCAGTCTTCCAAGAGTTCTTTTGTCTTCACTTCTTGCCCTTTTTGTTATTCTGAAAATAAAACATTAAAAATAAATTATAGGTTTAATAATGCTTAATTTGTCTCCATCGCACAATTTAAACCTATAATATTTATTTCCTAATGAACTTAAAAAAACGTTTTGACAGTATAACAACCTATTTTAACCCTTTGTGCTTTGAGGGCCACTGTCGATGATTTTCTAATTGGATCGGATAGATATTTACTGCAGTGTACCCAAAAATAGATGGACCACTACATGTGACTTGCACTGTTTTGTTGTTAGCTCGTTGTGTCAAACCTTGGACAAGCTAACGAAAATCTTAATAATGCTTATTGATATAGAAATTAATAATTTTTTAAAATATATTTTTTAATGTATAGTTTTCTTTATTTTTTTTTAAAAAACTATGTTTATTTGTGTAAATATGTTTAAAAATATTACGCATGTGCACACACACACACGTGCATGCACACACACACACACACACACACAAAACAATGTTATTTTGATATTATAAATTATTAATGAAGTGTAAAAAAAAACTAATAATGCTTGATAATTTAATAGGCTAAATTTAATAAACTAATTCATTTTAAAATTTTAACAAAATTAAAAAACATGGTTTATAATAATATTATTTAACAATAACCGAGGACAAGAAACAACGGTTCCAAGGCAAAGTCAAATCCAAGCGAACGATCCAAATCTCTGACGCAGCAAGATCACAACATATGAAGCAATACTGGGCAACGAAGAAGGCACAGAACAATAAAAAGTGATTGATTTAGTGTACCCCAAAGTTGGGTGAAACAAATAAAGAGAGAGAGAGAGAGAGAGAGAGAGTATTATCTAAATATCTCAAGTGTAGAAGCATGGCATGAGTGACTGACTAGACGTAAATAAATATTGCGATAACAGTTGTATATTCACCAATATATTGTAGCATTTCCCAAGTATACTGGCTCTAGAATTTATATGAAACAATAAATACCAAGGGACCCGTGCAAAATTTCACACTATGAAAGTTTTAAGTAAACACAGCCTTTTGTATAAGAGTAGTTGTTGAAGTGAGGGCGGGAATTGGAAGGAAGGGAAAACATGTTTAAAAAATAAATCGGAAAGCGATCAGTTTGGAATAACATTACAAATTTGTGAGTCACTGTAATATATAATTTCAATACGGATAATTGTCTTTTTAATAGAAATAAGGCATTACAATTGCACATAGTAAACGATATTTGATTTAAGAATGTAATCTTCTTGTACTTTTTGTATTTCATTTTCTTTAATGGATACAAACATGTTAATTGATTTAGTTACCCTTGAAAAGGCTACATACAATCGTCCATGAGTAGATGGCATTTGGTAAATACAGTCCTGCTCTTTAAAGTGTTTGTCCCTACGACTTGTTTATAGTGAAAACAAACACAATTTTAATAGGTAACTGTCTTCTGGTCAATTGAAAAGGCATGCTTAGATCAGATGGTGTTCAGTATATCCATGGTATTACTACAGTTTTCCCGGTGTCAATGAACAGAGCATTAATTGTGAATTCATTAATTTTAGTTATGACCATAAAAAACTTACAAATAGGGGACTGTCAGTAAGGCCACATAACATGTAAGTTTAATGTCTTAAGTAAATATTGAAATTGTTCTAAGCACGTTATGCAATAAGTGCTTGTGCAATAATAAGATTGTCTATTCATGATTAATAAGGTATCTTCGTAAAATATACAAAATATTGTCTAATTTCTGATGTCGCGCATGCGCATGCAAGCTATGCATCCATGATATTGTTTTGCCTGTAACAGTTAAAGGAGTCTTTATGTTCAAATTTTCCATAAACAGCAAGTTTTAGCAAAAATTGTTTTGTAACGTCAGAAGCAGTTCAAAAAATATTTCTAAAGGTACCTCATTTATGCCTGTACGAATAGTATGTGCTGAAAAAAAGGGATGTTGACTTGAGAAATAATATATATGATTAGTGGAGCACAGGGCCATTATGGTAGGATATTTGAGCTAAAGCGGAAAGTAGTAAGAGCCACTACCTATCCCCATCCGAGTTATGATAAATCGCTACTTAACATCGATGACCTTAAAAAATACAATAGTCTACAATAACACTGGCTCAGCAAAAATACAATAGCCATTAAGTTTAACCTGAGCTGAGAGGAAGATCTGAATTACATTCAACATTCTGTTTATATATATATCAATTTGTTATACGAGGTGTGTTCAGAAAGTAACGAGAATTTCTAAATTTTGCGGGCTTGGATTGTCAAACATTTTTTTTTATTATCTTGGTATACATGTCCTTAAAGTATGATAAAACTTTCAGCTGCTTTCATTGTTGACTTTGTGACAGCCACTAAGGTTACACGTGTTTTTATGAGCTCGGCGATTTTCGTTTGTTAAAAGAAATGGATCAAAGAATTTGTATAAATTTTGCATAACAAATGGATTAAAGTGTAACAAAGTGTGTGAAATGTTAACAAAGGCCTATAGTGAGTCTGCTATGAGTAAAGCAAGAGTTTACGAGTGGTAAAAGTGTTTCCAAGAAGGCCATGAAGACGTTGAAGATGATGAACGCCCTGGATGCCCCAGCACATCAACAACCGATGAAAACGTGGAAAAAGTGAAAGAAATGGTTATGAACAATCGCCGAATTACAATTAGAGAGGTCGCTGATGATGTTGGCATATTGATTGGATCATGTCATGACATTGTTTTCAGTGTTTTGTGTATAAAACGCGTGGCAGCAAAATTCGTTCCAAAATTGTTGAATTTTGAACAAACACAGCGGCGAATGGAAGTTGCTCAGGAGTCACTAAATGAAGTCAACAATGATGCAGAACTACTGAAACGTGTTATAACAGGTGACATAACATGGGTTTACAGATATGACGTCGAAACTAAGGCTCAATCATCTCAGTGGAGGCATTCTGGCTAACCAAGACCGAAAAACCAAGACCAAGGCTCGACAAGTGCGGTCGAACGTGAAGGTAATGCTCACTGAGTTCTTCGATATTAATGGCACAGTGCATCATGAATTCCTGCCACCAGGTGAAATGGTCAATAAGGAGTTCTACCTACAAGTTCAACACCGTTTGCGTGAAGCAATCCGGAAAAAAATGCCCGGATCTGTGGAAAAACAATAGAACCACAATAATGCACCAGCTCACACTTCATTGCTTGTTCATAAATTTTGGCAAAAACAGTACTGTAACGATGCCCCAGCCTCAATATTCGCCAGACATGGCTCCGTGTGACTTTTTCCTATTTTCAAAAATAAAGAGAACCTTAAAGGACCGTTGTTTTACAGCCGTAGATTACATTAAAAGCACATCGCTGAAAGAACTAAAGGCTATCTCAAAGATCGAATTTGATGTGTTTCCAGGATTGGAAGAAGCGCTGGCACAAGTGCATAATCTCCAATGGGGACTATTTTGAAGATGACAACATCAATGTAGAAGAATAAATAAATATTTTGTTCAAAAAATTAAAATTCTCATTACTTTCTGAACACATCTTGTACATGTTATTGTAATATAACAATCTGTTTTTACATTTTTGGACTTTAATATAACTATTTTGTTGTTTATAGTGCTCATAAGCACACTATAAATTTTCTAATATAATACAAATCAACAAATTTGTCACATTACGTGAACGTAACTGTATTCCAAAATTGTCAGATAATGACGATCCATTATTAATCACTGAAGCTAAATTTTAATAAACATTTTCTAACCTTAATTTGGTATTCTAAATTATCAATAGTTTCTTTTTGTTGAGCAAGACGCTCGTTCATGTTGGCTAAGTGATCGGACATTGTACTAAGTTGTGCCTCATAATTAGTTGATGTGATTGCCAATTCTTCCTGTAATTGTGTCACTTTCTCCCTTGCCTCCAACAGTGCTTGCTCAGCTTTACCGTAGGCCTCTGTACTTATTTCAAGACGTTTTATTAATGCATGATTCTGTAAATAATTAAATCATTATGTACATCTATACTACCAGGTCTTACAAAAAAGTTACAATTTTAAAACATTAAAGTACTCATAAACATTTCATATCTGTAGTTTTTTTTTTAGCAATGAGTTTTATGTCTTTGTTTTTATGTAGATTTGATGAATTAGGAGCCTGACAAAATGATTATTATGACTCTAAATCATAGAGTGTTTAATAAATTACTGGTATGAAGGTTACAGTTAGGTAGCTTTATTATTAGACGATAGTAGAACCTTTTTTAAACTGAAATAAAGGGGACAGAGACGTTACAGATAATCCATGGAAGCTACATTTCTATGTTAAAAGGTGTGAAAAACACAAAGTGTCCATGGAAAAACTATTTCATTAAAACGATCTAGAGTGCAGTACTCTATATTAATTGATTTATTACACTTTAGAAAAAGACTATATGTTAAATGTACATGCTATACTGTAATAGGCATTTGTTCAAGTGCATTTACCAGGATTTATGGGTTGTAGCACTTGTCAGGTATTTCCTTATACAGTACACTGATTAATCTGTGTGTCACATCCTGGTCTTCTACTCCGTTTATAAAGTCAAGACACTGAACCAAATCAAATCTACTTTGTGTGTATTCCTTATCAGCAGCAGCTGGATACTTGGAACACACATAGACCTCAGGAATCACCTAATGCTGATCGCATGATCGTACTGGGTAGGCTTTGTACTTACAGTATACAGTTGAAGTTGGTTAAGTGATCATAGTGTGTACTGTACTGTACATATTTACAGTATATTTTATAGCTTGTTAAATATTACTGTATTTTAGTTCATAGCAATCTCACTTGTATAGTAAAAGTGCAGTAGATATTTTGTGAATTGATATTAAATCACCTACGAGCCACCACAGCTGTTTAAGTTTATCTCAAAAACAGATAACGCACTTTTTTTAAATTGCATTTATAGTACTGTACCGTATTGACAAAACAAAAGAGTGAGAGGATGAGCCACTCTGCGTGTGATGCTCTTGGCCAATTGTTGTAAACAAGTAAGTTACCCATCGGGTCAGTAAATACTTGTGAAAACATTCGGTCTACGTGTGAACCACTTACTGTATTCAGAAATTTTTCCCTGATATTTTGTTAACCCGGGTTTTAAATAAATCGAATTTGGTTAAAAAAGGGTTTTACTGTATATTTTTTTGAAACAGAAAAATAAAATATATGAAAGCAGTTACAATCACAAGACAACATTACATGAACATGCTGCAGTATAAGATATTGAAAACATAATACAGTCAACCTCGGATAAAACGCGGTTGAAGGAACGAAACGTATATGAGCGCTGTAAACAAAATAGAGTTGTAACCGAGTTTATGGCGGAAATATTGTATGTAGTGAAAGAAAAGCATACTTTATACTGTACACATAATTAATGGCTATTTTATTACAATTTAGTACACACACTACATATTTTAGTTAAAACTAATAGAAAGTAAGTACTGTACTGTCTAGTATGTAAACATGCAATGCAGTGCGTACACTGTTGTGAGGTTTCGTGAGATTGAAGTTTTCCCTCCACTAAGGCATACAGAGTGTGCCTTACACTCTGTATAATGGAGTGTACAGAAATAGGAAATAAATTATTTCTTTTGTATAATGTTTAGCCAGGAACAATAAGAAAGGGACTGTTTCTATTCTCAACCTTTATTCTAAAAATACAACACAAATTGTATTTCAAGTGAGAGTGACTATAGGTCAGCAGCTTAGAAAACTGCTAAGAGCACCATTGGGACAGAGTGAAAAAACGTGCAAGTAAGAGGTTATGTCCCCACTCTTTCACCATAGCTTCTCCCTTTTCCTTCACTATCGCTGAGTAGTAACAGTTTCTAGACTCAGATTGGCCCACTGTGTCACTGAAATATTGGAGGGAGCTGGAGAAGTATTCTCCTACATGCATGAGAAATTCTGGTGCAGGCCATTTACATAGTGGCTGAACTATAACAGCAGCATTGTATCCCAGTTCTTAAAGCGTTGTAACCGAGCCTATAATACTCATGCACTTAATATAGAATATTGGGGACATTATGAAAACAGCGCTATAATCGAGTTAGCGTTCGAACCGAGGGCATTATAACCAAGGTCGACTGTACTATATTCTTCCACACATTTGTGATTCAGCAAAAGTGCTGTTGCACATAACTTCTGTCCATTCCCTAAAAGAAAGGTTGACAGGAAGAAAGGTCTAATGCTTGTACAGGAACTTAATGATGGCCACATTTAACAATGGTGTTAATCACTTTAAATAGAGATTTTAAAGCAAATTTTAATTTATTTTATGAAATCCCATTTGTTTTGAACAAAAATTAATGTAATATAAGTTATGATCCATAAAAATTGTAACTTATTTTTGAAATAACTGGCACTTTAAATATATGCATTTGTTATAAACATAAATTGTAATAAATTATACTAGTCTACTTAAAATAATTCTTGTAAAAAATATATTTATTCATTTTTTTATCTTTTAAATTTATTATTAAAAAAATAAATTATTAAAATAAATAACTATTTAAATAATACTTAATATTAAACAAATAAATAAAATATTTTTGAATTCATTTGTTGGTAAAAATAAAATGTTTACCAATCATTGCAGAATATCATACATTTTAACTTACAACGAAGGTCCTTTGTTAAAATATAATCGATTTTGTTCAAATTTATTATATACATTATAAGAAAAATATAACAACTTTTTACCACACTATAATGTTAAATTTAAACAAATGACATGTATTTTATTTTATTTAAATATATAGCTAAGTTTTATAATAAAATATGCCAAGTCCATAGAAAAAAATGCATTACCTCTGATAAATATGTAGCAGCTTTGCTCTGAGCTTCATGTGCATCTATAATTAACTGACAAATTCTTTCTTGGAAATACATCTTTACTTCTTGCTCTCGGGCCTCAGTTTCTTCTTCTATGGTTACTGGGCTTACCAAAGCCCCCAACTGCAAATCAAGTTAAAAAAATACACAAGTAGAATAGTATATATATATATATTTTTTTTTTTTTTTTTTTTTTTTTTTTTTTTTTTTTTTGGTGTTTAACGTCTGACTATTGTGCACACTTGGGCTAATGCAGATGGTGGGGATGATTTATAGCGTATGAAAATGCCAAGCCTTCGCCGGGAATCGAACCCGGATCCTCGGGGTGAAAGCCTAGTACGCTATCCACTAGGCCACCGTGGCTATATATATATATATATAAACACACTGAGTTATTTTGTATTACTGAAGAGTAAAAAAAAAACTTAATGCCAATCTAATATAATTAATTTTAAACAGTATAAATTCAAATTTCCAACAGTCTAATACTCTAATTCATTTATATAATAATTACTGTTTTACAATAAAAACTGCTTCTAACAGTACACTTTAAATCAACTCAATATAAAGTCACAAAAAAATATAAGCAAGTTTTTTTTTGTGTGTGTTTAACGTCCGAGTATTGTGCACACTTGGACTAATGCAGACGATGGGATGGTTTATAGCGTATGAAAATGCCAAGCCCTGATCGGGAATCGAACCCGGGTCCTTGGGGTGAAAGCCTAGTACGCTATCAACTAGGCCACCGAGGAGGCATATAAGCAAGTACTGCAGCACCATAGCCTTACTGTACTTACAAAATTAATGTGTCAGAAATTTGTAAAATGCAAATATAAGGTAATCTACTGAACTAATTCACTTACATTTTAATAAAATTGGTTTACAATAGCAATATTTAAATCATGCAAGTGTAGGTGGCATACATAAATAGATTGACTAGACCTAAATAAATAATGATGTAACAGTTAGTTGTGCCTTAAGCTGAATAAGTTACTTTTTCAGTTAGTTCTGTTATTTCCCAAAAGATTGCAACATATCCCAAATATAATAGTTCCATTTAGAATTTCTAAAAAAAGAAATATATTTGTAGAACATAGGGCCATAGTTTATTAGTGGAAAGTAATAAGAGCCACTACTTTTGGGCCGTCTGAGCTAACGAATGCTAGGCCAACCTCATTATGAAAAATATAATAGCCACTTTCTGAACTGAGAGAACAATTTGAATAACATTCAAGTGACCACAGTGTTCAACAGAGATTTCATGCTATTTTCTAGACATATCACTGCTGAACCATCAGTGTAAATCATCACTGTTATTGTACTATTTGCTAAACCAGTTAATTCCATATTATATGAGAATACTGATGAACAAATTTAATCAATATGTTGGTGATAAGTTTTATTTCCAGTTACCTAATACTATAAGCATAACTATAAACTCTAATGTTTATAACAGAACTATCCTTTTGTTATATGTTCTATATTTATATTGATTGAAGGAACATAATCTTTACTGACTGTAAAAGAGTAGGTATGGGGTAACCATGTTAAGTTTAAATGTTCAGAACTGCTTGGTTTGTCATACTGCCACTTATTCTAATAATAAATGGTTGTTCGACTAAAATTCTAAATCTTGTGAAATAAGCAATGCTGACACAGTGAAGTAAGTGTCGAACGTGTGAGTTAACCTCAAACTACTCAAGTAAAAAAAAAAAGGGGGGTTTGAAGTGTAGCTGAGGGTTCTGGGTCCAGGGGTGACATTTTGAGGTTGTTTAAAACTTTTGAAAAATATCTCAACTGTAAAAATTAATGTTTAACAGGCAATAAAATCAATAAGTAAAATAAAACCTATTCCAGACGTACGTTGAAAAATGTTTCAGTTTCATAAAGAAATATACTTAACCATAGCAGCAGGTCAAAATTTGGACCCTGAGCCCGAAATCTCATGTAAGAGCCATGTGATTAGGACTCTAATATATTAATTTAGTTTATAAGAGAACATAATGTATTAATTTGTTTAAATTTTTTAACAAACCCTTAAGAAGTGATTAAAAAAAGAACATTTAAAGAAAAATGTAATAAACTTGTAACCACTATGTTCAGTGTAATGATCTGCCTTCCCTAGCTTCGTCAATTCTACTTTCGTTGATGCGTTTCGGAGAACCTCCATCTTCAAAAACTATATCTATACTCAAGGTATAGATATTGATGAAGTAGAATTGACGAAGCTAGGGAAGGCAGATCATTATACTGAACATAGTGACAATAATCGTAGCAGAAAAGAAGAAGAATATAAAAAGAAACTTGTAACCCTTTCAGTCTTCTAACACATGCATAATTGTTTGTAGTATGTCTGTATAATGTATATGCGTAAAAGTACTGTTTTATAACACTTTAGTCTGGTACCTACACCTGCACTATTGCCAAAATTAAGTTAGTAAGGGATAAAGGAATCATGATAAAAGTTAAATATCATTGCTATATGCCTTTAACAGCTGATTTGAACAAATAACCTAATTATCACTATTAAGGAGCTAATATTTTAGACAATATCTTTTCTGTTATATTAATTTCAGCTTAAAATAATTTTTTGGGGGTGTATAGCAAGTGAGGCTGATACGTTAGGTTTATACTGGTTTTCTGTAATATCAGTCCATTCAGTTGTTCAGTCTTTACATACTAAGTAAGAAATAATACCCTAATTATACACAAACTTTATATAAATAAAATATTTATTTAAAACATGTTCTTTATTTGCACATTTTATGTCCCCTGGTTTAACCAAAATGCTTTTAAAAGTAGTACAGCAATTTACTAGGAAACAAATATTATAGCAAGCTTACCATACTTGTTTCAGTGTTTTCTGATAATTTTTCGGTTCCAATTCCTACTTTATCATCCTGTAAAAAAATATTTTCAAAACGTTAGTAGGTACAGTAAGAATATAATAAGCAAATTTAATTCAAGATTTAATAAATTTCACTGTTCTATATTTAAAAGAAAAATTTCAAAACAGTGAAATTTCTACAGAAAAATTGGTTCGTTAGGAATTCTAATTTTAACAATACTTTAAAACGTAATATTACCTGTGAGCATTTTAATTTCATTAACTCGTATTCTTCTTTCCAATGTTCTCTGTCTTGTTCTGATTTAACAAACTGTTCTCTGCACTCAGCTAACTGTTGCAGTAAGACTTGGTGCATCTCTGCAGTGTTCTTTGCATCTTCATGATCTTTCAGGGCATCTAAGTAGGACACAGAAGGAGCTTCATCCTATAATCATTCAATGATATTTGTGAAAAACATTAATACATATGATTTACAAGTTATAGAAAAAGATCTAACTGTGTTTATAGATAAAAGGTGTGAAATCACAATAGTAAAATTATGATGAAAGGAAAAATAGTTTCTTGTAGAGAATAAGTGATGAATATTTGTTAATTAATTAAATAAGTTTAAAATATTGTATTAGCACTGTTGATATTTAAATAATAAACTGCATGGTTGGAAATGAATGACTTATTTACTTAGACTTATAAATCAATACGAGACTATCTGCACAGAATTTTTGTGTGTTGTATCAGAATCAGATGATTATGATAGATCTGCACATGCGTATAATCATTTTCCACAGACAATAACCTCTTTATTTGTCTTTGCTAAACACTAACACATGTGACATGACTCAATTCAGAGACAAAACCCATGCAGACTAACTGAACTATTGAGAGAATTTAGATGGCCCTCACAGTACCTGAGTCTAACACACACTTACATTTACGACTAACACTTACATTTAGGGAGGCGATAATTAAGATCCATTTAAGGGAGGCCATCTCAAAGATCGAGTTTGAGAAGTGGTTTGAGGGTTGGAAGAAGTGCTGGCAAAAGTGCATAATCTCCAATGGGGACTATTTTGAAGGCGACAACATCAATGTAGAAGAATAAATAAATATTTTGTTCAAAAAAGTAAAATTCTCATTACTTTCTGAACACACCTCGTATAAAAAGATTGATGCTGCAGTGAGGACAACGTAGCATTCATTTATTAATCTATCAGCTAATAACAGTTTTTTATCATCAAACAGCTGATTTTCAACATGAACGTCAGCTTTTTCATTATCTTTTTAAATTATTATACATCCCACAAGCCTAGCAGTAATTTAACATAACCAAAGGCACAGTGTATTACATAAATGTCTATAAAAAACAACTATCCCGTTGTATCTAAATTTCTACCAATTACCAGAAAACTGTTCCCTCTACAGAGACATCTAATAAAAATCTGACAAATTTTGTTTTTGTGATTTATTTTATAAGTATAATAAATTATATTTTGTAAAACATTTTTTTACAAAAAACTGCTTTTATATTATGTTGTTAACACAATTTTTACGTCTTTATTATTACATTATTGAAATACAACAGATAATTCTCTACAGGAAAACATGTGAATCATTATTTTATTTTATATTACAAAATCATAAAAAAATACTTTTATGTGTAAGGCAATGCATCCGTACTGATTTAATTCATCGAACTTCATCTTAGCGTATAACCTATTAAAATCATAATCATGTTCTACATAACTACTATCTAATTTATAATTGGTATAATTAGTTTGTCTGATACTTCACTGACAAAGTTTATTGAAGTCCATTTATAAACACTAAATAAAAATAACTCAAAAAAATATTTACAATTAATATTACTCGCAAGCATAATAAAAACAGAAATGTATGATGTCAAAGAAAACAGCCATTGTTTATTGATGTACTAAAATAGCATATACTAATCTTATAAAACAAAATTATATACTATAAAACAACAATTCTACAAACTAAAATAGAGTACAGACAGGACCACAAACATATACAGTATAGGTAAGTTGTTTATCAATAGACAATAATGCCAAAAACTTAAGTTTCAAATGGTCTGCAAAGCTGATTTTTTGTATTGTAGGTAAAAAAAAAAAAAAAAATACTTTTTTTGTCAAATAAATGACAAGATGAGGAGGAATCTCTTATGAAGTGTATTACAGAGCTATTTAGTAAAAAAAACTTCAAAGTACATGAAACAGTTCTGAATATATATTATCAGGCTACAACACTTACTACAGAACAGTTCTGTATGTTTAGGCCAACGTGTTAAACAACTTTGGAAACTGAAATTTCTTCTAAATAACTGTTCTCTGTGAATTATTTGATCATGAAACAATTTTTTTTTTAATTTATGGTACAAAAGTGCCTACTGAACTGACTGACTCAAGAAAACATTTCACTAAAAAATAAAATAATTTTTATTGGTATATGACTAGAATGTTCAAATACTCCGAAGGGAAAAAAATATTTTGAACATATCTTTTATATGAATTCCTGAAACTGAAACCTTACCATCTGTAAAGAATTTATATAGTGCACAGCTCGGCGTTTAAGGTCCGTTACAGCTGTATGCGGAACAATGGAAGTCTCAGTGTTCTTTGATAATTCTTGCAAACACTGTACAACCTGCCAAAAATATACAATTTTAGATTTTCAAATACTGTATTGATGTTAATATAACTCCTAAAACCAAAGTCTAATTTAATGGGTATCTGTTTTATAATAAATTTAATCCCAGCATTTTTTAGCTTTGACAATAGATTTACAAATTTTTTTTTTTACCAAATTGTAAAAAATAAGTTGTTTACACATAACCAACAATTAATAATGCAATAGCCAACAGCTTATGTGACTTATGAGTATCAATAAATAAGATTTGTCAAATAGCCGAGCGGTCTAAGGCGCTATATTTGGCCAGTATAGTGTATTAAACACGAGAGAGTTCGAATTCCACACTGGGCATTAATTTTTCTGTGCAATTCGCTTAAAGTTCACCTGTCTGCGGTACAAAATTAATATACATAGGTGTTTTCAGTAGAACCTGAAAGAGTGAATTGTTTGTGAGTTACATACATGACCAAACCTTTTCCTATAGATACATCACATTTACCTGCTATGTGCTGTACGGCAAGCTGAAAATATTTTCATTAAATATGTTCACTAGGCTTAAAGTATGTCCAGATTTAATAAAACATTATATTTTTATTCATGGAATTAAAAATGTTAATACAAAAATTTCGCATTAGCAACAGTAAACCAAAAGTATTTTACCATTTACTAGGAAATATTTAAACATATTTACTGGCAGTAGTTGTTCAGTAACCACATGATGTATATCTAAAATCTGTTGCACCTCATATCGTGTTATATGTCAATAATAACTTAAATATATTGATGATTTTAACAAATAGCATACATCTAATGATGGTACAGAAGTTCCAAAACACATCAGAAAAAAAAGATCACATGATAGATATCGGGTAGTTAAGTTCTACTTTACAATATTTAAAGTTCAGTATACTGCTGACAAATTGTTTGAGTTTATGGATTTCAGCAAATAAGTCGAAACTTTATAAATAATTTAAATTATATGACAATATGTAAATATATATTGAGCCAATAAAAGGAGGAACACCATATTTTCAATTTCACACATCGTTTCCTTTGATTCATATTGCCATATTCAAAATCGTAACATAGCTAGACTAAAAGTAGGTAGGTAACTTTGTTTTAAAAAAAAAAAGTAATATTTACAAAAAGTATTTTAAACTTTAAACATCTTAAACTATGGCTCTGAATTTCTGGTAGAGATAGATGAAGTGAGTAGATGATGGACTTAGCAATTCCACCATACCTCCACTTCATACTACTCTCGCTCATCTACTCAGGACACACACATGCACACAGGCCTCTGTATGGATGGACCTCACTTCCGTAACTTCTTGTTGGTGTTTCCATAAGTAGGAATATCAAGTTCCACCACACAATAGAAAGGTTGGCCAAATGGAAAAAAACCTTTGTAATGCGGGTCAAGAGAAAGAAAGGGGATTAACAGAGCAAATAACTGCAAGCACCTCAATAAGGAACTGAGAAGTCACCAATTAGAGGTGGGGAAGATACCCGCCTTGAATCCTCTCCAAATCCTAGAATTTGCAGAGACTAGGACTAGGACAGATCAACAAAGGTTACAGTGCAATAGTAACTTAAAAATTTGTTCATTCAAAATATTTTTCAAACACTTTTAGTCAATTTTTTCATTTGTTATTTATTTCTAGTTTAGTCAAAACATTTCTAATTAAAATAATGAAAAATATCAATATGCAAGCTGCCTCAGTGGCCTAGTTGATAGCGTACTGGGCTTTCATTCTGAGGACCCGGGTTCAATTCCCGGCCAGGGCTTGGCATTTTCATATGCTATAAATTGTCTACATTAGCCCAAGTGTGCACAATAATCGGACGTTAAACACCAAAACAAAAAAAAAAAAATATATCAATATGCACATGTATTTATAAACTTAAAACAACCAAATTACAATTTTTAATTTAAAAAATCCTTACATTTGATGACGAATCCAATAACACAGTCAGACAATTTGTTATTTCTTCATTTGCCTGTTTCAACTCTTGTGTTTTCATATTTCTTTCATTTTCAATGGCACTTTTTGCAACATAAATGCTGAAGAGATCTAAAAATAATTGTTAAACAAAATATTAAAGTCCTTTTTAAAGTATGAGACTTGTTTTACAAAAATTTAAAAAAACATTAGTTTAAACAAAGAAATTAATGAACCTAACCTAACTGTATGACCATCTGTTCCAATATATAATATAACTGAATTAATTTAATATTGGAACAGAATATTAGATCCAAATGTACTGCAAATGTTGACAAAAACCTTTAAGTGAAAAACAAATCAAATTCTGAGAAAGCTTAATTCATGTTCATACACTACAGAATTAAACTTTGTTTTTGTTTAACAGCTGGGCCCAAGAAAAGAATATAAATTTAATTTAAAATACAAAATATACATTGTTAGCATACAGTATTAGCCACATAGCAACTTAAGCAAACTTTTTTCTGCTTTGCAACAAACTTGTGATGCAAACAATTGTGATGCCATAGCTCTTCAGAAACCATCATTTATGTCCAACTTTAAATAGTTATTACATGCCTAAAATGGTGAAAAGATATATTCCTTTTTAAAATTTACTTACCAGAACGTTTAAAATAAAAGCGACAAAGAGCATTACTTCAAAGCAAGTATATTTATTGAGGTTTGAACATAAAATCCTAAGAACATACAAAGGAGTTTAGAATGAAAGAAACTGTTAAATCAGGATAATTAAATGGTAATGATTATGGACAGTGAACAGGAAAATGTCAAGAAAGTATTGTGTTCAGTAAATTTCAGAAGATAGGGGTGTTTAGAATGTATTTCAATCATTACTATAAGGTAGAATATTTACGATAAAATACGTGAAGAGGTAGAGAATATTTACAGCAAGATTTGTGGAGAGGTTGAGGATATCTTGGAGAAAGATGGGTCTTATGAAGATATGAAGGAAGAGGGTCTTAATAAGAGATGGGAACGATAGAAAATGTTGTGCTGGACGTCACAGTCTACCGTGAGTTACACCGCTACATAGATACAGTACAACCTTGGTTATCCAAAATAAAGTAGGGAAGCCATTTTGAATAACGGGTTACTTGAGCCAAGTGCATCTAATACTGTATTGTATCTAATTAATTCTAGATTTTGAAGGCTAAATAATTCTAACCTCTTTTTTAGGCTATGTTCTATGGCTACAACTATGTTCTATGGCTACAACTATGTTCTATGGCTACAACTTACATTCTTTATAAAAGTTAAAAATAACATTTTTAATCTTACATCAATAAACTGTATACTATACTTAAGACAGATAGGTTATAGCATATTAAATATTCATTAAACAAACTTAATAATTTTCATATGTTTCTTATATCCCTCACAACCTTTTTGAAAAGCAGTATCCATCTTTTCATCAGAACGTCTGCTGGCATTCATTCTCTGCATTGTTCAAAGAACTTTAGCACAATCTAAAATTAAGTGTGATCCATATTTCTGTACTTACAGCTAGTGATTAATGTGGATATCAGTGTTGTGGGGTGGTGGTGGTGCAAATTAGCAGTGTAGCTATATTTAGACTCGAGAAACGGTGGCTGGGGAAGTCTACTCAAGGTAAGGTGTTCATTTCTTTGCTAGCCCATATGATCTCATCCTTATATTCCTGTATATTTTATTTTTTTCTCTTTGTCAGTTTTTTTTTTTTTTTTTGAAGGGATGTTTGATTCTGGATACTTTTGGGTAACCCAAGTTTCGATTGGCTCGAT
The DNA here is from genome assembly GCA_022606455.1 of Callitettix versicolor. Classification (NCBI taxonomy): domain Eukaryota; kingdom Metazoa; phylum Arthropoda; class Insecta; order Hemiptera; family Cercopidae; genus Callitettix; species Callitettix versicolor. The sequence goes on along the minus strand of CM040188.1, from coordinate 68,882,011 downwards.
TCCGGTTAAAAGACACTTTAGTATATTGAAAAGAATAGACAAATTTTTACCTTGGATAAGTAAGATCATGGTAAGCAAAAATATAAAAAATAAATTTCTTTACAAATGTTCACGCTTAAGTTATAAGAAACAAGCAAGTCTGAACAGTACAGAAAAAAACCGAAGCTTAAAAAAACCAAACTTTCTCTTCTCTTACATTTTATTTACATTTTATATTGGATACAAATCTTTAAAGACAAAATTGTATTTCTAAAATTTTAACTTGTTTTAAAATTAAATACAATTTTAAGCACTTGAAATATTTTCTAGATTATTCTATGTTTCATATCATCTTGATGATAAAAACATTAATTTACCTTTAAAAACTTCCTGCAATGAAACAAACACCTTTATCAAATCTCCTTTATTCCTTTGGAAACTTTCTGCAACTTGCTGAGCAGTTTCTAAAAGCAACATCAATAAAACCATTATTAGCAATTAAATATATTGATCTTAGTAAGCAATAACATAAAAAATAATAAATTATAACACACATTGCTATTTCCAATATTACATCTTTATACAATAATTTACTTTTTTGAAATGTGAATATGTTCCATTGTCCTTTTCTAAACATTTAAATGTTAACACTCGATTCAGTGGTGAAAAAAATTTTGCTGGAGATTCCTATCCAAAATGGCATCTGATTGCTTTTATTAGACCAAAATGGTTAGTTTTTTTTAGATTTTAAAAAGTTATTTTATAAAATATTCTATAATAATTATTATGGTTGAACTACCTATATCTACACAGAGATACCTACAACACCTACAAAGTCAATGTGCAGAGAGGCTCAATGCCTTGAAAATCATCTTCAGTAAGATTTAGGAAGCAGATACTCCTACCCTTCGCTTCGGCAATTTTATCTAACGTTGCATAAGGTCGAAAATGACATACTGTTGTGAGGTCTGGAGTGATTGATGCTGCCATGTGCCACATTAAAAAACTATCTGTTATTCAGTACTCTGCATTGAGAATACATTTGGGATGCTGGAAGACCACAAGTACCACTGCCATGGAAATATAACTGGAAATGAAGCATCTAGATCTATATTTCACAAGGTGTGTGGATAAAATATAAAAAAATTCAAACACTTACTCAGAATCATCCAGCCCAAAATCTCAAGAAAACCATAGTAATTAGCAATCTTTTGTATTGCATCAGAACTAAATTCTCAGATTACTAAAAGATCACCAGAAAAAATACTCTGCCATGGTTACGTGCTAGGGCCTATATTGTACTAGACATACCTAAAGTTAATAAAAACAAAGACACTACAGTGAACATCCTGGCAACAACTATTGAATATATTTTCAAGAAGTATAGAGATCACATCTTGATTTTTACCGACAACTCTGTGAGCGAAAACTTAGGAAAAGCAAGTGCTGTGTATTATGACCAGGATTTGAAAGTCAGGTATCAGTTGCCATGTTTCCCCACCCAAGGTACTCAGGGCTAACAATACTGCTCTGATTCAGGGCACAACAATCCCTGCAAATAGAATATGTATCATGACTGATTCAAAAGCTACATTGCAACTAATGAAAAATTACAATACACACAGTTATATCCATCGCACAATGGAAATCCACAAAATCCTACAAATACTTGTTGACAGGGACCTAAGCTTTCACTGGATACCAGGTCAAAACAGTATACATGGAAACAAAGAAGAACATAAGCCAGTTAATTTGGCTTGTGAATTTCAACCTGTTCCACCAGTCAAATAACCTCTATCTGCATCTATTGAGCATGGAGAGTTCAACTATGGATCAAGCGCTGGAAGACTAGTGGTCAACACCTGTTTGAAATTCAGTTAACATCAACAAATAAATCACTATATTACGGAATCCCTCGATCGGTGACTACCTTTGTGTCCAGAGCAAGAACAGGACACCTGGTGACTCAGTCCTACTTGAAAACGTTTAACCTGACCAACTTGGCATTGTGTATTGCTTGTGAGAAGTAAGATACGACCACCGAGCATAACTTGCTCTACTGTTGTTCTCCAAACACTTTGACACATTCAAAGGAGAACTGAAGCCTGATGTGATACTGCCACACATCTTAAAGAATTCAAAATACTGGACCCAGACAAAAGCCAACTTGAGACATCAAGCCATCGGAAACACTCTGGATGCTCGTATATAGTAATATATATTATGGTTGAAATACTTATATAACAATCTCATTATTTCCTCCATATGTGATTGAGAAACTTGTCCACAAGATTAAAATAAATATGTATTCAGTAAATACTCACTGTTCCTTGTTGCCAAATTTACACAAGAATTAAGCTGCACTATACAGTTAACCAACTGACGGGATTTTTCAACAAGTTCTTTATTAGCTTGTTCCAGAACATCTACTTTAAATTCTGCATCTTCTTCTTCTATACTGAAAAATATAGTTCATAAGTTAATAATATATTACTGGTTCAAACTTTATCTATATTACATTTATATAGGGAACTAAAAAAGACAAAAAAACGTTAAAAGCCAAACGTTTTTGAATGAGACTGAATCTGTGGCCTCTTACCAGGCTAAAGTGGTAATTATTATATTACATATACTGATGAAGCTGTTATCTTTTCTTTTTGTTACAAGTTTCCAGAGTCAACACTCTGATGGCTTGAAATCTATTGTACCTCCCCTGGCCAAGTCCAATGTCTGTGTTTTGTTAGAATGTTTGCAACCTCTGCATGAGTTGTTATTAGTATTCAGCCTATCACTTGTAGCATTCAGAATCAAGATGCTCAGCTCAGTAAAATCTATTCATCTATGATTGGCTTCTTAAGAGGTGTTACCTCAATTCAAAGTTCAGGAAATTTGAATTCTGCACACGAACCATTTGTGGTATGACCTGATGCCTGTACAGTACTCTTTGTGAATTAGTGTACCAACAGTCATGACAGTGAGATACAACGTTCTTGAGTTTTGAATGTTTGAGTAACATTGTGTTTTAGTGTTGCAGTGATTTTTTAAAATTGTGTAAATGGTACATTTTAAGGAACAAAGAATCTGCATCAACTTTTGGTTTGAACTTTAAAAAACTGCTGCAGAAACCTATTGCATGCTTGTGAAAGCATTTGGTGACAACGCAATGAGTCATTTTTTTTTGTACAAATGTTTTAAGGATGGACGTTTGTCTGCTGACAATGATGAGCACTGAGGATGACCTTCGACAAGCACAACACTGGAAAACATCACGAAAGTGAGAGAGGCTATTGTTGCAGATTGCTGACAAACAGTCCATGACGTTTGTGCGATCATAAGAATATCACACGGGTCCGTGCAATGCATCTGGTTAAACAATGTGAGCATGAGATACATTGTTGAAAAATTTGTATCAAGATTGCTGAGCAGTGAGATTGCAGATCATCATGTATTGAAAACTGCAGCAAAAGAAGATTCCAACTTTATCTTTAATGTTGTAACTGGTGATGAGACATGGGTTTACGGTTATGACCCTGAAACTAAGCAGCAGTTGTTGCAGTGAAAATTATCTTCACAATGGCAAAAAAAAGCAACATTAAGTATATGTTGTTGTTTTTTTTACATCACAGGCATTATTCACAAGGAATTTAACACCAATTGGACTGTTCCACTGTAAATGAAAACTTTTATTGTAGTTTTGAAGTGAGATGCGTGAAAGCATTAGGCACAAATGTTCAGAACAGTGGGAGAACAAGAGCTGGATTCTGCGCATTATCAAGAAAATGAGTCTGCGCATTTATCACAAGTTGTTCAGTATTTTTTGGCTTCCAAAAACATGGCAGCGATTCCCTATAATATTCGCCTAACTTAGCACTGTGCAACTTTTTTCTGTTCCCGAAAATGCAAAAATAAAGTTGAAACTGAAAGGCCGTTGTTTTGACACAATCGAGGAGATCCAGGCAGCACTGCAGGATGTGCTTCAAACACTTAATTGCAGATTTCCAGGGATTTATGGAAAAATGTTATGATCACTGTATCCATGCCCAAGGGAGTCACCTTGTGGTATTTTGAAGAAGATAGTGAAAACTAGGAGTTGTGGTAAGCAATTTTACTTTTATGAAAAATTCCCTGAACTTTTGTATAGCACCTTGTATATGAGTAGCAAGTAAGGCTGTTATCATCCTGATATAGTGATAAGTCTAAAGAGCCTTCTGAGTCTTTAAAAGCAAGTAATTTAAAATACCATTTGTGTAGACTTACATAAACATTTTCCCAACCAGGTGTCTTTGGATCTCTAACAGGAAACACCTCTAAGTGAAATAGAAGAATAAGTGCTATACAGATAAGTGCTATATCGGTGGATGAGGTCTGTCACAGTGCCTGTGGTTGTATTATCCTTTCCTCTAGTTTGAATCTAATCTAATCTAATGGGGGTGGATCTATATAGATTCTCCCATGTTGGGTACTACCCAGTTCCAAAACATTCTACACCCAAAAAACTATTGCAGTTTACTAGTCATGTGATGGCAGAGTCAAGTGGGGGATATCTGTAATGTTTGCCTGAACGAATTGGAGCAGCAAGTTCCCTAGTGAGGACATCTGTAGGCTTATAGAAAGAAATCCAATTACACAAAGAAAACAAAATTTAAGGAAAAATTTATTGATTAGGATTATGACCTATTCTTCCCGTCAGTGGTCTATCAACTCACCTCATAAAGGCTACTGCAATTTCGAAACTATAGTTTCATCTTCAGGCCATACAAAATGTTAAATCCCTCTGTCGAGGTTGTCACAAAGTTTTTCAAAAAACCAACAACGCACCGTTACTGATAACAACGACGGGCGCGCTACTAATAATGGAGACTCCGCAGTCCGGAATGTAACGACGTACGAGTCGCGTGTGTAGCTTGGTCAAGCCGAATTTCATGATGAATATTTTAAATTTGTAATTATGCTTAGTGTTTGTGATGTATGTTTTAATGTTTTGTTTGACTTTGTGACGACCTCGACAGAGGGATTTAACATTTTGTATGGCGTGAAGATGAAACTATAGTTTCGAAACCGCAGTAGCCTTTATGAGGTGAGTTGATAGACCACTGATGGGAAGAATAGGTCATAATCCTAATCATTTGAATATGTGGTCCAGTGGCTATGTTACAATAATAAAAAATTATTGCTAATGGGATAATACTACAATATGTGTTAGACAAAGATTTAATAATGAAATGAAAACAGATTTAAGAATGTCTTTTTTATTATACAATTTCACAAACTGAAATAGTTTTTGTTTAGAAAAATTATAATCGATTATAGCTTCAGAACTTGCTTCATAAAATACATTTAAAAAACCCGTAGGTCATCGATTTGATTTTTTTTATAAATGATATCTTTCTTTTATATATTTTTTCCATACTTTATGCCAGTTAGACTATTGAGGATAAGAGATTGACATTAACAGAAAAAGTAAAGGTTAGATCTCGAACATACGACCTTGAAATGCATAAGTTCAGAGAAACAGAAGACTGACCAGTGTTTTACCCATCTTGCTCTCCGAGCTTTTGTACATCCTTTTGGATTACCTAATATTAACTATGTATTGATAGTTAACGACTGCTTTACTTTATAAAAAAACAAACCTTAATCTTTGATGTATGAACAGAGTTTCAGCATGACTGCAGTAACTGGCCAGTTTGTCTGGAATCTGTTGGAGCATTGGCTTTACATTAAAAATACTTTCATCGCATTCTGTTGTTGATGGCCAATTTAAAATGGACGATAATTCAGCTGCTATCTCACTCATTTCCCTCAGATGTTTTGAATACTGCAATAAATTATTGTTTTATTAAAAAAACCAGAACATATCAAAAATAATTTTATATTACAAGGGGAATATAAGTACAGTATAAAGGAAAAAACATATCCCGTATTCAAATGAATTAACTAAGCACATGCACAGTCAGGGCCATGACACATATGAGATATTAATGACAAAGATTCATAAACTTAATTTTGATCCAGAAAAGTAATGAGCCAGAGGCTTTGACCCTCCTGAAGTCACAAAAACTTGAAATCCGAGATATTTAGCATCTCTTGGTGTTACTTTTTTTTAACAAATTTCAAATGATCCAAGAAAAAGTTTTTAGATAAATGGATGATCCTATAGTTTTAAATGACAGAAATGAAGGAAAAGAGAGCTGTTTCACTTTTTTTGACTGACTTTGTCATCCCATACTCTGACAAGAGTAAAATGATATCTGTCATCCTGATTGAATCTCTCCTTGGCCTTGAGTGTTGTGTAGTACTGAATAGTAATATTTTAATTTACTAAGCATTAGTTACAAAAAAATTTACAAAATAAATTACAACTAAACACTATTTTACCAGTTTATTACTATTTTACCAGTTTCTGTAATATTTTCACATGACAAAATGCTACAATGTTAAGTATACGAGGTTTGTCCAATAAATACGCGAACTAAGGTCATAAAAACTTTATTTTACAAAATTTCATCTACAATGATTTTGTCCCCTTCAAAATACTCTCCATTCACTGCTATGCACTTATCCCATCTTCTTTTCCACTCTTCAAAGCACCTTTGGAAATCCTCGGAAGTCAGGCTTTTCAGTCTCCTCGTCATTTCTTGTTTTATTGTGTCCACATCTTCCCAATGCTGTCCCCTCATCACATTTTTGCATTTAGGGAATAGAAAAAAGTCGCAGGGGGCGAGGTCCGGTGAATAAGGGGGATGATCAAGGATAGTGATTGAATTTTTAGCCAGAAACTGGCGAACAATCAAAGCCGAATGTGCGGGTGCATTGTCTTGATGAAGAATCCATCCATCGTTTTGAGTCAAATGTGGTGCACACGACTCACTCGATCTCTCAAACGCTTGAGAACGTTAAGGTAGAACTCAGAATTTACCGTTTTTCCTCAGGAAGGAATTCATGATGAACAAAACCTTTGATATCAAAGAAAACCAGGAGCATGACTTTGATTTTTGATCGGCTTTTCCTTGATTTTTTGTTCGAGCTTCACCTGTTGCTTTCCACTCCATGCTTTGCGATTTCGATTCGGGTCATACTCGAAAAACCACGATTCATCACCAGTGATAACCCTATTTAAGAATCCAACATCATTTTCCATGGAATTTTTCCAGTCAGTAACACATTCGACTCTTCTCAACTTTTGATGCGGAGTCAGCAGTTTTGGCACGATTTTCAGCACAAACCTTTCTTAAGCCCAAATGCTCGGTTAAGATTGTGTGCACTGTTGATTTTCCTAAATTTAGTTCTTCAGCTATCATTCGGACAGTTTTTCGCGATCAGTAAGGACAAGATCAATGTGTACACGATCAATGTTTTCATGCACACAAGAGGTTGAAGGTCGTCCAATTCTTGCATCATCCGTGGCGTCTTCTTGACCTTCTTTAAAGCGCTTAATCTACTTGAAAATGGCTGTTTTCTTCATAGCATTATCACCATAAACAACTCTCAACATTTTAGCAATTTCTTGGTAATTTTTACCAAGCTTTACCAAAAACTTGATGTTAATTCGTTATTCAGTGAATTGGTCAATTTCCATATCGACGAACAAAAAAATAATGCAAAACTAAAAATAACTCTACTCGCAAGATCCCCACAGCGTAACGTTCTGCCAAGCACTGACGGCTCATTGGGTCCCAGACAACACGTGAGGCCAGTGGGCGTGGCTTAACTCTCCGTAATGGCCACCATATTCGACCAGTTCGCGTATTTATTGGACAAACCTCGTATACCACTGATAATGCCATAGTAAAAAGCAACTTGTCTACAACATACAGAAACAATCAACTAAAAAAACAGGACTGTAAATCAGTAAAAAAGAATTATATAACTATCCACCAATTCAGTTTACAAAAAACACACTATTAATGGCATTATGTAACTCACTAGTAAACACATGCACATTTTACTTTTGTTTTCTCAGTATGTAACGATATGATTTTTACTCTGTTGGCCTACGACATTACAGTCATGTAATTATAATTTTATAAGCAGAAATACTATACACATTTTTTTTAGCAAGATTGATTTTTCTGCAAGATGATTAGAGGTATTGTACATACTTTAACATTTACAGTAGAACTGTGTGTTGGCAAAGACTGTAACCTCAATTCTGTATGACTATGCCAGTTCGCAAGTGTGGTGCAAAGTTGTTGTAAGGCACTTCTTAAATCATCAACAACATTTCCTGATACTTCAGTTTGTTTATTATCTGCAGTACAATTTACATTTAATGAGTTGAACACATCATTGCCTGTAAAAAAATGGAAAAGTGATTATTAACCCTTTGAATGCTGCAGCCATTTGGCCAGTCATATGCGGTTTTGCCTCAATTTGCACGCTTTAGAAAGAACACCTAAAATATAAAAAAAACGCCTAAAAAAGAACACAAAGGTTTCAATATTGAATTATTAAAAAAATAAAATACTAATATCTTTCTCCATAATTGTCACAAAAAATGGATTTTCTATTATAATGAAAAATAAAACTAATTTCATTATTGCAACATAGCCACCGGATCACATATTCAAATAATTAGGATTATGACCTATTCTTCCCGTCAGTGGTCTGTCCACTCACCTCATAAAGGTTACCGCAGTTTCGAAACGATAGATGAAGATGAAACGACAGAGTTTCGAAACCACGGTAGCCTTTACGAGGTGAGTGGATAGACCACTGACGGGAAGAATAGGTTATAATCCTAATTATTCTAATTATTTAATTTACATTTAAAGAATGGAATCAAAGAAATCAACACAATGAAAAAGTCATCCTTATAGAAACACTTCTTAATAACCACTTACTATAGATTAGAGGTACAGTACACCTATAACTAATCCCTAAAAATATGATGATGTGCCTGATTATAACCCAGGTGTAACAGGATGCAGTGCTATTACGGAAAAATACTTGATATAAACAACTTTGACCTTTCTGACAAAAAAAGAAGCAAATTGCACATTTATGAACAGTAAATGAGTGTTCAGTTCCCATGGGCCATAGTAGCAATGATCAAGCTGTACACAACAGCCCAGGCAACTTAATGAGATAAATATCTCATTGCCAAGTAAAATTTTCTACTAAGTTTTTTTTTACTAAAAAATAAATAATGAATTCACTGTTTGTTGTTGGTTTCAGTAAGAGTCAATTTACTTAAATCATTTTTTTTAACATTTCATGAAGTTTTTTGTTGATTTTTTAAATGCATGTACTGCTGTTTTACTTTTTTACTTTCTGTGGTGTATTACGATTGCTTTGAAGACGAAAAACGTTACTGTTTCAAAGACAAACTTAAAGCTATAAAGGGATTGGACAGTGACAAAACTCTAAAAGTGGTACAGGCATTTTAGAGTGGGAAAAACAACTATAGGGATCTGGTAGAGGAATCACAAAGAGATTTAAAAATAGAGTTCCAAGTGAGTAACAACTAACACTCTAGAAGTGAGAAAAACTATGGAAAAGTATCAATACAACTTTGTACTTTTGTCTTGCTTAAACACAGGGATGAAGGTGCCCAATTTTATAAGAAAAAGCTTTAAAATTCCAAAATAAACTTTATGAAAATGATCCTAATTTTACGACTGACTTGATAAATGTAAAAGTGGTATAAGACAGCCAAATATCTGTGAAGAAAAGCATTCAGAAAATGATGAGTATATCATATAGACAAAAAAAGTTTCACATAGACAAAGAATGCTTGATGAGTTACCAGAATCTTTAATTGTAAAGAAACATTACTAACTTATAAACTGTTACCACCAAACACTTGCAATTAAATCTCAAGGCATAGCAAAGCAACAAATAAATCATGATCCTAATCAGTAGAAAGCTAAAGCTCGGTGGTCGAAGTGCTAAAATATTAGTCAGTCTACTGCGTCACTCAACTGTGTACATAAAGGTTCTTAGTTACTCTCGTTCCTTTTCCCTTACTGTTGTCACTGTATCCATTATCCTCATTAGTCGTCAACTGGCATATGGTATAGACGTAAAAAAAAAATTAGAAGTGAAACTAGTCATGACCAAAAATTACAAATTCTGAGGCCTTTCAAAAACAATTAAAAAAATGTTCTTCAGGAAATTACTTTCTTAACTACATTTTTATCATTTTGAATTTGTGTAAATTGTAAATAAAACATAAATACTTTACAATATAACACTTATTGTGGAGCCAGTAAAAGTCGTGGTTGTTCTTGTGGTAATCATCTTTTTTCCACTAGTCATGTTGTTACTTTATTGAGTACATACAGCTCCCTTCCCAAGCTTCAAACATTTTATATTCTGATGCACATTTCGCAATACTTCCAATATCAAAACTGTTTGCCATACTGCTCCTCCAAATCTAGGTTTGTTCTTTTGTACTACCTTAACCACTCACCTACTTACTTCTACCACCTAGTCCAGTTTATATTTACTAATGTGCTTGCTTCTGATAGGTCCTCCCAATTCTTTCTCGTTATGGTCAACTTAATCTACTTTAATTGGCAAACATTTTCAAACTTTGAAAAATTTAGGGTTAAGTAACAGAAATAAGAACGGAAAGGGTTAAGACAGTAGAATGAACCTAGATTTAGGGGAGCAATACAGTAAAACATTTTGATAATGGAAGTATTTCCAAACATGTCAACGAATATAATACGTTTGAAGCTATGAAAAGCAGAGGACTGTACCAACAAAAGTAGTGATCTTCGTGACACTAACATTGTCTTTCATTTCTACAACCTATTCTGAAAAACTTAAGCTTTAAAAAAAACTAAATTACACATACAAGAAGAAAATCTGACTTTTCTACAGTTTACCTACTTGAATCGATAAAAGAAAGTTGATCCTTAATGATTTTATTTAAAGAATTCAACTTCATTTCTGTACTGAGCTCATACTCTGAATGTGTCCTTCGCAGTTGAGACAACTCTTGTGACAACTGCCCAAATTGTTCCTGTCCAGTCTTTATATTATGTAACTCATCCTTCAGCTGTGAAATAACATTTTTATATGATTCTGTTGAATCCAAACTAGACATCTTTAACTGATCCAATTCCAGTTGTAGCTTGTGTATCTGCGATGTCAAGTGGTTCACTTCTTGAGCATGGTTTTCTTCTTTTTCATTCATCTTCCAAAAAATTAGAAATCAAAAGAATTAATTATGTTTAATTATACAACAACTGGATAAAAATAATTGGAGAAAATTTTCTAAACGTATCAGAACAAGAACTATTCAAGACATTTCTTCGTAAACACTAAAAATATCGCAAGGAATATCAATTGGTTTAACCATTCTTGATTTATTAGTTTATCTATTGATTTATTCGACAGTTTTACTATCATAAATTGACTTTTTTATAAGAAATTTCTAATTTTCATTCCCACTCATATTCCATTCCTTTAAAACATCCTCTACAATTTAAAAAAAATTATTATTAACTTGTTTATTCTCACAAAATTATATACACGGATGGATCGGTTTTATTGTTCATTAAATAAACTACTTACAAGTGCTCAACAAATACAGTTTAATTGAAGTCAAAAAAGTGGTAACAGAATCAATTCCAGTATAATTTTTTTTTAACAACTTGGTGTGTGCTATAATGATTTGTAATAATTTTTGACTGTCTGTTGTTGTATTAGTTCAAAAAGTGTGATGTAATCGCTGAAAGGTTATTAAATTTAGCACAATCAAGGTTAATTTATGTTATGAAGGTAATGAAATCAACTATAAATATTATAAGCATAAAATAACAAAAATTTAAGTAAGAAATTTCCTTACCATGGACAATAATTGAGCATTTTCTGTGATTTTCTTGCGAAACTCTTCATCTATTAAGTGATTTGTAAAATCAGAGTTTGGTTGTCCTTCGGCAACTTTACCTTTGCCTTTCTTGTTCTTTGTTTGATTCTAGAAAATTAAAACAAAAGTATATAAATAAATACACTTTTATCAATTACCTGCACAATTAGTGTAAAAAACTAATTCTTTTGAAATATCAAGAAAATAATTCATCTAAGTTCAATTAATTCTAATTGGCAATATTTATAATTTAGCTATTTCTGTTATACTTTATTACATTCATTAATAACAAAATTACAATATAAAGTTTTGAAATTACTGGAATGAAAATTCTCCATTTTAAAATTGTAAAAATAAGTTGTTGTGAAGTAATTTTGAGAAACTTAGGTTATGTATTAATAAAGGAATTAACTGAAGTATTACATTAAAAATTATATTTATTTACATCAGCAACAAACCAAATAAAAATAACATCCTTGGTAAAACTCTTAAATGATGACTTCATCTTACATCATTCATTTCAATGGAATTCCTAGTCAATGTCAGTCTTTCTTGATGATGCCAACGTAATATTAAGGCTCTTTATTTAAGATCTTTCACAAACTCAATTGATGAGAACTAGGTTATCTCTAGTCATCTTTTAGTTCTTCATATTGGCTTCTCAAGCCTCAAAACACATTGAATTAGTTTATTCAATATTATTTGTATTTTCAAATCAGAGTGTGTCCATAGCTATTTTTCAAAAGCATGCATTAAAAAAGCCATGGGCGGATCATTCGTTAGCATCACTATCTATAAATAATGATTTCATTATTTGCTATCGGCAACAAAAAAATTGTCCACAATTTATAAACTCATACTATCACTATATAGTAATTCAATCACTATAAGTCACTGTCATAAATAAAATCTTATTCAAGGGTTATTGTGTGTACGAAGAATGATGCCAGTATTTTTATTCATAAATGATCATTCAGATACGAAACACATCCATCGTTTACTGTAAATAACTAGCCTTAACTGAGAGGTAGTGGCCATTTTTTTTTTTTTTTGGAAAGGAAAAATTAAGGAAACATTTTGTCTCTACTCTCAAGCAGCCAAGCCATTAACACTACAGGTTAAATATATCGATATAGTTCTACTGTGACTTTATATTTAAAGCGGTAACAAGCGTACCCTGATTAAAATTACTTACATTTATTTATTTATTTAATAATAACAATTTTAACATGAATTTACAAATATCAAACCTGCAGAGCATCCAACTCATCTTGAAGAACAGTGACTCTACGGGTTAGTTGCTCGTTCCTAAACGTTAAACTGTCTGCTTCTTGATCAGCTTTTCTTAAGCACTGGTCTTTGTCACGAAGTGCTTCTTTCAGTTCAACATTTTGACTTTGTTCCTCAACAATTGCTTTTTTTAAAACAACAAGTTGAGCTCGTACCTAAAATTCATAGTTACTTTTGTCAGTTCAAACATCAGACATTCAATTTAATTTGTCATTACACAATGGTAACAATTAATCGTTAATTAAACAAAAAATAACTTAAAAATAATCTGTAAAAACAGAAACAAACGATTATGAAATCATGTTGCTACTCCAGGAGAAAATGTTTGTAACATCAGCACTCAATAGAGGTTATCTATTATTAGATATAAAACAGTTAAAGTAGCCTACCTTTGAATATTCTCCAGCAATTTTATGGTATTTAGTCTGAAGATCTCCTCCAGGTCCATCCATTTTACTTTCCAGAAACGTTACAAAGGCTAAATTATAATTTAAAAACCATTATTCTGAAAATATAAAAAATGCACTTTTAGTACTCAAATCACTAATTAACTAAAATAGCAAGTGCTTTATTATCTGTCATGTGACCAATTATCTTCTTAATTTTTTAAGTCATATTTTGGGACTTTTGGCACATATCAATCAGTATGTAGCCAAAAGTAAAATTTTTAAGTTAGTTAACTTAAAAATTTTACTTTCGGCTACAACTACAATCAATTAATGGACAGTCCATCTAGATCTAGTCCTTAAATTAAAAATACATTTAAAGCATCGGTTAGGTTATCCAAAACATTTAAAATTGCAAATCCCTCAACAAAAAAAATGACACAAAAAATATAATATACAGGAATATAAGGGTGATATCGCACTCATGGGCTAGCAGAGAAGTAAACACCCCTCGACTTTGAGTTGATTTCTCCAGCCACCGACACACAAGTCTAAATATAACAACACTACACTGCCAATCTGCACCCCACCCTAAAATACTGACATCTGCATTAGTCACTAGGTGTCAATACAGACGTCCAGATGATGTCATTTGAATACAATGACACAATTGTGCATTTGATTAGTTTTTTATTTTTGTTGTTTTTCTTTGTACTACGACAACTACGTGGAAGCCAGTTTTGATTACTGATAAATGAACTTAAAGAAGTTGAAAGAGGAAATTTATTTGAAACCTCTTGCATCTAATTATGGAGTTGGGTTTATACCATTTCGGAATCAGTAAAATCTAAATCTAAATTTCTAGAGCAAGATGTAAAAATTAGGAAAACAAGGAAATACTCAACTATGAAAAAACAGGCAAAGAACTGATTTATGTTTTGTTTTTATCAAATTACAAAGAAATAATTTGACTGGCCCGATACAGCAAGAAAAGCTAAAATGTTAGCTAAGTTATTAGATTAGGAAGGATAAGGTTTTGTGCTAGCTCTGAGTGGTTAGGTAGATTTAAAAACAGATATGCATTTGACAACTAAATTTATGTGGAGAAAAGTAATCTGCAGACTCAGACAAAGTTGATGTTTTCAAATCAGAGTTTGAATATTATACCACAGGATATGCTAAGGACCAAATTTATAATTTCAAGGTTATGCCTTGAAAATCCTTAGCTTCGTCATATAAATAAAAACAAAATGTGCTTTAGGACATAAATTAAAAAGAACAAATTACTTTTTTTTTTTTTTTAACCTCAGCCCTGAAAGATGCTGCCTCAAATGCCCTATCAGTTATTTACAGTACCCAAAAAAGTACTTAACATATATTTTCTGAACTTTTTGCTGAATGGTTTAATGATCACTTTGTCCTAAACGCTGTACAGTTTTTAACTTATAAAGGTCTACCTAAAAAAGCAATTATATCACTTGATAATGCATCCACATACTCTTATGAGTTTAAAACTAGTAATTTTATTGTGCATTCCTTTCTCCGAATATAACCAGTTTAATTCAGCCACTAGATCAGGGTATAACAGAGACATTTCAAAGGCACTGCTGTAGTCTAAGTTGCCAATGGAGTTACAAGATAGGGGTATACAGAACAAAAATATGAATGAAGGGCTGAAGTCAGTGATTATGAAAAACAATTTTTTGGTGAGCGGAGAAAACTTTACATGGGATTGATGGAGACGATTTAGAAAGTTGAGAACTTGACAGAAATGGTAAAGAATTCCTGAATGGAGATGTGCAAAGTGGATAATTAGGAAGAAACCATGGACCAAGAAATTGTAGGAACAGTATTGCAGTCAAATGCTGACTTAAATAAAGAGCCCAATCTAGATAACATGAAAGATGGAGTCAGCAAAGCGACAGCTGATGATGGTTTTAGGGCACTAGAGGTATGCTTAAGTTAAAAGTTTTTCATTCTATAACCTACAATTTTTTTAAAGCCTTTCTTTATTTAATTTAAAAATTAAAAGTGACAATTGTGTTAGCTGCAGCCTACTGTAGACTGTAAAAATTATTTTTCTTTTAAAGCAACAGAAAAACTACAGACATTATTTTTTAAATTTTAGATTGAGGTAAAATTTCCTGAACAATGCAGAAAGTCAACACTGGCTGATGTCTAAAGAAAAGATGGTGTGTCTTGCTACTCGAATATATTGCAAGGGAGACAAGAAACAAAAAAAAATAGTGAGTTTTTTTAATGAATAACTGATATTCCATGACCTATAGTCTTAAGTATAGTATACAGGTTATTAATACAAGCCTACAAACGTACCTTAATTTTTTTAATTAAATTTATTAATTTAACTTTAATAAAGAATATCTGTAGCCTAACGAAAGAGGTTATAATCATTCAACCTTCAAGATCTAGAATTAATTAGGTACAAAAAAGTATTAGATGTTCATAGTTTAATCATGAAAAAATCGTTCACCCCTTGGGTGAAGTATCAGATAACTGTGGTTCTATTATAAATAAATATAACTGAGTGTTTCAAATATTGAACAATAAAAACATTTAATTTGATAATAATTTTGAAGAAAAATTTCAGGTAGTTTTTGCAGTTTATAGGCAAGGCCAAATACCCTTATAAAATCACACATGGGTCCACCTGTCGGTAACACAAATCTTGCTCATAGAATATGACCGATCTCAATATAATTTGGCAAAACCTATGAAAAATATAGGGTTTCATTAAAAATAATAAAAGGGTAGTTAGGGATAAAATCTTAAGGGTAAATATTTCTTTTTTTTTTTATTATAAGGTTTGGTATTATTTAAAACTAGAAATAACACTGGGCAGAAGAAACTAAAAAATAATTTCAAATATAGATTTTGCACATGAAGCGTTTCAAATAGTATGGAGCTGACAGACCTCTTTAAAAGTTCAAGTTTTTCACATTGCACTTTTCATATAATTTCAACATGTTCAGTCAAAAAAGCTGCACATATTTGTGGTAAATCTGCACTTAGTGATTGGTAAATTTTTATAATTTTTTCACCAGAACACGTTATTACATGGCCAAAAGTAATGATACAAAATATATAAATGCGAACACTACAAGAAGTTTGAAAAAAAGGAAAATAAATTAATAAGTTACCTGTATAACCTCAAAATCGCTAACATGCATAAAAGTAGGTAACATGTTTTCCATTGCAAAAGTGATTAATTAAATGCTAGTATTAATAATGAAAATATAAAAATTTAAAAAAATACTTGAGCTAACTTGACTTAGTTGTTGGGTATTTGATCACTACTGTACGAAAGAAGATTATTAAGGTAAAATTGCACTTTTGGTCAATTTTGCATTAAAACACTTCATTATATCCCTAATAGTAACAATCTAAAATATAAAAGCACAGAAACAACAGGAAGTTAGGAAAAAATGAAAATAAAAAGTAACAAACATAACCTCCAAACAACTAGCATGCAGAAGTAACATGTTTTTCATCACAAAAACGACACATTTTATTAAATGCACGTTATTAATACTGAAAAGAATATAAACTTAAAAAAAGAACTTAAAAACAACTTGACTCGGCTGTTGGGTGAAAACATGGTGTTGGGTAAAATAATGGCTGTCTTGTTACCAGTACAAAAACTATCAAGGTAATAAATGATTACCTGCTGGGTATCTGCAGTTAATCTTGCATATGAAATCTAGCATGCTCCATTCAATATAAGAAGTAATGATATCTCAATATAGTTCTATTAAAAAGGGCTTAAAATCATAAGTTATTACAATAAATTTAATCTTCCTCAAGTGCATATGTATTCCTATAATAATAGTTAAAAAAAAAAAAATGTATTGAAATCACTACTTCAGCATGAGATCCAAAAGTGCAGAAATACTGTTATTAATAATGAAAACAATACAAACAATTTTTTTTTAAATCAATGAACTCAACTTGGTTGTTGGGTGTTTACCTAACTCAACTTGGTTGTCTAACCATAGATACAATGATTATTCCGTAAAAGCTACTAACCTACCTTTGTAATGAGTGTTATCACGGCTTTGTAAAAATTGTGAATTCTGTGCTTAAATAACAAGAAAGAACATGGTATTTATGCAGTGCAGGTTGTACTTTTCAAATAATGATTTTTATTTTTTTTTTTATACCTTATTATCTAGTTAATACATATTCACCCATGAAAAATATTTTTTGTAAGATTACTTATGATTTTAGGTCATTTTTTTATGGAAATATATTGTGGTGTCATTGCTGTTTACACTGCATTAAACATATTAAATTTCATACATGGATTTACAAGTCATGTATGTTATTATTAACTACATGTACTTACTGCTCATGTGTGCTACACATTCTGACAGCCATTACTAAATGCTTTTTTACATAATTACTATGGCTTATTGCTTTTTTTGTTGATTCGTTCTTGTAATGAAAACATTGTTAAAATGGCATCCGTTACTTATGATCAATGAGATTTGTCTCTTTTTTTTAGGTTCACCACCTAACAACCATGTCAGTTAGGTCTCCAGTATTTTTTAAAATAAAGGTTTTTTATTGGTTTAGTGATCAAAAACATGTTACCTACTTTCGCACAGTAGCAATTTTGAGGTTATGCAGGTCACTTTTATTTTCTATTTCTATCGTATCTCCCATGCGAGTAGTTTTATGAAATAGTTTTTTCATCCAACAACCAACCGTGTCAGTTAGGTTAATGAGTTTTTTTTAAATAAAAGATGTTTTTATCACCCAACAACCGTGTCACTTAAGTACTTTTTTTTAATATAAGTTTTTTAATTGTTTTAGCAATCAAAAACATGTTACCTACTTTCGCACAGTAGCAATTTTGAGGTTATGCAGGTCACTTTTATTTTCTATTTCTATCGTATCTCCCATGCTTTCTGCATGTTTATATTTTGAATTATTTCTTTTGGGCATGTAATAAAGCATTTTTGTGAAAAAATTACCAACAAATCAAAAACAACACTGCATATTTACTAAGAACATTACCACATGAACAAGGAAGAAATACTTGCACATGAATATTGTAACAAAAGAACAATGACATCAAATACTCCATGCAATGTAAACAGCAATGACATTGAAATATAATTCTGTTAAATCACAACTTTTTATAAGAAATTTAATCTTCCGCACATGAATATCATTGAATTCAATAAAATAAAAAACTGTAAAATCATTACTTTAGTAAATCAGAAATTGGCAGTGCAAAAATACTGTAGGATATTTGTAAAATTAACCATTAAAATTGATTTATTTTTTAAGATTATCAATTTTTTCAAAAATTCCCCTTACTATGTCAACTGGTCTGAATGACTCTAGTACTATAACAATTTAGACACAAAATATTTGTCATATTTTTGGCAAAAATTGTTATTATTTAGAGATATGTATTAGATAATTTTGATGTAGTTTTTTTTATGTGGACTCCCTTTCTAGGGCTACTAAAATATAGCCAACTGTATATTGTGGCTTTTCTACATTTTGAGAAATTGGCTATTAATAGACTAGTAATACATAGCAAGGGTTTGGTTCTGTCTATAAACTTTACTTCAAAATATAAACATTATAGTGTTTTACCCATTATGTTGAAGTTCAACTTCAGACAAACCTTACTATTATTCATCAGGGTAGGCATCAATCAGATCAATGAATTAACCATTAAATAACAATGTTTTAAATTTTGTAGAATTTATTTGTTACAAAATGTCAATTATCTTTTTAACTTGGTTCTCAAATTGTGTTTATTACTATTTCAACAAAACATGTGAGACTGAAAATACTTTAATACTCATAACACGAGGTTAATTAAAAATCTATTTAAAACAGATGCTGAATTTGTATTACTACTTTCAATCCTTACCTTTTATACAAACCCTGAATGTTTTTATCATTGTTCCTTATCAACATTAATTTATTGTTTTAAATTGCTTTACACTGGGCGGAACATCATAGCCTACATCTTAGAATTTAAACAAATGTATAAGTATTAGTACTAAAAACAACTACTGAAATCATACGTGAATATCAATCGGAATGTTTTATTACTGTATTTTATTACAACGCAACAATTTCAAATTAAAAATTTAACTCAAATTGAGTCAAATCATCAACATCACTTTAGGTTAGACTTCTTCCTACGTAAGATGTAAGCAAAAAAAGAGTAAACTAATACGAATACGAATCTATCTGACATCTGACGTGCTAGTCAATGCTACCAACATATTGTATTTTGGCCGTTTATGAAAATAAATAACAAATCTTTGATAAGGCTATGATCATAGATTCAAATTAGAAATTAATTAGTAATTATACATGAAACAAATAACAATACTTTATTTATTGTAATTGAATATTTTTATAAATTTATGCTTATTGATACAACATTATTAAAAATAGTGATAAATAAATATTATATGTAGAATTTTGAATTATCTACTCTTCCGATTTTATAAAGAATTCCATAAAAAACACTGGAAAATTAAAATATAAAATAATATAAAACTTTAAAGAAGTTCAAAAGGTTAATTATGAAGTACAAAATGTGTTTATGGCATACTGATTACGTTTTTTAGCACTGTATTTCTTTAGTATTTGTTAAAATTAATTAATGTTTTCGGTTTTAATAATTGTGTTTTAATAATAAACTAGTTTTATACAAAAACTTTACAAAAAGGTCTGAAAATAGTTGTGTGATCAAAACCACTGTCAAAATTTACAGACGAAAACGAAATGTATTCACTACGGTAAGTTTTAAATAGTCTACAATATTAATACTGTTATTATTTCACATTTTTTAAATTAAAGACATTAAGTAGTCTATAATATTAAATTTATTTTTTGTTTAGTAGCAAATTTCAAATTGTACATAATATTTTAAATTCACCTTGTAATATTTTGTATGCAAAGTTTTTAATAATTTTTAGAAGTTATTTTTCCCGTTAATTTAAACTAAATAATAAATAAATATGATGACTTAAAATCTAAAAAGAACATTAAGATGAAAAATACAATAGTGGAACATTATTATTTTTATTAGAAAATAGGTATTTTTTTAATGCTATGTTACGAAAACCAATAAGTAATATTACAAATAAAACTAACTATTACTAAACGATTACATTATTGCAAAGTTTGACATTTTTTCCCGAACCTTATACAGTCAGTGGTCCTGTTGTAACCAATTTTAAAAACAGTGTACTGTTAATTAATGTGTTATTACTTCGAGATATAAGTAATAATTTTGCACCGATAGATAGCACTGGTACTACTAAAAGACTACTTTTTAACTTTTTAGTAGTACACAAACTGACCACCAGTGTCTGTTTGAGCTTCCGTAGTTGGTCGCCTAGCAACGGTAATCTTTAGTCAAGCTCCTTTCCCAGGTTGCCTAACCGGCAGCTTTATCTCAGTCCTCAGTCATCCTCGTTGTGTGCTCGTGGACGGTAGTAATGGTAGTGAGGTTACGTGTGTTTTCAAAGTGAACATGTTAATTTAATGGTGTTGTGATTATAGTGATGTAATTTAGTAAAGGATTAGTAAATAAGTAAAATGGCATCTTACGGACTTCTTTCACAGGGTATGTAGTAACTTTACATTATACATGAATGAAACTTCCTGTACAGCTGCAGTACATGTGTTTGTTGTGCAGAGTATTGATTGTTTGAGTATTATTGTAGATAAGTTAGTTATAACTGCGAATAATTAAGTAGCTTATTTCTTTTTCACGTGGATCAATTATTGTGTTTATTGTAAATTGTAAAACTTGTTAGTTCTAACTTCATGCAAAGCTTCAGTAGTACATTGTTTTAGACCTACCTAAAAATAAATATAAGATTATGATTTCCTGTATTCTTAACCAAGAAAGGCCTAACCTATGTTACTTTTACTGTTTGTATTTTAGCATTAAAAAACTAAATTACTGAAAATTCATGTACTTTATTCAAATTTTCTTATGAACAATAGGTTTTTACCATATTGATTTTATATCAATTTGCAATTGAAGGTAGGCCTCCTACTTTGATTAGATAATTGCTTTTATTAATATTTTTTTAATTTAAAAAAATAAAAGAAAATATCTGTTGAATTAAGAACTCAGATTTTTTAAAAACACAAGTACATAGTAGCCTGTGTCTATTAGATTTATATCTCAAACAGGGAAGAAGTGTATTTTGTTTAATTGCTTACAGTTTATTACATTTAAAAAAAATAACTACACAGTATTAAAACAGGGTAGTTAGTCAGAAAAAATGTTGATTTGAAAAATAAAAGAATGGCATGCTTTTGTACAACTTTATTGTATCCTAAGGCATTTAATTTTAATAATAAAATTCTGTTGGAATCCTTCACTTAAAATCACCATAAATTATTGCAATAAAATAATTAGTTATTAATAGTCTAGTCCTAATGTTTAATTATTTCAGTGAAATTAATTGAAGAACTAGTATTATGTAGAACCTATTAAAAGTGTCCCATAATCAGATATTTTGAAGTCTGTTATTAAAAATATCTTTCTCTCCCTGATAAGGTTAATGTAGATAAAATTTGTTGATTATCTTACTGTTATCACTCAGATTCAAACACTACAAACATTTAGACCTAATATTCTTTGAATGTAGGCCTACTGTATACAACATAGACTACTATATTCTCTTGCATATGTTTGTAAACTATTATTAATGAACCCAGCTTTGTTGTATCTGAAAGAAAATAATATGTGTACTATACAAACTTCCCTGGCTAGTTTTTTTCATTTATGGTGGAAATAGAGACATTTTTCCTTATAATATAGGCTATATACTGTCTGAATGGAGACTGAGCAGTCTCCACTGTCTTCAAGTTCTAACAATTTTCACATAACTGAAAAATTAAATGATAATGGTTGAAAGGTAAAAGTAGCAAGTAACTATTTGCAGTGGAAGTAGGCCTATATATTAGCTACTGTGTTATCCTTTTTGATTAAATTTTTGTTTAAGAATTTTTTCCAAATAGGCCTACACGTGAAATTTACGTACTTTGGGTCCAAATATATTAAAGTGAAGCTAAAGAAACAGTATAGCCTTTATTATTATTGGGCTGTTCCGATTTTTTATTTTTTTAAATAAATGTAATGTATTACTGGGCTACGAGGAAGGCACAGAACATTAAAAAGTGTTTGAATTAGTGTACCCCAAAGTTGGGTGAAACAAATAAAGAGATTAAAAAATACGTTAAAATTGTTTTTTTAAATTTATTACTTTTAAAATTTTAATACAAAAATATGTAAAAATGTTAACATATTTTTCTTTTTTAAATTTTATTGAACATTAATATAGTAAAAATGTGTTAAATTTTGCTATTTTAAAAATTACAATACAGTAATAAAAAAAAGTCAAAGGTTTTCAGTATTCAATGAAAACTACTCCAGTATTTCCTCAGGCATGGGAAGTTTAAATTGCTTCTATCTTAATGGGCAGGGCTTTTAAGAACTTAATTCTTGGCCGTTTCAGGGTTTTTATCATTATCTGTATTTATGACAGCGTGTTGTGATACGCGAGGACTGAAGTGTAAAAGAGGCGTGGTCTAATACGACTACTCTACCAGATGTTCAGCCAGCATCAGCTGCTTGGCTAGACTGAATGTCTCCGTGGTAGGGCACGTACTCAAACATTGTGCTAACATTAAGTAAAAGTGTATTAGAGGAACGTATTTTGTTTGAACATAATATTTTTCGGCACATCCCTCGAATAATTTTCTGCAGAAATGTTCAAACCATGCTTGTGACGAGTATGCCCTTACAATGACTATCTCAAATAATGGAAGTTAAATCATATTGTAGGCTACTTTAATGTAGCGTAATGTTTACTTGCTTTTGATCACCATTTCCTAGGTTCTAAATGGCAAGGGTCTTGACTAATATGGAAATAGTATTATTTATTGATAAAATAAGTAGCTCTTAATTGTGTCTCAGCCTCTGTCCTCATTGATAAGTCCATTTTAACGGGAAAGGAACACAGTTGTCTTTAATCAGTAGAAATACCTATGTAGGCCTATGTCTACTATTTTATTTATTTATTTATTTTTTAGATGATGAGAACAAACATTTCAAAGATACATTTACTGTTGTACGAAGTATAGAAGTCATATAGACTACTTCTCAGGTCTTTATCAAAGAGGGAAAGCTGATAAGCATTATTTATCCTGCTTGTTAAACATGCCATTTTATCCAAGTTTTAAAACGTTGGATTTATGAATTTAAAATTGATTTACTACGATCTTAGATTGTAAGAAGATATCAAATTTCTGTTGGTGAACAGTTTCTGAACTCCCGAATTTGTGTTGAGCCTAATCCTGAAGGGATTGTTGATATTTATAATTTTTGAATTACCTTTCAACAAATCTATTTGGAAAGTTGCGAAGGCATAGTGTTCTTAAAAAAAACTGGATTGAAAATTGATTCTAAGCTAAACATTAAAAAATTAAAATGACAGCAATTTTAAAAGTAATGGTAAGGTTATTTTTTTCCAAAATAACCTAGATCTTTACATATTTAATGTTTATGTAATACGGAGTTTAAATTCTTTTGGTCAAACCGTTCTGGAAATACAAAATATTTTTGTGAAAAACGAAATGTGGTTTTTGGTTTACATTGAATTTTAATTTTTTTCTTATTTTGATTTTTTGGATCACATCTCTTAAATTATTGCACACTTGTTTGATAAAAAAGAAGCAAATGGTCTAATATTTTAGTATGTGAACTATTCGAAGACGAATTTGATCGCGTATTCAATTTTAGGATTTATTTTTGCAAAAAATAGGTAAAGTTGGAAAATATCTCCAAATGGTTCATGATTTTTTTTAAAAAATGGCTGATTTTGACAATATTAATTTCAAAATTCTTTTGTAATCAGACCAAACATTTTCTTTTGACACATTCTCAATAAAGCTATAAAAAAGTACAAGCAACTCATTTTAAATTATTTTTGTTTGCTTTTGTAGATAAGCTTAGTCGGTTTGTACAAAAACCATTCGTTCCATGTTTCAATCTTTACTGAGACCAGAGTCCGTTTCCATTTCACCTCTTTACTTTATAGCCTATTAAAGTCATTTTCAAAGGCTATTTTATTATTTTGATCGGAAGAAAAGTTTAAAATTGCTGTGGAACGATTTTCTCGTTATCGCGTCAAAAAAACTTAAACTTTCGTTCAACCGTAACCAAGTAGAAAAGAAAGTCTAACAGAGAAAGAGCTTTCTTTGACACAACGACAAAATTTGGGATTTATTTACCCGAAAAATGCCAGGTACTGCCTTAGTTCAAATACACGGGTAGTGTAATTTGATAAATCATAACTTTTTAGTTCGTAAATACGATTTCTGGTGTGGTTCAAACAACACAAATTTCTTTTTCTAACAATATTGTAAACGTAGATATTGTACAAGCTTTTTGTTATATGTTCTTGTTTGTGGATTGCGAGAAAGTGCAATGTTTTTTGTTTTTTTGTTAGTCCTAGAGTCAACCTTCAATTTAAATTATTTGCATACAATTTGCTGGCAATATGCCAAACATCGGCCATGAAGTAAGTTCCTTGCACTTACCGTAGGTCTGATAGCGTTGTTTGTCTTTCTTTGTTGCTATAGCTCGCTCGCTGCGGGAGGCGAGGCCTAAACTTACTGGCTTCATCTAGAAATATCAATATTAAACATCGAAAGAGTTGACAATAGTCTCACAAAAGTTTATGCCACTATGTCTGTTCTATAAGAATTTGTTAAAAGTTATTTAAAGAAACACTAGAAATCAGAATAAGAAAAGAAATAACTTTCATTAATTTCAAATTACCTTGGAAGTAATATACAAGTTCAAAGAATACAAGCTCATCTATACTGATTATTCCAAGAACCCCAATGGGGGGAAGGCACAGGTATATATGAAGATGACTTGGACTAAAGTTCAGTTTGGGGGTAACATAACATTGAATGTCACAACAGAATTACACACTATCAACAAAACTAGTTTATAATACGCAAAACTAGTTCCTTTGCGCAAAACTGGCTGAAGAACGTTTAGGTAAGCGTTAAGGTGGTACTTGTGTTATTTACGTTTACAGTTACGTTTGTAGAATTGAAAAATTGGGCCTCTTGTATGATGATCCAGTTATTACTGGTAGCTTCCCAAATGGAAGAATTTCAGTGCAATAGTGACTACGATACTCTTCAATTGGCACTATTTTGTGTGTGTGTGTTTGTATTTTTGTGAACTATAATACAGCTCGTTTGAACAATTAGGCCGGGCGGCCACTGAATGCGGAGAGGAGTTGCGCTGAGCGTAGTGAACTACACGTTAAAAGCCTAACTTATTGTTTTTAAATTTAAGTACGGCCACTGAAAGCATAGCGGCTCTGAGCGGAGTGAAGCGGCTTCGCTGACCGCTCGGCGCAGCTTTGTCTCTGTCCTGTCGGTTTTCAAGCTGACTCCTTCCCCCCACTACGTTGACCACGCCTTCAAACTTATCATTTAACGTTACGTAGGTTACCGTCGCCTAAATTACGTTTTTAAACATAGTAGTTTCTTAAAATTCGTTACAGTACGCCTAAACATTAAAATCTAAAATATACAAACGCATTCTTTAAAATGGCTGAACTCTGCTTCTGGTTGCCGTTCAACTTCATTCCGCTCAGCTCCGCTCCGTATTTGATGGCCGTCCAGTTTTACTTTGAAATTCTTCAACTTTGAAACTGTTCCTGATAGAAAATAATCCACGTATCTTTAAGGATATGATATTGATCAGATGTAGTTAACAATGCGTATTTTGTTAAGAAAAAAGATTTACACTTACACTCTTCTTAGAGGCTGGCCCAGGGATTGTAAGTCAAATATTTTAAATGGTAACATTTAAAATACCCCGTTTCTATTCTACATTGCTATTCAAGATAATGGCTTCATAAAGTTCGAATACGAAAATTTTAAATACTTAATTACAATTTTTATTAAATTTTGTTGTTTAAACTTTTTCAATTGTATGAAAAAATCAAAACATTTGGTATATTCTTCCGCCATATTGGATACAGATGGAAATAACTTTTTATTTATACCATTCTTCTTGTCTTTAAGGGACATTTAAAATGATATATTTCACAGAGGGTGTTAGTATTTAAAATACATGAGATTCAACCCGTGGATGGCCCCATATGAAAGGGATGAAATTGTTTTCTTACCAATAATGTATTGTGAAAGTTAAAGTAGGGTCTGGAACTGTTTTTAAGCTATTTTTTAAAAATATTTTTGATTCACCTGTACATTTCCTAGGTTTAGGCTCGGGAACGAAAAATAACGCCGATTTTTCTTAATGATAATTACAATTAACCTATTTTCTTCAGTCTTTAACTCACCTCGTAAAGGCTACCGAGGTTTCGAAACTTCACTGTTTCATCTTCAGGCCATAATACAAATGGTCAAATCGCTCTGTCGAGGTCGTCACAAAGTTAACAAAACATTTAAAACACACTTCACAACACTAAACACAATTACATAATTCTATTAAAACGCACAACGGTAAGGTTTCGTTTTGCCAAACGTTACTGTGCAACTTGTATGTCGTTACAGTCCAGATTTTTTTAAATACGAGGTGTGTTCAGAAAGTAACGAGAATTTTAATATTTTGAACAAAAATTTATTTATTCTTCTACATTGATGTTGTCGCCTTCAAAATAGTCCCCATTGGAGATTATGCACTTGTGACAGCGCTTCTTCCAATCCTCGAAACACTTCTCAAACTCGATCTTTGAGATAGCCTTTAGTTCTTTCAGCGATGCGCTTTTAAAGTCATCTACGGCTGTAAAACTCTCGGCCCTTTAAGATTCTCTTTATTTTTGGAAAAAGGAAAAAGTCACACGGAGCCATGTCTGGCGAATATGGAGGCTGGGGCATCATTACAGTACTGTTTTTGGCCAAAAATTCACAAACTAGCAATGAAGTGTGCATTATCGTGGTGCAAAAGCCATGAATTGTTTTTCCACAGATCCGGACGTTTTTTTCGGATTGCTTCATGCAAACGGCGTTGAACTTGTAGGTAGTACTCCTTATTCACCGTTTCATCTTTTAGCAGGAATTCATGATGCACTATGCCATTAATATCGAAGAACACAGTGAGCATAACCTTCACTTTCGACCGCACTTGTCGAGCCTTTTTCGGTCTTGGCGAGCCAAAGTGCCTCCACTGGGATGATTGAGCCTTAGTTTTTACGTCATATCCGTAAAACCATGTTTCGTCACCTGTTATAGTACGTTTCAGTGATTCTGCATCGTCGTTGACTTCATTTAGTGACTCCTGAGCAACTTCCATTCGCCGCTGTTTTTGTTCAAAATCCAACAATTTTGAAACGAATTTTGCTGCCACGCGTTCATACACAAAATATTGGAAACGATGTCATGACATTATCCAATTGATATGCCAACATCATCAGCGACCTCTCTAATTGTGATTCGACGATTGTTCATAACCATTTCTTTCACTTTTTCCACGTTTTCATCGATTGTTGATGTGCATGGGCGTCCAGGGCGTTCGTCATCTTCAACGTTTTCACGGCCTTCTTGGAAACGCTTATACCACTCGGAAACTCTTGCTTTACTCATAGCAGATTCACCCTATGGTGAATCTTTGTTATCATTTCACACACTTTGTTACACTTTATTCCGTTTTATACGCAAAATTTGATACAAATTCTTTGATCCATTTCTTTTAACAAATGAAAATCGTCGCTCATAAAAACACGTCTAACCTTAGTGGCTGTCACAGACAAAGTGAACAATGAAAACAACATAATAAAAAAAATGTTTGACAATCGGACTCTCCAAGCCCGCGAAATTTAAAAATTCTCGTTACTTTCTGAACACATCTCGTATGTTTCTAATTTGCCGCTTAAGTTCTAGAAGTGCGTTACTAGCAGACGGACGGACAGACAGAAAAATTTTAAAAAATCTTTAGTGAATACGCCAACCTACGGAATCTAAATATTACGGCGTGAAAAAGCATCGGATTACTTCAGCCAAAGAAATTTTTATAAAAGCAAACATTAGGCCTACTTGAAGGTAGTGTGAGGGTTGGACGCCGGAAGCCACGTGTCCTGCAAGTGGAAGTGATCCAGAAATAACTTTGAAACTATGAATCACAGCGAAAAATGAAAGAAAAGGGTCTAACATCTGTCTTATTTATTTAATTGTTTGTAAACGCTTGCATTAGTCCTTTGTCAGGATTCCGGTGTCTGGTTACTAAACGGGACTTGGGGCTTCTAACTGAACTGCCATCCCCTATCCTTCGAGGCTTCTTCGCAGGTAGTCTCAAATTACGTTTGGACTTGTTTTTTCTAACGTTACTAGTGAATGGTGTAAAACTTGCAAAACTTTTTCAATGACGGAACCTTTAAATATCCAAAAAATAGGTTTGGGTCACCGTCAAAATTCCAGTTCGAGTTCATCGGCAGTCGGGAAAAAATCTAAAAGTTGCTGATCTCTCTTATATTTTTACGAATACTCGTATTTATAGCAATTCAAATTCAGTGTGCCAAAGTTGCAGTAATCAGTGCTTTGTTTACTTCAGGACTGTAAATATTTCAAAGTTGGTACTCTGACTTGAGATTTGAATATTTATATCTCAAAAAAGGAAAATTTTAAAAACGTAAAGAAGTTTTTAGGTGATATATTATATTTAAAGAAAATATTTTTCTTCTCTTTATTTGTTTCACCCAACTTTGGGGTACACTAAATCAATCACTTTTTAATATTCTGTGCCTTCCTCGTAGCCCAGTATTGCTTCATTCGTTGTGATCTTGCTTTTCTTTCTTCGTCAGAGATTTGGATCGTTCGCTTGGATTTGACTTTGCCTTGGAACCGTTGCTTCTTGTCCTTGGTTATTGTTTTGGCTGTTCTGTCCATCAGCATAGTGTCAGTGATCTGCAGTTCTGTTATGTCTTTTTCCGTTTCTCTAAACCAAAGTGGTTTAGCTCTTCTACTGCGAAAGTAGTCAAATATTTTTTTGGTTAGTCTATTTTTGTCCATTCGGAGGATTTGACCATAAAAATCAATTATCCTTTTTCTTATTGTGTCTGATAGTGTTTCAGTTTTTTGGTAAAGAGTTTCATTACAGATGTGGAGTAATTGGTTGTTACGGAATGTGGGGCCTAAGGTTTTTCGTAATATCTTTCTTTCTTTGATCTCCAGCCTTTCAAGTGGGCCCTGTGTTGTGAGAGATAATGTTTTTGTTAACAGAAAATTCAACAGTTTCTTATTAAAATTAAATATATATATATTGTCCTACACCCGGTGTGTTTTTACGCAAGTAATAAATCATCAGGTTTTTGTTCGATTGTCCTACATTAATTGAACCAAAGAAATAGTTCACAGTTTTCGACAGCAGGCAAACATTCGTAAACTGAAATAAATTCATAAATTTTACATTGGCCGACACTTTTGAATGTCGATCGAAAATCAGTAGACTATCTCTCCTTCGCTTTTTATATATCAGCAACGGGAAGTTGTTTTAAACGCTGTCTGTATGGATGTCGTAAGTACCGTTGCATTGTAAATATCGTATTTGGAAGTCAAGGAATGCACACTTACATACACAGCATGTTTGTGTGTGTGTGTGTGTGTGTGTGTGTGTGTGTGTGTGTGTGTGTGTGTGTGTGTGTGTGTGTGTGAGAGAGAGAGAGAGAGAGAGAGAGAGAGAGAGAGAGCATGTATAGAAGTGAGGTGGTAGGGTTTGAGCAAAATCTAATCTAATCTTTTTGGGAGTTGTTTTGACAACTCCCAAAAAGAATTTTTTCGGATTACATTTTCAAAGTTTCCGGAAAACAGCAGATGATTCTGTCTTTCGTTTAGGTCTTGACATCGGCTAGCACGTGTTTCCTTTGGGTTATCGAACATTGTCATTGTCAGCTGATAAAATATATTGAAGCAAAACTACTTCCACTTCGCAGCAAATCTCTTTCAAGGAAACTATGTAATTTTTTTTTCAATCGATATAAAACCAATGATACAAAAAAAAATATTATTAAAAGAAAACGAAAATACCTTTTATTTCTCAATCATTTTTAACCGTCCAATTACAAATATAGCGTAATTTCTTGTATTCAATCTTTAAAAGTTATTTTCTTCATAAACTATAAATAATTTTACGTGTTCATTGTTCCAATCTAGAATATTTATCGAAACAGTCGGTAAATGAGGTTCGTTCGCAGTTAATTGGTTAAGGTGTTAACAGAGTAAATAGTAATATTTGGTTTTATACTTTGAAAAGTTGGCGAGATTAAATTTGGGTCTGCGTACACTTTTTTTTGTGTTTAACGTCCGACTATTGTGCACGCTTGGGCTAATGCGGACGATGGGATGATTTATAGCGTATGAAAATGCCAAGCCCTCGCCGGGAATCGAACCCGTGATCCTCGGGGTGAAAGCCTAGTACGCTATCCACTAGGCCACCGAGGCGGCTCTATAGTACACTTTTTAAGCGAGTTTTTTTATGAAAATAAAAATGCAGCCGTAATTTTAAACCAACGTGTAAAGTGGTCAAAAATTAAATATTTCATAAATCTATTGTTTAATTTTATGACATACATTAACGTTCAGACATTTAGTGATCAAACTAAAGATTTGTTTTTAATAATTATATAACGCATATTCTGTCAGCGATATTTCTGTAGAAGATCTAAAGCTTTAACTACAGCGAGTAAGGTTGAATTAGCCTACACATAAAATTCTGTGATTGCTTTGTCTTGTAAAGCGGTCGGAATTGAATAATGAGATGCCGAAGAACGCCATAAAAAACTGCTTTCACCTGTCTTAACAAATGAATTTTAACGAATTCCCTTTTCTCTTGTTTGTCATCGTTGTAATGCTGCAGCTGTAAAGTACAACAGCAGTTGTGAGAACACCCGTACTGGTAATGTTGGCTACACTGTTAGCGGTCTTAATTGAAATTATCAGAGGACAACACTGCCCGCCTTGCGAGACAACCCCAGTCGCTGCTCTCACAGCTGTAAATTTGCGTCGAATGTAATCCTACAACAATACAAAATAAGTTTTAATTTAATTTAACGAATAAATTAATGTTTATAATTAGCTGTTTTGAGCGTAAATATTTACAAAATCGTAACTTTTTTCTTACAAAATCAATAGCCTAATAATTATAGATTACAGTAGTTTTGTAAATTTTTTATTGTTGGTTTTTATATCCAATTAGTGTTTCCTTCACTTTTGCATTATAACCTTAAATTTATAGTTTTATAGGCTACTGTAATTTATAATTTGTACGTAGTTTTTACAGAGAAAGTTATGTACTGGGCCGAACAATAATATTGCTCAACAATATACTCAATAATATAGACTGAACATAGTTTAAAAAAAGTTGTTTTAGAAATGCTGTCGATTTGTCTGTGCCGATCAAATTACCTAACATTTGGATTGATATTTTGTTTATACATAAAGACTTTTTTAAAAAAAAATTGATAACTAACTTTTAATTAGTTGCCATAATTATTTTTTTTCTTAACGTTCATGGTTTATCGAACGTTTAGACTAATGAGGACGAAGGATCATCAGCGTTAACAGTAAGAGAAAAATAACGGAATTAAATGCTTAAAGTAAAAACCATTAAAGTGGTAAAAAGTTCCCAGCCAAGCCTACAATTAAAAAAAGTTGTTAAATCACCTTTGAATTCAGCCAAGAAACAGTCACCTGCTTGGTTAGTTTATTTGGTAATTTTCGCAATTGGCCGCGGCTTGCTGATAGCGATTTGATTTCAGCCGCGGTTACATTTTGAGAAATAGGTGAAATATTGATCAACGTGCTTGAATCAAGCAATCTCTTAGTTTAAAGTTTTTATGTGAATTTATATATAGCATGTAGAGTTTATTTTGTGTGCATTATTAAGAGACGGGTAGGTCATTCACAGTGTAAATGGGCTCCTTAAATATGGTTTTGGTTTCGGAATGAATTGTATAGTTTTAACTCAAATAAGTGGGTTGTTCAAGGTTAGTAACCTGTTTACATCTGCACTCGTATTTTTTCCAAGACGCTGAGCGTAAGGAACAACACGGAAGAACACCATTGTCATTACAGTGAGTAATGATAAGGATAGCATGGAAGGCACTCCGCCGCCAAGTGCGAAGATTGTTCGTGTTCAGTAAACTGTGTAAGCAGGTGATTGATTATTGGCGGAATTAAAAGGTGATTTAACAAAGTTTTTAATTGTGGTATTGGCGGGGAACTTTTTACCACTTGTTTTTTTTCGTTATTTTAAGGCGAAAAGCACATTGAGACTATTATCGCCTTCCTGAATGTAAGTGTGAGTGTAAAGTGTTAAAGTCGTCAGTGTGTTTGTTAGACTCGCGTACCGCAAACGACGTCTAAATCCTCTCAATATGTGCAGCTAGTCTGCACCCCTGCGGGGGATTTTTGTTTAGATTGGGTTAGTTTTTGTAGAAGTGTCGCTGGTACCAAATATCATGAATCCAATATCATGGATATCGAAATATCATGGAAGATCATTATGAAAAATTAATGAACTAAAAATAATAAGTGCATGCAAAGACATTATTTCAGTGCTTAAATTTGATTATAATTGCCCAGGGATGTGAGAGCAAAATTGTTCAAAATTATAAAGAACTTAACACATTCTAATTATATTCTTCTTCTTTACTGCTAGGATTATTGTCACTATGTTGAGTATAATGATCTGCCTTCCCTAGCTTCGTCAATTCTATTTTTGTTGACGCGTTTCGGAGAACCTCCATCTTCAAAAACTATATCTATACTCCTATATATCTAAATATATATATATATATATATAAATCTATAGAGTATAGATATAGTTTTTGAAGATGGAGGTTCTCCGAAACGCGTCAACAAAAGTAGAATTGACGAAGCTAGGGGAGGCAGATCATTATACTCAACATAGGAACTTAACAAATATTTTTGAATTTTCATTGCGTGTAAATGTAAAAACTAGTTATCTTGTTTCCGTCTGTTTCCAGCCTGAAACGGAACAAGTAAGCTCGGAAGCAACCGTACCCACCCAGTGATAATCTGTGTGAGAAATCCACCTCCCCATGATCCCTGTTGCACCAATCCTGGATGTTACCTATGAGTTGGTATGACCATCGTCCATTTGTTGATTCGTCCCACTGTCGCTGGCATGTCTCCAGGGTCCGATTTCGCTCCTGTGTGTGTGTGTGTGTGTGTGTGTGTGTGTGTGTGTGCGCGCGCGTGTGTGCCGCGTTTTAAAATAAATTATGACAGCGGGTTTATTGATAGCCTTAGTACAATACCTGTTCAACCATACGTTGCCCAGTTTCATGGACAGACCTAAACAGGTTAACGGGCAGATTGTGTTAGATCATCCATAAGTTTTACTGTTACAGTTAAGTACCCTCTACCAACCTTCTCTTCAGTGAAGTACCATTGTTCAATTAGCCTTGAAGGTACTAGAGTCGAGATACTCTAAATACCACCCTTCATTATTCGCTGCCTTACAGTTTGATGCTATTATTAACGTATTCCTCATTAACTAACATTTTCATACTTGGGCGGATTATGAAACCTCTGCTACAATGCAATTTGAGTATAGAGGCATGACACGCTAGATTAAACTTGCTAACGACCTGCGAACATAATAGTATTGGTAGTGAGCATTAATTAGTCAGTGTATCGATATTTCAAGCAATTTAAGTAATCGATATAAAACTGAAGCATTCCCGCAGAGGGGTGTAGACTAGCTGCACCTATTGAGAGGATTTAGACGTCCCTCGCGGTACCCGAGTCTAACACACACTTACACTTACTACACTACACTTACGACTTTAACACTTTACACTCACACTTACATTTAGGGAGGTGATAATAGCCTCAATATGCTTTTCGCCTTTAAATAATAAAAAAATAAAACTGAAGCAATTTTCTGTACCAGCAGCTAGTGTTAAAGAAAAGGCTCAACTGCTCTACTTTACGTAAAGTTTAAATTGCATCAGTGGCAACTTTGAATTCTTATTGATAAAATATAGGCGGACAGTGTTATATTTGACTGTGGCCGGTAAAAAAAGCAGGTAATTAAACAAAGGAAAATATGTTTTTTTTGTGTTTAACCGTCCGACTGTTGTGCACACTTGGGATAATGCAGACGATGGGATGATTTATAGCGTATAAAATAATGCCAAGCCCTGGCCGGGAATCGAACCCGGGTCCTCAGGATAAAAGCCCAGTACGCTATCAACTAGGCCACCGAGGCGGCTGAGAAGATATCTGTAACCCCATATCTTCAAACTATATATATATATTCGGCAAAGATATCAAAAGCTTCGCTTCTGTCGGTGAATCCCCGAGTTGCACACGTTTTTTGCTTTTTCACTTACCAAGTAGGCCTATACAGTGGCTGCGGTAAACCACGTTGCTTAGTGTCAGTCAGGCCGTGAGCAGTTCACTAGAACACAGACAGTCTGGTTGTATCTGTGCGCCGCCCACGTCCTTATTAGTGTATGCCTAGTTAGCATAACGTTTGTGTTAATAAAAGTAAGTCATTTCATTTAGTTAGGATAAGAGGAAGATAATTAATGTTTAGTTAATTAGGACTACAATGGGCAACTGACGCAGTTCATCTATTTTTTCAAAATGAAAACTGTTGCATTATCAGCCTACACAGTCTTCTTTGTGCATCCGTTACAGTACGCTAATACATGTTGCAGTATTATAACTGATCACAAAAATATAACTGAGTTCAGAGAAATATTCAACTAGTTGGATATTACAATGTGTGTATTTAAGAAAGAGAGACATTTAACGAATTTCATGTCGTTAGTTAATGGTGGGCAAATTAAAATCACAACCCAAGTAGAAGTTATGAATTAATGTGTACTTGGTGTTAATTTTATCCTGAATCGATTTGGCGAGAACTGCGGGAAAATGTAGGTCATACTTTACGGTCACTGGGTATATAAACAGCAAAAATGGGTTATGTCTATTTTGCTTTTAAAATAATTAAAAATTTCATAATTTGTACACAAATGTATAGGCAATGACAACAAATTGAAGGCGACTACAAATACTGCTAAGGATTTTAATTTCCGGAAAATATTATTGAACTGCATCATAAAGCCAAACTTCTTAACTGTGAAATTACCTGTAAATAAAATGCAATTTACTTAGAGATTCCAATCACTATTTTGAAACTAGGTTAACTAGGTTATCTTTTTATAAAAAGTGGAGAAGCTCTGTTTGCCCCCATTTAGTAATGCGTTACTATTAGCGGTTGTAACAAAGAAAAAGTTAAGTACAGCGAAGTGTTAACGGGCAATCAAAATTAAGAAAAAATGCACATCGTTTCTTCAGTAGTGCAAAAGCACATGCAGTCCCAAATCCTGAGCCTCATACTCAGCTTTTCATAACCAGCTGGCTCTTTTCTTGCGTCACCTTAGTAACCTTTCCTACCGGTGTTTTCCTGTACATATTTTTAGTTATTTTACCGTCACGCTTTGTCAGAGCACGTCCAAACCGTAATGAATGAGGTAAGCTTGAGATTTTCGCAGGCCTAAAAGATCTTCCTCTCACCTATCGAATAGATCTGTTGTCATTTACTAAGGTTCAAGTTTCACTTCCGTACATCAGCACTGGTCTAATCAATACGTTGTAATGACCTACTTGCTTCTTATGTTAATATGTTAAACAAGTGGAAATATGCCTTATTTCCGGCTGTTACTTCTCTACTTGTACAATTTTGTGAAGGTTTTCAGTTATTGTAGAATCGAAATTCAGTAATAAAAACTAGCGACTGCTTGAAAATTGTGATTTCCGTATAAGGTTTCTGGCGATATACGAGGTGTGTTCAGAAAGTAACGAGAATTTTTTAATTTAGCGGGCTTGGAGAGTCCGATTGTCAGACATTTTTTTTTATTATGTTGGCATACATGCCCTTGAAGTATGATAAAACTTTCAGCTGTTTTCATTGTTGACTTTGTCTGTGACAGCCACTAAGGTTAGACGTATTTTTATAAGATCGGCGATTTTCGTTTGTTAAAAGAAATGGATCAAAGAATTTGTATCAAATTTTGCGTAAAAAATTGAATAAAGTGTAACAAAGTGTGTGAAATGAACAAAGGACTATGGTGAATCTGCTATGAGTAAAGCAAGAGTTTACGAGTGGTATAAGCGTTTCCAAGAAGGCCGTGAAGACGTTGAGGATGACGTACGCCCTGGACGCCCCAGCACATCAACAACCGATGAAGATGTGGAAAAAGTGAAAGAAATGGTTATGAACAATCGTCGAATCACAATTAGAGAGGTAAAAAAAAATAGTGATTCCCGTATAAGGTTTCTGGCGATGTATTTGTCCTATCATACGTTCCTTTAAGTTACACTCAGTTCTTTACGTGCCTCTTTGAGTAATCTCAGGTAAGCTTAATTGTTTATCGTCCGTTTAGGCAAGTACTTGTGTAAAAAACATTCGGTGTTTCTAAATTTGAATTAATTTTAGGCTATTTTATGGAAATTCTAAAACTTCAGTTACATTGGGTGATTCATGAAGGATTTTAAAATTTTACGAAACGTAGAAATGTATTAAAATGATTTGCATAGTTAATTGAGGTGTCACTTTTTAGTACCTAAATTTGACTCACGTAGTCCGTTAGTACTAAATTCACCAAACATTGTCGTGTATACCGCATTCAGTATATAGTAAGGATCCATCCAGTGAGCCTAAATTAATTTACTCTTTGCATCAATCCTTATAACATATCAGTAACTGAAATTTTAATTTTTTTGTAGTTATGCGTCAAAATTTCACATCAGTAACACTGTGATACCCATAATTTCCGAATCTGGGATAATGACCTCCCCGCATGAAACCTTTCATCGTTTTCGTGACAGCCCTAAAGTAAAGGTTTTTGGGGCTTTTAACGACGGTCTGTTCTTCTTTTAGGAAGCAAGGAATGGTGCCGTTTCAGTAAATGTTAGAATATTATGTAATTCCTCAGGTACATTTAGATGAGGAAGATCAAAATGAACGTTTCGGTAAGATCTATAAGACCGACTCACTACCGCTTAGAAGTCTGATATTTTCGTAAAACCCAACTCTCAGGTCGGTGAATTTGCCGTGACGATACAATGGGCCACGTCGCATTGAAGATCGAACATTTGTACCACCTGAAACTGCTGATATCGCTGAGTTGAGAGTCAAATTAATCGTAGCTACAAAAGTATTGTTCGACTTACTGGCTAGAGTTTGGAATTAAATCGATTTCAGGGGGTTGTACTAAGGTTGTCCGTAAAGTAGGGTTCCCAAGGGGCTATAGCCGCTGCGAACTTGGATCCGGTGCCCTTGGCTTGCAGCTTGGTTCCTCCACTCCCAATCCCCACTCCGCAATCGGTCTGCGACGCTCAGTCTTGGCTTGGTAGCCGTTAATAATGGAGTTGTCTTTTCTGTCTGCCACCAGGTGCGAATTACGCTCTGTGATTCGTTTTTTGTGTGCAAAAAACACTGCGCCGGTGGACATTCATATCCAACTGTGTGATGTCTGCAGAGAAAAATGTATGAGCATACAACACGTGCGCAAATGATGCGGAGAATTCAAAAACGAACGTACAGACGTTAATGATGAACAGCGTTTCGGACGAAACGATTGCGAAAGTGAAAGAAGCAATGCTGAACAATCGAAGGGTAACTGTTCGGGACCTCTCCGAGATGATCCCTGATGTCAGCAAGACCTGGATTGAAAAAAATTTTGACAGGCCATTTAGGGTATAGCAAGGTTTGTGCAAAATGGGTCCCAAGCAGACCACAAACGGCAACGGATTGATGCGGCCCGCAAATTTCTTCACGCCTACAAAACCGATGGCAAAAAATTCTTGGACTCCATTGTCACTGGGGACGAGATCTGGGTACACTATACGATATCGGAAACGAAAGAGCAATCACGTCATTGGAAACATCCAGAGTCGCCGAAGCCGCGGAAGTTCAAACAAACGCTGTCTGCTGGCAAAGTCATTGTGAGCGTGTTTTGGGACAGGAAGGGGTTATTGTTGTGCGAATTCATGGATACCGGCACAACAATCAATGCTGATCGTTACTGTGAGACGTTAAAGAACCTTCGCCGCGCGATTCAAAATAAGAGGGAGACATGCTCACGAAGGGAGTTTGTTTCCATCAAGACAACGCTCGTCTGCACACCGCCCTTGTAACAACCGATCTCATCAACCAATTTGGATGGGATACTGTCACACATTCGCCCTACAGCCCGGACTTAGCCTCAAGTGGTTACCATCTCTTCCCTAATTTAAAGAAATACGTGGGACGCATTTCAGTACCAGAGAGAAGCTGAAAAAAAAGTTTTAAGCTATCTTCGCTGCGCGGCGGGAGAGTTTCCCGACTCAGGCATACAAAAGATGGTTCACCGTATGCAAAAATGCATCGATCTCAACGGCGATTATGTCGAAAAATAGAAAAAAGTGTAAACTTTCTAAAAATGTATTATTCAATGCAAATAAACATTTTTTTCATTGTGAATAATTATTGGGAACCTTATTTTACGGACAACCCTCGTATATTGTATATCAAATAATTGCTTTTTTTTTTGTTTAACGTCCGACTATTGTACATACTTGGGCTAATGCAGACGATGGGATGATTTATAGCGTATGAAAAAATGCCAAGCCCTCGCCGGGAATCGAACCCGGGTCCTCGGGGTGAAAGCCCAGTACGCTATCAACTAGGCCACCGAGGCGGCCTCAATCAAATGATAGCAACATCGAAACAATATTAATATTGTTGGGTGACAAACTTTGTGTGTTTTTTTAAAATGACATCTCAACCGACTCTGTAAATTATCTGTTTTTTTTTAAAGCATAAATCATTTATGCTTTCTGCAGGAAATTACCATATGATGTCTTATCAGGTAATAACGTTGTAATCATTTAGGTTTACTAATACTGTATTAATATGTGCGTGTCATTTCCTAAGATATAAATTGTTAAAAGAAACAAATTTTACACAAAATATAATATATTATAATTACCTTTAGTAAATCTGTTAAATTTAAAATAGGTTTTTTGGTTCCCTGTACTGTATACCCAAGGACAACTAATACTTGAACTGAGCACTCAGCTACTACTAAGTTTAATTCAAGCGACCGGCAACTGATAATTTATGTTTATGTCTTAATTTGAAGAAATTAAGCTTGAGAACGGCGCACCCTAGCGAAATAATTGACAATTATCTGAATAAACGACATTCTTTTGCGGAGTACTACGTCAGAGGCGACGCCATAACGGGCAAAAATGACGCCATTGTTTAGTACACCGTGATTCCCAAGGCTGATTGTATCCGAAGTCATTATCTGCTGTAGTTAGGGTAACCATACGTAACTTAGAGGAAGTATTTTTTTCATTGTGGAAAGAAGCAAAACGTAAAGATGTTAGTTGTAGTGTTGCGGTAAAATTATCGAAA
Source organism: Callitettix versicolor (assembly GCA_022606455.1). Classification (NCBI taxonomy): domain Eukaryota; kingdom Metazoa; phylum Arthropoda; class Insecta; order Hemiptera; family Cercopidae; genus Callitettix; species Callitettix versicolor. The sequence goes on along the minus strand of CM040188.1, from coordinate 68,842,029 downwards.
ATGGTTAAACCCGAGTGAAACTGACACGAAGGTTAGTTAATCGCCTCGGTGGCCTAGTTGATAGCGTACTGGGCTTTCACCCCGAGGACCCGGGTTCGATTCCCGGCCAGGGCTTGGCATTTTCATCCCATCGTCAGCATCACCCCGTGTGCACAATAGTCGGACGTTAAACACAAAAAAAATGTTATGAAGAGGCGAGCACATCAAAAAGTGTTAAATGTTAGAGTGAAGATCTATTGTTAGATGTGCCAAGTGAAACTATTAGTATTAAAAATAATGTTATACTTTCTTTTAGACCTTAGTGTTAAGTAAGATCTAACTGCTAAGGCAACAAAGTGACGAACTAGTTTATTATTTATAGCCTTGAGCTTGTAATGGTTCCCGAATCTAAAAGAAAAGTTCTTTGTAATGAATTAATAATAATATACGCGATCACTGATTATTATTAAGCAACAGAATGCCGAAATACTTTAATACAAATAGGCTACAGCTTATAATGGATTCCTAATCTAAAATAAAAGTTCTTTGTAATGAATTAAAAGTAATATACGCGATTACTGATCACTGTTAAACAGCAGAATGCCGAAATACGTTAATACAAATGGGCTACAGCTTGTAATGGATTTCTAATCTAAAATAAAAGTTCTTTGTAATGAATTAAAAATAATATACGCGATCACTGATTATTATTAAGCAACAGAATGCCGAAATACGTTATTACAAATAGGCTACAGCTTGTAATGGATTTCTAATCTAAAATAAAAGTTCTTTGTAATGAATTAAAAGTAATATACGCGATTACTGATCACTGTTAAACAGCAGAATGCCGAAATACGTTAATACAAATGGGCTACAGCTTGTAATGGATTTCTAATCTAAAATAAAAGTTCTTTGTAATGAATTAAAAATAATATACGCGATCACTGATCACTGTTAAACAGCAGAATGCCGAAATACGTTAATACAAATAGGCTACAGCTTGTAATGGATTTCTAATCTAAAATAAAAGTTCTTTGTAATGAATTAAAATTAATATACGCGATCACTGATCACTGTTAAATAGCAGAATGCCGAAATACGTTAATACAAATAGGCTACAGCTTGTAATGGATTTCTAATCTAAAATAAAAGTTCTTTGTAATGAATTAAAAATAATATACGCGATCACTGATCACTGTTAACCAGCAGAATTGCGAAATACGTTATTACAAAGAGCTACAGCTTGTAATGGATTTCTAATCTAAAATAAAAGTTCTTTGTATGAATTAAAAATAATACACGCGATCACTGATCACTGTTAAACATCAGAATGTCGAAATACGGTAATACAAATGGGCTGCAGCTTGTAATGGTTTCGTAATCTAAAATAATGGTTCAGCTATCACTTGTAACCAGCAGAATGGATTACAAATAGGTAATCTAAAATAATGGTTCTTTATAATGAATTAAAAATAATATACGCGATCACTGATCACTGTTAAATATCAGAATGCCGAAATACGAAATGGGCTACAGCGATTTTAATCTAAAATAAAACAATATACGCGATCACTGATCACTGTTAAATATCAGAATGCCGAAATACGTTAATACAAATAGGCTACAGCTTGTAATGGATTTCTAATCTAAAATAAAAGTTCTTTGTATTGAATTAAAAGTAATATACGGGATCACTGATCACTATTAAACAGCAGAGTGACGAAGTACTTTAGTAAGTGGGCAACTTAAAGCCCATTAAGTTAGGTCAGGCATGCTTGTCAAAGATCGTTTAGTACAAGTAGCACGTATGAGGAGGTAATTTCCGCCAAGAATCAGCTGTCAAACTTATCGTATCCTTCTCAGCAAGTTGGTGCGGAGTGCCACTAGATGCATCTAATAAAACCCAATCAAAGGTTTGCACCTCTAACAGTATTTTCGTGAGCGCATTCGAACTATGTTGCCTTAAATAATGCTTTTTTGCAGTCTGGTTACAAAATATAAACCTTTTCGTTGTTCGTTGTTTTTAGTTAAAACGACGTTTCTTGTAAATGAGTAGGCTATTTCAACCATTAACATAGAATAATAGTATTTGCAACAAGATTTTTTCATATTTTATCAGCGCAGCAGATGCTTGCTGAGTTTTATTCCATGATTACTGTAGGTATTTCCAAAAATTGTTTCATATTTAATTTGAAAATTTCGAGTCAGTAGAACTACTGCATTTTGTTTTAGTTATACACCAATTGAAATACGAGATAATATACAGGTGGGATAATTTCTAAACTATGCTTACATGTTTTTCTCCTAGAAATAACGAATCAGATATTTAGGACCGCGATATTTTGGAGGTCATACAGAAGACAATGTCTCCACTGAAGCGTTGTGACAGACCCGCCAGGATTCCGTGAATTCCACCGCCAGTAACACTTCCTGGGCCTGCCTGCCTGACTCACCGACCTTGCACTGCTTCCAGCAGGATCCGACGCGTTACGTCATCAAAGGTGTAATTTACTTCGCGCGAATTTGCTTTCATTGGAAATGTGAAAGTAGACGATAATAATCGCTGCACGCAGCTGTCTCGCTGATTATTTTAAAACATCTTTGCGTATTACGTTTAAGTAACATTAAAAATACGAAAATGAACCGTGACAGCCGGCAAAATTCATTTTTTTAATTAAAAGATTTTTAAAATGTTTTATGCAGATTTTATCGCTGATTATGGTAGGTAAATAGGATTTTCATAAAAATGCAAGATAAAAAGTGTTGATTTTTTTAAATTTGGGTTTTTTTCAGGTGCTTTTTAACAGTTATAAATCGGATTCTCAGAAAAATTCAAGATAAAAGTGTTGATTTTTTAAAATTTGGATTCTTTCAAGTACTTTTTAACCGTTATAAATTGGATTTTCAAAAAAATGCAAGATAAAAAAGTGTTAATTTTTTAAAAATTTTAATTCTTTCACGTGCTTTTTAACCGTTATGAATAGGATTTTCAAAAAAATGCAAGATAAAAAAGTGTTAAAAAATTTATAAAAAAACTGTTTCAAGTACTTTTTAACCGTTATAAATCGGATTTTCAGAAAATGCAAGATAAAAAGTGTTGATTTTTTAAAATTTTAATTCTTTCACGTGCTTTTTAACCGTTATGAATAGGATTTTCAAAAAAATGCAAGATAAAAAAGTGTTAAAAAATTTATAAAAAAAAACTGTTTCAAGTACTTTTTAACCATTATAAATCGGATTTTCAAAAAAATGCAAGATAAAAAAGTGTTAATTTTTTTAAAAATTTTAATTCTTTCACGTGCTTTTTAACCGTTATGAATAGGATTTTCAAAAAAATGCAAGATAAAAAAGTGTTAAAAAATTTATAAAAAAAAACTGTTTCAAGTACTTTTTAACCGTTATAAATCGGATTTTCAAAAAAATGCAAGATAAAAAAGTGTTGATTTTTTTAAATTTTAATTCTTTCAAGTGCTTTTTATCCGTTATAAATAGGATTTTCAAAAAAATGCAAGATAAAAAGTAAATTTTTTTTAAAATTTTGATTCTTTCAAGTACTTTTTAACCGTTATAAATTGGATTTTCAGAAAAATGTAAGATAAAAAAGTGATTTTTTTAAAAATTTTAATTCTTTCAAGTGCTTTTTAACCGTTATAAATCGGATTTTCAGAAAATGCAAGATAAAAAAGTGATTTTTTTAAAAATTTTAATTCTTTCAAGTGCTTTTTATCCGTTATAAATAGGATTTTCAAAAAAATGCAAGATAAAAAGTAAATTTTTTTTAAAATTTTGATTCTTTCAAGTACTTTTTAACCGTTATAAATTGGATTTTCAGAAAAATGTAAGATAAAAAAGTGTTGATTTTTTAAAAATTTTGATTCTTTCAAGTGCTTTTTAACAGTTATAAATCGGATTTTCAGAAAAATGTGAGATAAAAAAGTGTCGATTTTTTAAAAATTTGGATTCTTTCAAGTACTTTTTAACCGTTATAAATCGGATTTTCAAAAAAATGAAAGATAAAAGTGTTAATTTTTTAAAGTTTGGATTCTTTCAAGTACTTTTTAACCTTTATAAATTGGATTTTCAAAAAAATGCAAGATAAAAAGTGTTAATTTATTTAAAATTTGGATTCTTTCAAGTACTTTTTAACCGTTATAAATCGGATTTTCAGAAAATGCAAGATAAAAAAGTGATTTTTTAAAAAATTTTAATTCTTTCAAGTGATTTTTAACAGTTATAAATCGGATTTTCAGAAAATGCAAGATAAAAAAGTGTTGATTTTTTAAAAATTTGGATTCTTTCAAGTGCTTTTTAACAGTTATAAATCGGATTTTCAGAAAATGCAAGATAAAAAAGTGATTTTTTTAAAAATTTTAATTCTTTCAAGTGCTTTTTATCCGTTATAAATAGGATTTTCAAAAAAATGCAAGATAAAAAGTAAATTTTTTTTAAAATTTTGATTCTTTCAAGTACTTTTTAACCGTTATAAATTGGATTTTCAAAAAAATGCAAGATAAAAAAGTGTTGATTTTTTAAAATTTTAATTCTTTCAAGTGCTTTTTAACCGTTATAAATCGGATTTTCAGAAAATGCAAGATAAAAAAGTGATTTTTTAAAAAATTTTAATTCTTTCAAGTGATTTTTAACAGTTATAAATCGGATTTTTAGAAAATGCAAGATAAAAAAGTGTTGATTTTTTAAAAATTTGGATTCTTTCAAGTGCTTTTTATCCGTTATAAATTGGATTTTCAAAAAAATGCAAGATAAAAAGTAAATTTTTTTTAAAATTTTGATTCTTTCAAGTACTTTTTAACCGTTATAAATCGGATTTTCAGAAAAATGTAAGATAAAAAAGTGTTGATTTTTTTAAAATTTTGATTCTTTCAAGTGCTTTTTAACAGTTATAAATCGGATTTTCAGAAAAATGTGAGATAAAAAAGTGTTGATTTTTTAAAAATTTGGATTCTTTTAAGTACTTTTTAACCGTTATAAATAAGATTTTATGAAATATGCAAGATAAAAAGTGTTAATTTTTTTTTAATTTTAATTCTTTCAGGTGCTTTTAACCGTTATAGATAGGATTTTCATAAAAATGCAAGATAAAAAAGTATTGATTTTTTTAAAATTTGGATTCTTTCAAGTACTTTTTAACCGTTATAAATCGGATTTTCAGAAAAATTCAAGATAAAAAAGTGTTGATTTTCATAAAAATGCAAAATAAAAAATTGTTGATATTTTTAATTTGGATTTTTCAAGTACTTTTTAACCGTTATAAATCGGATTTTCTCAAAAGCTTTCTTTTGTAGGTACCTTCCGAACTGGATTATTTATGGCATTTTTTTAATGCGACAAAGTTTGCGTAGTTTTTTGCGTATTTATTTTGCCCGTCTGTGTTCGGGTGCTGAACAAAACTCCCAAATCTGAATAACGTTCTCAATCGTAAAATTGATAGAACTGCATTACCAACAACTTTTTCTCGTAAACCCTCGGACACTAAAAGTGTTATAAAAAAGTTATAAGCGTTATTAAAAATGAAATTGTCAAAGAAAAGTGTTGTAGTTCATAGAGAAGAGCAAATTTTTTGCGTTTAATTAAATCCAACAACTTCTTCAATATTTCGTTACACAGCAGCCAATTATACAAGTCTTTAGCTTTGTTGCTATTTAACAAGCTGCCTTTGTTATTTGAAGTTCTGCTCTGAGTAACCGATTTAATTAAAAACATACTTTCTGTAAAATGTATAGCTTTTAGTAAATTTATTAATTTTGTTACCAGCTGTTTGTAATTTTCATTTAGGCCCTAAGGTCTAATGATTGTTTCAGTTAACAATAGAGTTTGGCCCATTTAGAAAAAAACTCATTGACAAACATTCGCCAAGAAGATTTTTTAAATTTACACATTTTTAAATTTACAAGTACAATAAACATAACCTCACTTGAAACGATATTGAAGCAACAGCTATTGTGCAAAACCAGCTGTTTAAAAGAAGTCAAATATGTATATATATATATATATATATATATATATATATATATGTGTGTGTGTGTGTGTGTGTGTGTGTGTGTGTGTGTGTGTGTGTGTGTGTGTGTGTGTGTGTGTGTGTGTGTGTGTGTGTGTGTGTTTGTTTGTTTGTTCTTGTATATATAGTCTTGAAATGACTTCTTTTAAACAGCTGATTTCGCACAACAGCTGTTGCTTCAATATCTTTATAAGTGAGGTTATGTTTATTGTACTTGTAAATTTAAAAATGTGTAAATTTAAAAAATCTTCTTGGCGCTTAGAACAGCCAAGTTTGAAATTTCCGATTTAAGCATACCGTTAACTCTAGAACTGCATTTGAACATATTTTCGCTCGAAAAAATTTCCAATTTTTTAAAAACATATTCCAAAAGTGGATATTCTCCACCTATGTCGCTGTTATACCATTACACGAAGCGTAAAGTCTATATTAAGTGTATAACCTAAACAGCCTCAGTTTACTTTGAATCTAGATAGTGTACGACGGCATCGTTTATAACCCACCATTAAAGTCTAAATATAGCCTAGCGACTGATATGCTTCAATATTTATCAGCCGTACATGTGCTTGTTAAGGCTAACGTAATGTTCTTAGGCTGTGTGGCGCCGACGTTGGGGTTGAAAGTGCGACAGTGCGACACCCATCCCCAAAGTTATAAAACTGACAAGTCAATCTGTCGTCCGATCGATTCTTCCGCGGCCGTGGCATTAAAGCAAATGTCACTTAGGGGTGTTATTTTTCTGAGGGTGGGGACCTTTGTTTAATGTAAGTTAATTAAATTTTTATGTTATGATGTTTTTAGGGGACTTATTTTAGGATTTATTATCACCAAACAACTGTTTTTTTAAACTCCTGCTTCTACTTTAAGGTTATGGTTGTTTATAGTAAAAAAATCTTAAAATCTGGTTAGTGTTTGCACTAGCAAAAATTTCATTTTTTTGGTAGCAAATATGTTCTGACTTTTTTTATTACACGAAGTATATGGAAAGTATAATGGTCACTTTCTTCCTGAATGAAAGAAAATTGTTTATCTGAAAGTCTGTGCACGAAGCTGAAGACTAAAGTTATGACCGATTTTGATGAAATATTGTTACAGTTATACCATATCTCGTGACAATTTTTAAATTTTTGAAAAGAAAATAATTTTGAGGTTGATTTAAAAATAACTATTAAATTACAACTATTTAACTGTTACAAGTATTTTGTTAAATTTTGACTCAGTTGAAGTCATGAGACGAGTACAAACAAAATGCTATGATTCAGTCAATAAATTGTCAAATAAATGTCTCAAAATCGAGTAATCATATTTCAGTTGTGTAAAATTAGAACGTTAAGATTTATTATATACATATATATACTACGAATTTTTAATAATTTGTCTACCGAATTTGTAATAATTTGTCTACCGAATTTGTAATGATTTGTCTACCGAATTTGTAATAATTTGTCTACCGAATTTGTAATAATTTGTCTACCGAATTTGTAATGATTGTCTGCCGAATTTGTAATAATTTGTCTACTGAATTTGTAGTAATTTGTCTACCGAATTTGTAATGATTTGTCTACCGAATTTGTAATAATTTGTCTACCGAATTTGTAATAATTTGTCTATCGAATTTGTAATAATTTAAAACATTACGGTTCAGGAATAAATTTGGAAAAATCGTGGCACGCAGTTGTCTCGCTGACGTGATAAAAGCGTATTTCTAAAAGTATGTATTAGAATTTTAAACTTTCAATTAACATTAAAAATACGAAAATGAACCATGACAGCCGTCAAAACATTTTTTAATTTCAACAAATTTTGAAAAATCAGAATAGTAGGGCCTAATTTATGCAGTTTTTAACGTTGATTATGAAATTGGGTTTTCAAAGATAAGAACAAAAGTCATGAATTCTTTAAAGATTTGAATTTGACCGCCGTTTTGAAACTGTTGATCAAATTTCGCTGGTTAACGAACTTGTCCAAACTATTACCACAATTGATTTTTGTGCTAAGTGCGAATCAAATTGGACCAAAATGGCTAACGTGAGCGTGGTAACACGCACATGCATAGACCTATATGTATAAAAGTTAACGATTCCCTCAAAAAGCAATCTAAAGATCAGGATCGCTGCTAATTTCAAGGTACCGGGCTGGGGTCTTACCACAATTGCCACTCCAGTAGCTCATTTTTCAAATGGAAATTCACTAAAAACGAAAGTGAATCTGTTTTTGGTTTTGTCAAAAGTTCTCCAACGAAATTTTAATATATAACGTGGTTATATACCATACAATTCGCTCTAAAGTACTTTAATCACTGTAAGAAAGTTTGTGCATTATTTTTGCAACATTTATTTTGTCACAATCTAATAATTCTGTGGGAATTCACTTGGAATTAATTATATACTAAACAATAAACATGGATGTCGAGTGCCCACAATTTACGGTTGAGTGCGCACAGACATTGCTCAAGCGACGCACCTACGTGCCGAATTTGGGTTTTTTGTTTCGTTTCTACGCAGTATTTTTTGGCATTTGGTTTTTTTGTTTCATTTCTGCGTGGTATTTTTTTGGCATTTGTTTTTTTTTTTGTTTCGTTCCTGCTCAGTATTTTTTGGCATTTGTTTTTTTTTGTTTCGTTTCTGCGCAGTATTTTTTGGCATTTGGTTTTTTTGTTTAATTTCTGCGCGGTATTTTTTTGGCATTTGTTTTTTTTTTGTTTCGTTCCTGCTCAGTATTTTTTGGCATTTGTTTTTTTTTGTTTCGTTTCTGCGCAGTATTTTTTGGCATTTGGTTTTTTTGTTTCATTTCTGCGCGGTATTTTTTTGGCATTTGTTTTTTTTTTTGTTTTGTTCCTGCTCAGTATTTTTTGGCATTTGTTTTTTTTTGTTTCGTTTCTGCGCAGTATTTTTTGGCATTTGGTTTTTTTGTTTCATTTCTGCGCGGTATTTTTTTGGCATTTGTTTTTTTTTGTTTCGTTCCTGCTCAGTATTTTTTGGCATTTGTTTTTTTTTGTTTCGTTTCTGCGCAGTATTTTTTGGCATTTGGTTTTTTGTTTGATTTATGGGCAGTATTTTTTGGCATTTAGTTTTTTTGTTTCGTTTCTGCTCAGTATTTTTTGGCATTTGGTTTTTCTGTTTCGTTTCTGCGCAGTATTTTTTACGTCACTGCCCGACACAACAGCTGATAGCGGCTACAACATTCTTTGTAGCGCTGAAACAAATTGACCTTGTTTGTGGTCATAAATGTAATTGTGAAAGTACACGTGCGGCTCAAAACTGAACAGTTTTGGTATAGATTTAATATATTATTTATTTTTAAAATTTCATCACGCCCAACAATCGTAAAGAAAGTAAAATCCGAATAACTGTTCTTATAAAGGGCGAATGTGGAGCAGTGTGGGGAATTTTCGATTTAATCTAATTTTCTGCAGTAGAACAAATCTAATAGGCCTTGTTTATCATAAACCGCTCAAGAAAAAAATTGAGAAATCTCAAAAAGTACGGTATGCGTGAAGATTTCTTTAAGTGTTATTCGTTCTTTTACGAGGTATTCTTCACTCAAACAAAAGCATTCTTGACCAATCTAAAGACGTTTTCACGTCAAAAATGTTACTTTTTATGATCTACTTTTTGAAAATCCGAAATCAGCGTAAAATTTTTGTAATTATTATTTTAAAAGTTGTAATTCAATTTTTAAGGACCTCAAAACTTCTATATTGGGTTCGTGATCAAATCTCATTTGATAGATTTGAATCCAGTTTATTTCGAAATGGAAATTCGCAACTAAATTTAGCGTAAAAAGACAACGTTTAAAATTTATTTTTCCAGCAGAAAAGGAATGTTGAAACTATTGCAAATGGTTTCGTAACCATATACTACTGAAGGGATTATACCACTCAAAATAATATCCCACTCAAAACAATATACCGCTCAAAACAATTTACTACTTAAAAATACGCTATTCAAAAAATATATTACTTAAAAGAATATACTACTCAAAACAATATTAAACTCAGAACAGTATACCACTCAAAACAATATTCGTATACTAGGCTATTCAAAACAATGTACCATTCAAAACAATATATCATTCTAAACACTATAGTACTCAAAATAATATATTATTGAAAACAATATACCACATAATATACCTTTCATAATAATGTACAACTCATAACAATATACTACTCAAAACAATAAACTACTCGAAACAATTCATTGTTGAAAACAATATACCACTCATAACAGTATAGCCTACAAATCAAAATAATATACTGAAAAATATTACTCATAACAATATACTACACTAAATAATATACTAAAAAAAATATACTACTCAAAACAATATACCACTCAAAACAATATACTATTCTCAGTGCATGTTATTAGCGAAAATGAGCTATTGTATCAGATTCAGACCCGGAGAACAATGGAATTATTACCGAATATAACCACTAGTATCATTTTAATGGAGCTTTTAAATTTTATATATTGTGTTAACACTCTAGCGTTTGCAATTTTGTTCTGATTTCAAGGCACAAAAATTGAATTTTGTAACAGGTTGAACAAGCTCGTTGCAAAAGCAATCAATTTCATTTAGCTTACACCGTACTGAAAAGTGCGAAAATGAACTTGGCAGTCTGGTTGTTCTGTTATTTGTAAGGAAATTTGAAAATTAAAAGTACTGATGTAATACAGATTTTAACGCCGATTAAGATTGTCGAAATCAGACTTTTAAAAATATGTAAAATAATTTTGTTTTAAAAGGTATTAATTTACTGAAACGGATTTTGTTCTTTAACAAAGGTCTCCATTGTATTACCAAAGTCAGTTTGTCTGTAGGTTTGATTTTCGGTTATTATAACGTTAGTTTACCTGAATTTCTTGTTACGTTCGTGTTTTGTTTTCTGTAATATATTTAGAAATTCTCTTCCAATACATCAGCGAGACAGCTGTTTGCAATTCTTTATTTATTCACTACATAATGTAACGTACACAGAATGTGAACTACTCATGCAGTTTCATAATCAGGTTAACCTTACAACAGCAGTTGCACCCAAGGTACGTTATGAGGTCTGCCTTTCTCATTGCTGCTGAATATTTCAAGTGACCTTTCACCGTAACATTCCTCGATTTCAAGAAATGCCGATCTTAAAAATACAAACTTTACAATTTGTGATGCAGAATAGCCAAGACAGTTCTTACTCTTAGTAAGATATGCCATTAAGATAATAGTTGCAATATTTTTAAACACGATTACTGTCGAAAGAGTGATTAGATGATTATAACTAAATGCAGTTATTTCTGATTCAAGATTATCTGACTAGTTTTGGTACAAAATCAGTTTCAAAATGGCGACCATTCGAAGAGAAAAGAGTTTTTTTGCAACATTACGTTTTTTTCAAAAACGACTAAGTATTATTAGATATGCAGACGTGCACTGGGACGTGTTACTTCTGACTCAACAAGTGGTATTAGGTAGAGCACAAAGCCCGTACTAGTGTCACCAACCCACGTTTCACTTGCCATGTTACTGTTGCCATGTAACTATTAAATAGAATATCTTCGGGCAAGTGTCACCATCTTACTTCATGGTTAAACAAGTATTATTAGATACATGGAAGACTTGCAAGCAAGTGTTACCATCTTACTTAACATTCACTAAGTGAAAATACTTAAAGGGAAGGGTTTTTGCACAAGTATCACCATTTTGTTCTTACGTGTAAGGAGATAGATTAGCTTCGGTTAAGTGTCACCGTCTTACTTATGATTAGTGAAATGATATTATGTAGAAGGCCATCAGACAAATGTCACCTTACTTTGTCTGACTCACCAATTACTTGTATGTAGTGTTAAGTGCTTTGTGCAAATGTCACAATACTACTTCTAATTCACCAAGTTGCTGTACGTAGTAGTAAGTGCTTTGTGCAAGTGTTACCACACTACTTCTAATTCACCAAGTAGCTGTAGGTAGTAGTAAGTGTTTTGTGCAAGTGTTACCACACTACTTCTAATTCACCAAGTAACTGTAGGTAGTTGTAAGTGCTTTGTGCAAATGTTACCACACTACTTCTAATTCACCAAGTAGCTATAAGTGCTTTGTGCAATTGTCACCATACTACTTCTAATTCGCCAAGTAACTGTAGGTAGTTGTAAGTGCTTTGTGCAAATGTTACCACACTACTTCTAATTCACCAAGTAGTTGTAAGTGCTTTGTGCGATTGTCACCATACTACTTCTAATTCACCAAGTAGCTGTAGGTAGTTGTAAGTGCTTTTTACAAGTGTTACCATGTTATTTCAGACTTAACAAGTAGTTGTAGATAGTGGTAAGTGCTTTGTGCAAGTGTTACCATATTATTTCTGACTCAAAAGCGCAATAGGCAGACAAAAGTTGTGTGGGTAAGAAAGTGACACAATTCTACTTTTGATTGACTTGTATATAACGGTAAATATTTTTAGAAAGACCTTTACATCTCTTGTCTACTGGTACGTCAACCTATCTTCGCTTCGAAATTGTCCTATTTTTCTTGTACGAAATGTCCCGTTATAGAAGCAGAGTATTGTTAGCGGCAAATTATAAGTGCTCAATTTCACCTTCGGATCCCAAAGTGAAACAATATTTTACTTAGTACACCAATTACCACTGGTTTTCTCTTTTTAACAGAGGTATTACAATTCAAGTAGCGCGGTGTGTTATGACTGCTGCATACTCCTTGGCATACTGATATCGGCAGACCTCGGGGACACGCTCATGCATCCGGTAGCTCACACGGGAACGTAGCAGCACGCAATTACGTAATTACTAACCACACATTCCCATACTTACACACGTTGTTACACTTGGTTTCGGTTTTTTTAAATTTATGTAATTAGAGAAAATAATTGCGAAAAGTGTATCATTCGTTCTAAAGATATCTTCCGTTTCCGCCATTTTGAATCTTTTTCCCATAACGCTTAGTTCAACCACTGTGACCTAAATTAATACTTAATGTTACAACTTGTAGACAAGATTAGTGACTATTCCACCTTGAACTATAATGTATAGTGTGTTTTCGCGGGTAGTCTGTGAATAAATAATTACAAGTTTGACCTTGAAATACCGCTAATCGAACATTACATAGATAGAATCAGTTTAATGAATGTTTTAAAAATAATTTGTAACGACTGCTAGCCTGTATGGTAATACAGATATGAAGCAAATTTCAAATTATGTCTTGCTTTCTTGTTTTTTTAATTCAGAACTTATACAGCTTTCTAAAACATTGAAATTAAGGTGATTTTATCAATAATTACGAGGCGAATTTGGGAAAACAAATTTCCAAAAAATACTTATTTCCATTTCAAACTTGGCACAAAATTTGCTTTTGGTAATATCTTGGACATCGCCAAGTAAAATTCTTTCATTCGTTTCAAAATGGCGATCAATACCGTAACGTAACCAATGCCATAACCTAACCATAGCTTTCTTTAAAAACCTGGTTTTACTGTCATCACCGTTAATATATATTCTACAAAGGTGAAGGCAGATTTGCAAAAAGAAGTAAAATTAATACTCCTTACTTATACTGTACTTATTTATTATCCTTTTGAAAAATGAGATAGTGGAGCAGCTATCGTGGTAAGGCCCAGTTTCGGAACCTTGACATAAGCGTCCTTCCTGACCTCTAGATCATTTTCTAAGGAGTTGTTAAAATATGTTTGTTACTTATTTATTTATTTTTGCTTAACATCCGTACTTTATGCCAGTTAGAGTAATGAGGACAATGTATAGCGTTAACGGCAAGATCAAACCAACAGGAGTAACTGCGGCTCGAACTAAGATTTTTTTTTTAATTTTAAGGCGCAAAGCACATTGAGTCTATTATCGCCTCTCTAAATGTAAGTGTGAGTGTAAAGTGTTAAAGTCGTAAGTGTACTGTTGTAAGTGTAAGTGTGTGTTAGACTAGGGTACCGCGAGGGACGTCTAAATTCTCTCAATAGGTGCAGCTAGTTTGCACCCCCTGCGGGGCGAACTAAGGAGCATGAGTGCGCAGTTCAGAGACATTTTGGTAATAGCTTGAACAATTTCGTTTCAAAATGGCGACAATTTCGTATCTTTAAAAATTCTTTATTTTATAGTCCTTTGAAATTAAACAAATATTTTTTCGGTTGTCACGGTTAGTTTTTGTGTTTTCAGTGTAGCCTAATTTAAAAGTTTAAAATTCAAACGCAGTGAAACCTCTACTATACGGACAATAAATGTACGAAAATTAAAATTTGACGGATTTTACTGCCCACGTTCTGCCAACAGTGTCCGTTTAAAAGAGGATAAAAAAATGGTAAAAATGGAAATACAGAGTATTTCCCGTCCCCCAAAAGTGTCCGCTCACTAGAGGTGTTTGTGTCCGTTGGAGGAGGTTCCTCTGTACAAGCAGACTGTAATGCTGATTATGATGTGGAATCAGAATTTCAAAAAAAAAAGTTATTTAATTTTGGAAAATCGCTTCCATATCTTCTGCGAGACAGCTGCGTGCCGCTATTATTCTATTTAAATTGTGTTTTACATTGAAATAGTTAAATTATTCATTTCATGACATAAATATTTACATTTACTTGTATAAAGTACAAATGTTAATTTTTATTAATTGACCTTCTTGCCTCAATCACCCTTGTTTCCAAAAAACAACTCAAATAACAGCTGTTTCCACGCCACCTTTAAATTTTGCGAATTTATTCTTCTAGCCTTGAGTGTAATTTGTGTTATACAGGTTCAAGGCCAGTGTACCCAGTGAATACTAACATTATTTAATAAATATAATTTAAAATTAAATAAAGTTATTTTAGTATTCATTAATGCTCGTCGATTTAAAATGCGCGGAGTGTCTTTTCTCGCTTGCGGAATACAATCGATTCCTCTGTTCCTGTAAATGCATGTTTAGGCGTTCTTACCAGGATATGTGGCTGCATGTGTGCAAATAAAATTGACTCATTTTTATGAAATTTAGCATATAGAGATGTAGATTTAGTTTAGTGTATAGTGTGGCCATTAAAAAAAAAGTGAAAAACAAACATATTCATACCATGTTTAGAAAAAAAATCTTAAAAATATACAGCAGTTTTATTTACTCAATATGATTTTTCATCGAAATTTGTTTGAATTTTTTTTCAAAATCTAACCTAATCTAAAATCTAACTGATCCTACCTAAACTAATCTATCCTAAGCTAACCTAACCTAACATTAAACACAAACGTAAAGTGTGATACGATCTTTACGGATATGATTTGTAGTTGTTGTCATTATAATTATTGTAGTTGTTAAGACTACACAAATGTTTTTTCTTGGATGTTTGTCCGTGCACATCGCACGAAACTGAACTTATTGGATTTGGCTTTTATGAAATTTTGAATGTAAATTTAGCTTAACCATATATTTCAATACCATATTTTAATTATAAAAAAAATGCATAGCACTTATTTAATAAAAAAAACTATTAAAATGTGTATTAAAAAAATCTTTTCAGCCAATTTTATTAAAATGTAGTCCAAAATTACTCAAAACGTATCGGTCGCCATATATCCAAAAAAACCCCTGAAAATTCGACATAATTTCTCAAAATGATTCACCAGATTTTGCTCAGAATCTCGTCTTAGACGAAGGAAGAGCAGCAAGTTTCAAGTAAATGAAATTATCGGTTGATAAATCAATAAAAAAAATTGCTCCCGTCGTGTTGGTTTTTCTATTTGCAGTACTTCATAGTTACCTTCGGAGAGATAAATTTGGGTTATAAGTGATGTGATGAAAAGTACTTGCAACGTTTATTTAAATTCCGTCATTTAAAAAAATTTTAATGATCCTGTTTCCATTTCACCACTAATGATCCATTTAATCTCTCGTTTCGTAAATTACTTCAAATGTTTTCTCCGTTGCAAGAACGTTTTTAACAAACCTTTACGTAAAGGATTTTAAAGTTTTGTTAATTTAATACCTGTTTAATGACTAGTAAAATGGCCGTTCGACGAACAGCTGATCATTTTCAGGTTATTTGTACAATTATTTTGAAGGTTATGTGTTTTGTTTAATTCGTTTTTTATTAACATTTATCATTTTTAACAAACAAAGGATTTTAAAGTTTTGTTAAATTCAGTAACTGTTTAATATGGCCGTCCAACGAACAGCTGATCATATTCAGGTAATTTGTACAATTACTTTGAAGGTTATGTGTTTTGTTTACATTCGTTTTTTTATTAACATTTATCATGTTTTAAGGCTGGTTGTGATGTACAAATGAGTGTGCACGCATTTATATTGATTCATAATAGTATATTTTGCGCGTTACAAGTCTCATGTTAAATTAATTATCAAAATTTCCTATGTGTCCGCCCTTGATCGAAGCAGGAAACTACGAAATTACGAAGAAGATTGTATTGGTAGTTACAGTAAAAGATCAGTTGTTTAATATTAATTCGTAACGATGAGTTGATTTATTGAACAGCTGATAGGTTATAATAAGTTTTAGGTTATGTTTTTAAAAACTGGCTACGTTAATTTATAATATGCTTCAGGTTATGTTGTTAAAAATTAGCTATTTGTCGTGTTTTCCAACAAATTATCGGAATTAAAATAAAAAGGAAGAGAAAATATAAAATAAAAAGAAGGTAAAGTATGTTGCATGGTTTTATTTTTTGTACAATAACCATAATTTTTTTTCTAGTAGCAGGCTTATTGTTGCTAATTTTGTACTTTCAAATAAAATAATAAACTATAAAAAAATAAAGTAATTCCTTTGCACAAAAATTAATGGTTATTTAAAACTAAAGTTTAACAAAAATGATACTAAAACACTATAAAACGATAAGAACTTTATCGATTATAAAACATAACTTCTAAAAATATGTCTGAACATTGTTTAAAGGAGCTGCATAAGACAATTACTTTTTACAAACGTATAGCGGTTCTTTAAATTTAAACAGACCTAGAAACACAACATTTAAACACAAATTAAAGCTTTAAAGAGTGATTTTTAAAAAAATGTATCTGAAATCCAATTCAATGTTCAATAATAAGGCTTTGAAATGACTTTAAACATGTCTATAAAGGTCTTTAAATAATTTAATGAACGCTCTTGCAGCCGGGCTCAAGTGTACTTATCTATCGCAAGCATTGTAATGACACAATGTAGAACAAATTAGCCTCCGTAGAGTTACTCAGCAAGCGTTATTTATTCACGTGTCTCGTAGTACCAATTTGTGAGGTCTCTGTAGCGGTAGTAGGCTATGTTAATCACTTGATGCTCATTAGCTTTAAATATTGTAATCCTAAACAGATTGCATTGCTATAAATAATGTGAGCTATACAGTTGTAACGGTACAAACTGGCAATACGTTTGCACAAACTTTCTAATAGAATTGCAGCACGCAGCTGTCTCACTGGCGTGATGGAAGCGAATTTAATTGAAGATTATTTTTTATCGTGTTTCTTTTAAAAATCTTATTGCATAATCGTAAGCAGTATTAAAATCGGTATTTATTAGCATTTTAAACGTTCGAAGTACATTAAAAGTACAAAAATGAACCCCGAACGCCGTCAAATTCATTTTCTTCATTCCGATCGATTTTGAAAATTCAAAACGTTAATTCAAAATTATTTTAACGCGGATTGCAATGATGAAATCGTATTTTGAAAATTAAGTAATAAAAGAAGCTGACTTTTTAAAAAGTTTGAAATGGTCTACATTTTGAAACTGTTGAACGGATTTTCCTGGGTCACATACCTCTCCAGACAATTAGTACAATCGATTATTGTGTCCGATTTGAATAAAATCGGACCAAAATTTGCGAACGTGCGTGCACGCGTGTGTGTGTGTTTGTAACGATCCCACAAAAAGATAATCGGCGGTCATTTCAAGAGCCTGGGCAGAGTCTTACCATAAAAGCCGCTCCAATAGCTCATTTTCCAATAGAAATTCGTTGCCAATCGTGTACATCATTCTTCAAGAAGTTAAGAAATTGTGTAACTAGGAAATGCCAGTATTTAAAAAGAAACACATTTATGCAAATTCTAACGACAGAAAGAGGAGTAAAATTACCATTTAAATAACGTTGCTTTAATGTTCGTTCTGAGAAATACAGTGCAAAGTTTAAGAACACCTTCTGATACGGTTCGTAATTATTCATTAAAAAACATACATTTTGCAAACGTAGCGTACAAAATGTAAATACGAAGGTTGATCAAATATAAACGAGATTGATTTTTTAAAAAATTTATTGCTTACTTACAAATTATTCTTGATACAACTTATTTTTCTACATAGTCTCCCGCACGAGTAACACATTTTTCCCACCGGATTGGAAGTTTTTTAATTCCATCTTCGTAAAAAGTTCTCGGGCGTTCATTGAGCCATTGGAGCACGAAGGTCTCCACCGCAGAATCGTCTTCGAAACGCTGGCCTCCAAGCGCCTCTTTGAGTGGCCCAAACAGGTGATAGTCGCAGGGTGATAAGTCTGGACTGTATGGGGGATGTTCCATTGGTTCCCAGCCAATTTGATCAAGTTTAAGCCTCGTAGCGTTCGCCGAATGTGGTCGGGCATTATCGTGAAGAAGAATGACGTTTCTCGCCGGTTTAGATTTCCTTTTCCTACGAAAAGACTGTTTTGCGGCCTCTAAAACATCGCAATAATATTGTGCATTTATTGTGCGTCGTTGATGGAGGAAATCGACGTGAAAGGCGCCTTGATTGTCGAAAAATACAGTGGCCATTACGTTCCCGGCCGGCGATCGTGATTTGGCCTTCAGAGGCGCCCTCTCTCCCCTCTTCCTAATGGTGAACCCATGTTTCGTCACAGGTGACAATCCGGTTTAATAATGCCTCACCATCTCGTTCAAATTGGGTCAATAGTCGCTGGCAAATCTCCAAACGATTCCGTTTGTGAACGTCGGTCAAAATTCGTGGAACCCACCTTGCAGATACTTTGCTGAGTTCCAGGTTTGATGTAACGATTTTTTGAAATGGCTCAACTGGAGTTCATCTGCAATAAATCGCAGCGATATACGTCTGTCTTCGTCCAGGAGCTTCCGAACAGCATCAGTGTTTTCGTCCGTGACGGAAGTGGTCGGGCGACGATCATGGTAAAGGTTTTCTACTGCTTTCCGTCCTTTTCATTGTGCCAAGCAAAAACGCGAGCTCTTGACAGGGTCCTGTCCCCGTATTGAGCCGTCAATCTACGAAAGATTTCAGTCGGATTGACCCCCTCCTTGGCCAAAAACTTAATAATAATTCTCTGCTCCACGGAAACGTGCACTTCACTCTCACTCATTGTATAGTTTTATACTGAAGGGTCCGAACAGAAATGTTGCCCGTCTACGCCCGTCCCAAACCTCCCAGGCTACCTGAAACCCCACCCTTTAGAGTTCAATGTCCAACGGAAAAGTATTTAGAAAGTCAGTCTCGTTTATATTTGATCAACCCTCGTACTTCCATGGACGCCAAATAACTTGAATTGTAAATGTAAATATTTCCATGGACGCCAAATAACTAAAATTGTAAATGCAAACATTTCTCCATGGACGCCAAATAACTAGAATTGTAAATATAAATATTTCCATGGACGCCAAATAACTAAAATTGTAAATGCAAACATTTATATGGACGCCAAATAACTAGAATTGTAAATATACATATTTTCATGTACGCCAAATAACTAGAATTGCAAATGTAAATATTTCCATGGACGCCAAATACCTAAAATTGTAAATGTACATATTTTCATGGACGCCAAATAACTTGAATTGTAAATGTAAATATTTCCATGGACGCCAAATAACTAGAATTGTAAATGCAAACATTTCCATGGACGCCAAATAACTAGAATTGTAAATGCAAATATTTCCATGGACGCCAAATAACTAGAATTGCAATGCAAACATTTATATGGACGCCAAATACCTAAAATTGTAAATGTACATATTTTCATGTACGCCAAATAACTTGAATTGTAAATGTAAATATTTCCATGGACACCAAATAACTAGAATTATAAATGCAAACATTTCCATGGACGCCAAATAAATAGAATTGTAAATGTAAATATTTCCATGAACGCAAAATAACTAGAATTGTATATATAACTAAAGAAATGACAAAACAATTTTTGGACATACAAATGTGTTATACAAACTCTGATACTGAATACCAGAAATTTCTTATCGAAACTTCCGCCCTCCAATCATAGTCCTTCCTAAAGACTTAAGAAAAATAAATAATTTCCGTCAAATTCAAGACCAAGGCCTTTAAAATAATTTATAAAAACTCTGATATTGAATGATCAGTAGATCATTACCATTACTTTCTTATGGATACTTCCACCGATCATAGTCCTTGCTAAAGACTTAAAAAAATATATAGCTTTCAGTCAAATTCGAGGGCTTACTTTTACTACTGGTAACCAGTTTTCCAAGATACTGTGCTTAAATTTAACCTTTTGGAATTGTGTACAATATAGGTATCACGGGATATTAAAATCTCCTTAGCCGCATTTTGGGTTCGAATTTAAATACTCAAGCAATTTGTTTCAAATGTATTTCTTACTAAAAATCATAAACTGTTTGTTCCGGCTGTTTGAGAACTTTCATAAACATAAAGAGATATATTTGAAGCTTTTAGTTTTCCAACTTTCGATACGAAATTCCGGAAACAGTTTTTTTTACTATTGATTTGTAGTTTTTCGTAAAATTAAAAAAGCGTTAACTTAATCTGTTTTTTAAGTTAACGCCATTTTGAAACGGCAAGGTCAAAATTACTCAATGTTTTGAAGAAATCGATACACATTACTGAGTTTATAATGAAAACACAAAAGGTCGGAAATCTAACCATTTCTATCCAAAAATAAATAGATACATTTCTATGGTAGCGTATTTTGTAATTAAAAAAAAAAACCACATTCTGACAGAGGCCTGAAGAAACATGCTGTTTATTCACGATCCTGTTCGCCATCAGGTCAGCGAGGCAGATGCGTGCAGTTATTTCATTTTATTTTATAGCATAACGTTACGTAGGCCACTCTTAAAGACAGTAGCGTATGATATAATTTCTATCTTTGGTTTGTTATTATCATAATCAAATGTATCTCTGGGAAACAGATCAGATGACGCAAGCGGGTTCCTTATGACCCAAGCTGTGTTTGTGACTCAATCTGGACCAGTAAAGTGCGCATGTGTGATTTGTCACACTTACATCTCCCTTAAGGCGTGACGTCATTTTTAGGGTTTTTTGCGGTGAACAACTTTATGTTTTTTTGGTTGGGGAATTTGCGCTTGTCACTTGTGTTCGCCCACGCTTTTAGATCTAATGGATATACGAGATCTGCAGAGCCGTATCGATAAAAACATTGTTTTTGAAAATCGGTTTATCATATTTGTGGTCTATGCAGATTTGTAACTCGTCAGTTTATCGAATTTGTAATAAAAGAGAGAACGGTTCTAAAGTAAATTGAAAAAATCGGACCCAGACAGCGTTTAGCGTTAATTTCTTTTGTTTTTTGCGAATTAAACTCGAAACATAAATTTCTGTAATTTAAAATTGACTACATACACTATCTTGAAGTATGATGCTTCGTAAATGAGCAGAATATAATTAACAGATTTTGAGAAACTATTCCAATTTATTAGTTTTTTAATATTATTGATCCAATTTTTTCCAACTTTAGCGATTCATAGTGTTATTTAGTAACTTACAAACTACATTTAAACAAAATTTTATCAAAACCGTTAGCGTCTATTCTGAAAAAATACGATTTTTTAAATTAATTACAAAATATATCCGAATAATATAAAACTATCGGAACAGGCCAAGCTTCATCAAAATCAGTTAGTCTCGAGCGATGTCACAGACACAGAAGGACAGACATACAAGTAAAATCCATTTTTTGTTACTCAGTAGACCTGAATACGAATGGATAATTCTAAATCTTACCGTCGATTTTGACACTATCGCCATTCTGTCTGTATTTGTAAAAAAAGTAAAATGCTATTTGGTAGCGTATAATGACGTAACTAATCACTGCTACCATAAAGTTGTTACTGTTCCTAATTTGCTTCAAAGACCCAGTACTGATAGCGATGCAGTATTGTACCGTGGGTAACTGCTGGGAGGGGAGGAAAGTCTACCTTACACCGTTACCTACCCCTATATTCCATCTTTGCAGCAAAAACCCTGAAGCCTGGTTTAATAATTCATAACGACGCATTCTAACTACTCAGATCACTAATCTAGTTTAGAAACTGACCTTTTAAATAGGCTAAATATTTGTTTTCAAACTGTTTTCGTCGAAAAACTTAAAAATTCGGTGTTTTAAAAAAATCTCCAACGATTTTGGTAAAAGGTTTGCTGAACTCTATTTGTTAAATAACTGCAAAACTTGTATATACATAGGCCTATTCTAAAATACTTTATAAATTAGTCAGTTCTATCTCTCAAGAGATCTGGACAGTGCCGGTGCTCAACAAGCACAGATATCTGTGCTTCAACCACCATTTTCTCTACCTACTCTTCTTGAGCCAATCAACAAAAACTTCATCTTCTAAGACTGGCTGGACATGTTGCACTGGATCACAGTTGAATTAATACCAAACTGATTTTCATATATAAAGCCAAAAACGGTCGTCGATGTTTTCCATCTACAAGTGGACAGACAAGTTCTGCGCCTTGTTATCCATTGCCCGCACCTTGACTAGCCTTGCACAGAGTGGGTGTCCACTTAGCTGTGCCAATGAGGAAGCCCTGAAGATTGTACGTTAAACCAAAGTGTATACTGTATTCGTGACTGTAAAGTCTATTGTCTTGTCTGTTCTGCTACGCATTACAGGCTCACATTTGTATAAATTACTGTTCTATGAACTTTGAACAAGTTCATGCATTAGGCTAATTGCTTTAACAGTTTGATAATACGTATTCAAAACTTCTTTTATATAATAATTTGTAGTATTATATTTTGATGAATCACAACGTAGGTGAACGAAAATGAACCACGTGTGTTTTATCATATCTGTTTATTTTTTTTCTCGCTATATGAAGTATAATGACTGTAATAGTGAAAAAATCGGTAATTTTGTTCAATTATCTGTTTTCAAGGCCAGTGAATGTAAAAAAATGGTTTAAATTGGATGAGTAACTACCTGAACATTTCAGTGAAAATGCAGTTTGATTTTGAAACCCCGTAACATTTAAAAACAACTTCTGAAAATCGATTCTAACGATTTTGATTACATTTTGTTAGAATTTTGTCCGTAGTATCCAAAAAAACTTACGTAATCGCTATATCTGCCAGAAATTCAGGTTCAGGAGATATCGAAAAACCTAATAATTCTGCTTAATTTCATCAGAATTCGCTAAAGTTTTTATTATAAATATATGGCTTGTGAACCTATACTACTGTTATAATAAAGTAACCAAAAATGCATATTTCATACACATAATTGTATACATATTTCATCTATAATTTTAGTTGACTGTTTGTGTGTGTTTTTTCCGAATAGAATATGTATACGATTGTTTACCTTTTGAGATATTCGCACAAAATTTCACATAAAGATTGTTTGGCTCTAAGGACAAATGCAGTGGAGGTGATAGATCTACCCCTACTACAAAATCGCTATTTTACTCAATCCATTTATATCATTAAAGCGAAAAGAGACTGTTCGCGATCCACAAGGGCATTACACTATGAAAGATATTTGTCAAATATTTGTTGATGAAACTTTAACCTTATATCAAGTTAAAATGTTTATCCAAGTTGTATCAAAGAAAACATAGACTTATTATATTCGTCGAATTTCTTTGATCAGCTGTGTTATTAAATAAATATATTTTGGAGTTATGTTTACTCAAGTGTAGTAGCATGGAACGAATAATGTCGACTTGTTATACTGCTGCATTAAGTGTGTATCTTGCTGTGGCGTTACTAAAGAAAAAGAGAGGAACAAAAAAACAAGTTTGGGTCCGTCCATGGATACAAATGAGAAAGATACCAGGTGTAAATAAATGTCACTATTATTAAAGATTCATAATGTCACTATGATCGTAATTCATAAAGATTGTTTTTTAAGAATGAGATATTTTAAATCTCTGTTTTTTCAAGCTAATGAGGATATTGCACACTCACTCTTTTTAATATTGTGCAATTAATGTTTTTACTGCTTAAAAAGTAAATGACAATTCCGCCATCGTTTAAAATTGTATGCAACGAAAGAAACGGAAGGAACAATGTGACACGAACAGAAATGAAAAACATTTGAGGTTATACTTACGTATTTTGAAAATCTTTGTCAAATATTACGACATGTCAAAGATTCTTTAAAGTTTGGTAAAAGGTATCGTTTATCACTTTATCAAATTTATCAATTTTATCAAATTTATTTCATCGAAAATCTTTTGATCAAAGAAGTCGACGATTCTATGATAGTGTAATGTGCCCTTTAGCAATGTTATTGGCCTTCACGGGACTTTAAATTTCTCAGAAGATGCCCTTAATCTCCAAACATGTCATCTAATGTAAAAAGTTGAATTTGGGTGAAATTTGATCAGAAAACCGTGTTTTTCTTGTAATTATCGTTGTAAATTCTACCAATTATTGCATTTAGACACAAGCAACGCCGGGTATCCACATTAGTTTCCTGTAATACTTACGCTTTGCATAAAAATAAGCAGTAAAATATTATTTTCAAAATTATAAAATCAACCTAAAAATTAGGTGATTCAGGAACAGAAAAAGCGAACCGAGCCTGGATCAAGTGTAAAGGTTACTTACTCTGAATACAAAATGAATCGCAGAGTGCACAAAATTCCAGCAAGAATGTAATGGAGCAGAAGAGGAATGCGTGTAAAGTAAATTTTTTTGATAATCTTTGTATAACTCGGTGATACCAAAATTACCCGCTATTACCAGCTTTTTTCGTTACCCTCATGATTGCACACAAGTCTTACCACTAATCGGGTAATTACCTGAGAATTTGGAACACTACCTAACATCCAAAAAAAAAACAGTTTAATTCTTTTAAGGAAAATTTGGTTCGTGTAGGAAGGATATGTAGTGTACTAACGTTTTTGTGTTATTTACTTGTAATGTCTTCAACAAAATTGGTTTTTAGTTTATAAAGTTAGTGCGAGAGTTATTCAATCTGTTCATTGGTCTGAGAGAGATCAATTTTAGCCAATAAACGAGATTGCGGAAATTGCAACCCACTCAGTTATTTACCGTTCCCGTGCAAACTTACTTTGCCATTCACTCTCTTCGCGTTTGTATGGTTCCCTTAACATCATTTACTTATTTATAGTCAAAAAAGACTTTATATATGTCACTCCTGTAATATCACTTGTCCCCGCAGGGGGGGGTTGCAGACTAGCTGCACCTATTGAGAGGATTTAGACGTCCCTCGCGGTACACAAGGCTTAACACACACTTACAACACTACACTTACGACTTTAACACTTTATACTCACATTTACGTTTAGGGAGGCGATAATAGCCTCAATGTGCTCTTCGCCTTAAAATAACAACAAAAAAATATCACTTACGTTACGGACATTTTGAAGTAAATTACAGTTTTTCGTAATTTTAAGAATCCGATTATCTGTTGAATAACCTAGTCGAAAATTTAGTCTGTTATAACTTTCACTTCTTCTACATTGTGTGAGTGTCTAGTGTAAAATTGACTTAAATTTGACTTAAATTGACTTAAAAATTGACTTAAATAAGTTAAGTGTTTTAGGGCGTTATCTTATGGACACTGCTCCGCTAGGCATTAGAACTTCCGTGTTTTGGTCGATTCGTATACTGAACTGCCTCCAATGTTTGAGAAGTCTTAGTGTTTTATTCTTACTATGCCAATCTTCGATTTATCATCGCTATCTTTTGTAAAACACAACACTTTCGATTTTGTGCATCGTCATGAGTTTTGCCATATTCTTCAATATTATCCAATGTAGTGAAATCATTTTTACAGTAGCTCAACACTGGAGACCATCAGTTAATTGCACAATAGGCTAAACTAGGAAATTTGGATTACCCTCAGTTTGTAGTGTCTATACTGCCGAACGTTTTGCCGTCTTTAAAGCTCTGAACTCCAGCGTTGCATTCGATTTAGTGCATCACCTAGTATGTTCTGGTTCTGAAAGCCGTAGGGAAGAGCTGGTGGCTACCCCCTCCGCGTGGTCATTCTTTGTTAACGCGTGGATTTCTGTTGGGACGCAGGCACCCTATATGTTAGTTGTGTGGTGGTATCATCACACTCAAACACTTTCTTCTAAACTATGATTGTTTACAAACCGTACGTCAAAGTTTGTGGATTAGATGCCTCTATGCAGGCAATTTTAAAGGAAGATTCGTCGGTCATTGACGGAGTTTACAATTTTTTACGTCCTTTAAATATATTTGAACTACTTTAACTATGGGTTTATTGTGCAGTGTTCAAATAATTTTATTTTATAAATCTTTCTCATTTTTAATATTAATCTTTCTCATATTAATTTTGTTAAATAGTTTTAAGTAATTAGGATTATGACCTATTCTTCTCGTCAGTGGTCTATCTACTCACCTTGTAAAGGCTACCGCGGTTTCGAAACTCTGTTGTTCCATCTTCAGGCCGTGATACAAAATCCCTCTGTCGAGGTTGTCACAAAGTCAAACAAAACATTAAAGACATACATCACAAACACTGAACACAATTACACGATTAAAGTACGATGAAATTTGGTTTGGTGACGACCTCGTAACATTTTGAATCACGGCCTGAAGATGGAACAATAGAGTTTTAAAACCGCTGTAGCCTTTACGAGGTGAGTAGATAGACCATTGACGGGTCATAATCCTAATTACTTAAATGTGTGGTCCGGTGGCTGTGTTGCAATAATTAAATAGTTTTATTTTTGTTCCTCTTACCCACTTTGTTCTTATATTTTTAGTTTTTCACATACTTATTTTTCTTTATTTTGTTAAGTTTGTATACTGTAACAATGTTATCTAGTTTGTTAGTGTTTAATTTAGTTTCCTTCTGTGTAATAGATATCTTCTGGATAAGCGATGATAGCCTTCACGTGCTTTTCGCCAAAAATCTAAAAAAATCTGTATGACTCAGTCAGTGATCAGTCAGCAATGTATTTAAAATGTCGTCATTTACAATTTGTTTTAGATATGTAATTAAATTCAGTGTTTGCATAGCCACAGGTTCTATTATCTGGTAAAGGGGAATTTCAAAATTGTGAAAAATAGCATTTTTGAAAGTTCTGTTTTTCAACGCTTTTTGAAAACGCCTAGTTGTTGTTGATCTATAGACACAGACAAAATCATACGTCGGATTTTACTTTCTTACGTTAAAGATTTCTTTTTTATTTTCAAAATGGTGTCAAAAGTAAATTTCTCCAAAGAATATTTTATTTTATACTAAATTCAATGGAACAGGTACCTATATTGATTTAGAAGTACTTACGCATTTTTAATTTAAAAAATGAATAAAGTTAACATCGACAGAGCTCCAAGATGTTCGTAGGTATGAGTCCACTTTTTAATATGGATATAACTTATCAAAAAAATCCAGAAAGTTTTTTTAACGTTTTTAAATAATTAATCAAAGGATTAATAGTTTTTTGAACATTTCACCTAATTATTTAATCTATCAAAAATATTTAGTGGATTGTGAATATAAATATATATATTTCATTATTTAACGTAGACACTGGACCACATATTCAAATGATTAGGATTATGGCCTATTCTTCCCGTCAGTGGTCTATCAACTCACCTCATAAAGGCTACCGCGGTTTCGAAACTCTATAGTTTCATCTTCAGGCCGTTATACAAAATGTTAAATCCCTCTGTCGAGGTCGTCACAAAGTCAAACAAAACATTAAAACATACATCACAAACACTAAACACAATTACACATTTAAAATATTCATCATGAAATTCGGATTGGCCAAGCTACACACGCGACTCATACGTCGTTACATTCCGGACTGCATAATGTAACGACAATCCGGATAAATTCTAAAAGGCAGTCCGGAATGTAACGACGTACGAGTCGCTTGTGTAGCTTGGCCAATCCGAATTTCATGATGAATATTTTAAATGTGTAATTGTGCTCAGTGTTTATGATGTATGTTTTAATGTTTTGTTTGACTTTGTGACGACCTCGACAGAGGAATTTAACATTTTGTATAACGGCCTGAAGATGAAACTATAGAGTTTCGAAACCGCGGTAGCCTTTATGAGGTGAGTAGATAGACCACTGACGGGAAGAATAGGTCATAATCCTAATCATATATTTTTTCTAAATACAACGTGAAAGCCCAAACGCAAGTTTCAGCCCAAAGATTAAAATTAAAGACGTAGGAAGTAGTTTTCTTTGATAAAAGTTTCTTTCCTTAAATCTTATTAGATTATCTGTATTGGAAAATGAGCTATTTTAGCGGATTTTATGGTAAATGTTATACGTTACCTTAAAATGAGCACTGATGCTGAGCTATACATCACTTTTTGAGTATGTGTGATTGGAGACTAAATTGATCGATTTTGAGAAAAAAGTTCATTTATGTCTGCTTTTCCAAAATCTCGAGTTCATTTTTTAAAAATATTCAATTATTATTTTTGTACTCTTTTTGTTCAAAAAGTGTCAAATTTCTCAAAATCAGCTCTAATGATTTTGATCGTTTTTTTCCTGAAATTTATGTAAGTACCCAAAGATAATTTATGAGACATTGTGTCGCCAAAAAATTGTATCCGCAAATTATTGAATAAAAAGTAAAAGATCGTTCGATTTTCTTAAAATCGGTTCAGTTGATTTTTAAGTAGAGAAATTCACTGTTCGGGAGTAAATAAACGAAACTAAAAATCCACTTTGTTACTACGGCCGGGTTAGTTTTGTCATTGAATATAAACGTACTAGAATTATAACCCTTATGAGAGATATGTGGGCGTTCGTTTTTTGTGGAAACTTGCGGCAGTTTGTTAACTAGCCTATAGTTTAATAGTCTTCCACCTGACCTTACAGCTTGCAGCGTTCGTAGCGTCAGGTAGTCCAATTATTAGGATTTGAGGCTCTGATATCGGTAGGCCTAAGCTTTTTATAATGGCGGCTGTACTTCTAGTCCGTTTATATTCCAAGGTTTTGTTTAATTGTAGAATGTAGACCTGTATACTAACTCCCGAAACACATTTTTTATACAGCCGAATTTAAGAAAAGTTTTGTTATGTTTTTGCAGCGTTTATTTTTTAAGTAGGAATTTAGCAACAAAACAAAAGCTTAAATAAGCTACATATTTTTCACTGAAGTTTGTACAGGTAAACCTTTAATGTGCAGTATTTTGAACACGTTTGGTCCCCTTATACTCAGTTGAGTGAACATTTATCGAAATGTACTTTGGTTCCAAAGTGGAACAGCTCATCGGTGTTTTAGGGTTGAAAAAGCTTGTCCATGGATGGTTGATTATTATTTAGAGTTGTTTTTACACAGGGTGTGAAATATTAACTGAGCTGATCTCCGGACGAACTTGTTTTTGAAGTCAATTGAAGCAGAAAATCCGGAACACTTCCTTGTGAACCGGAAGCTAAAAGTAGGGTTTCATCTCCGCAAACAAGTAGCTTTCTACAATGAAGAGTTTTACAAAATTTGTCTTTCGTAAGAATTCGGTTTATATGCAAATCCTCTTCTCAGAAATGCATTAGTAGGTTTTGTAGGGCATGGTAGGTTATGTTTGGGTATTTGTGGACTAAATTTGAGCAGAATCGGTAAAGGTGATTTTAAAGACATCCGATTTTTAGAAGGTTTTCTTCAACAAAATTGTCCTTCAAAACACGTTAAAAAATTGCGTATAGGTAAACCAGAATTCATCAAAATCGGTCAGTTAAGTTAGCCTCCCGCGCTCACACACACTGGAGGACAGATGTCAAAGTAAAAACGTTTTTCCAGGAGACGTGAAAACGTATCCTCAAAATCAATTTTGACAAATCACCTCATTTTATTTATACATGGTAGCCTACATCTAATTCGTGTTTTTAAAATATTTCATTTTATAATTCACTTAGCGTTCGCAATTTCAGTTCAATTTGATTTAAACTTAGACAATTATTTTGTTCTTTTAACTGTTAATTTTATTAATTAGGCTAGTAACAGCTTAACACTCGATGAACATTTTATGTTTGGAAAAACCGAAAGTTGAGTGTAAAAATATTTCATTATAATAAATTATCTTTTATATAATAACAGATTTTTAATTTCGAAATGAAATACCTATTAATTTAGTGCTTTTAATATTTTTAGGATTTAATATTAGATCTATTTTTAAAATTATAAATTCATTTGGCACTTTATTATAATCGTTCTTGTGTAATTTAAACTCATTAAATAAACAAAAATCTCCTTAAATACAATACGAGGAAGTTATTCATAATTAAGATTATTTTTCATATAAAACTGAAACGTGGCCCAATAGGATCTCAGTCATTCTCAATGGTTTTTTGATTACGATTAGATTTCTTTAGGTAGATGGCCCGAGTAGGCTATCCTAACATTGAAGGGTTTCGCCTTAAAAAACATATGGACCTTTTTTATAAATAAAAAAGCCGAAGATTAGTCCCATTCAAATTGATTTTTAACCTTAATAGCCAACATTACAGTATATCAATTTTTTTAGAGCCGTTCCGAGAAAAATGGAAATATTTTACCTACATACAAAGCTAGCACTACTATATAGTATAGGCTTATGTAATTCTGACAGATTCTGACCATTTTAGAACAGGTTTAGTTTTTTTGTACACACATGCGCGCGCGCGCTGACGCGAATTTTGTGTTTTTGTTCTAGGTAACACTTTAGCGTTCCGATTTGATTCGAACTTGGCACAACAATTTATTTTGGCAGTAGGTTGTAAAAGAATTTGTTCATAAGTTACAAAATGGCGACTATTGAAAATGTTTAACTATTCATAACCTTTTTTGAGAATTACGTTTCACTATCACAGAACAGCGTTAGTGCTTAAAATTTTAAATTTCATCAAAAATGTACCTGACGACTGTCAGGGTTCATTTTTGTATTTTCATCATAATTTTATGGAGATTGTTAACCCAATTTCGTTGGTGGAATCGAATCTTCAAGAAAGTGTAATAGTAAAATTAATAATTATAACTTTTACAGCTGGTAGAGTACAGTTTTTATTGTCTATCGTAAAGTACAAAAAATATTCGCGTATTAAAATAGTCTGTTACGATATATTTTTATTAAACGTCGTTATATTTTGAAAATTCGTTTTCAATACGCTCAGCGTGTCGCAAATATTATTAAATACTTTTAAGTGAAACGAAAATGTCCGTCTGTCGAACACAATGGGTAAAAGAGTAGCATATAACAATTTTACGGAAAGCTAAATGCAGCTTACATGAGTGTATTGTGTAGACTATCTGGCAGAATATTAGCTTGGTTAGTTCGAGGTAATAAATTCCAGAGCAAAGGTCAACATTGATCTCTTTAGTTTAAATTAAGTGTGAAATCCTCGAGACCGGCCGAACAAATCATTGATGGAGAGTGATTGGCTGGCCGGATTCTCGGCGGATAGACAGTGCATTGTAAATCTTCTCTTTAGTCATAATATCTATAGAAATAAAAATGTAAAGTTCTTTTGTTCATAATCTTAAATCTCCGAAAATTTTTCACTGATTGCTTTGAAGTTTTGACACAACGTAGTATTGGGATACGTGCATGTTATTGTATACCATACTTATCTACATATCTACTATCTACATAAATAAAAATGTAAATGTTCCTTTGTTCAAAATTTTAAATCTCCGAAAATTCTTCACCGATTGTTTGAAATTTTGACATAACGTAGTATTGGGATACGTGCTTGTTATTGTATACTATACATATTTACTATCTACATAAATAAAAATGTAAATGTTCCTTTGTTCAAAATCTGAAATCTCCGAAAATTCTTCACCGATTGTTTGAAATTTTGACATAACGTAGTATTGGGATACGTGCTTGTTATTGTATACCATACATATCTACTATCTACATAAATAAAAATGTAAATGTTCCTTTGTTCAAAATCTTAAATCTCCGAAAATTCTTCACCGATTGTTTGAAATTTTGACATAACGTAGTACTGGGATAGGTGTTTGTTATTGTATACCATACATATCTACTATCTACATAAATAAAAATGTAAATGTTCCTTTGTTCAAAATCTGAAATCTCCGAAAATTCTTCACCGATTGTTTGAAATTTTGACATAACGTAGTATTGGAATACGCGCATGTTATTGTATACCATATATATCTACTATCTACATAAATACAAATGTAAATGTTCCTTTGTTCAAAATCAAATGCTTTGAAATTTAGACACAACGTTGCATTCGAATACGAGCATGTTTTATGTACCTACTATGTTTTTATATACGTACTGTTACATATATATCACATTTGTGTCAGGTAAAATTATGCTCTGTTGATAAACTGTGCCATTGTTATACGTAAAAGCAACACGCGCTATACAGAATATTTAACTCTTTCATTTAAATGTTTCCGATTTACGATCCATTTACGATTTCCAAATTTCCAGTTTTACGATTCTATTTCAATATTTCAGAATGCATTGTTAAACTGAACCAGACTGAGCCACATCAACGCGTGGTCGTGTACAGATAGTACTGCCACGCGTACTATCTTTTATACTAATAAATATTTACATGTTTAAAATAATTTCGTTTAAAGGATAATTTTCATTTCCCCATATTTAGTGTGTTTACCACATTCCACCATTTGACAATAAATAAAAATACAATTTCTATACTGTTTTCAAAATGATTATTATTGGGCCCTTATCGATCCTTTGCAGTGTTGCCGACCCCAAGTGGCTTGTAGTTCACAGCCGCCAAAGTTATTATCTAAAGGGCTGAACCCTCCATACGTACATTTTAATAACTACATAAACTCTTTTTTAAATGTTCGTTTCTCGAAAAGAATTTTTTTTGTTTTTTGTTATTTTAAGGCGAAAAACATATTGAGGCTATTATCGCCTCTCTAAATGTAAGTGTGAGTGTAAAGTGTTAAAGTCGTAAGTGTAGTGTTGTAAGTGTAAGTGTGTGTTAGACTTGGGTACCACGAAGGACGTCTATATCCTCTCAATAGGTGCAGTTAGTCCCGCACCCTCTTGAATGCTTCAGAAAATAAAATAATGATGGTTACTTTGTATTTGTGTTGGTTTTACAAATTAATTCGTGAGGTATAAGCTACGCGCGCGCGCGCGCACACACACACACACACACACACCTTTTGATTGTTTCTCCCGTTAGCAACAAAAGGTTCCTTTTCAATAATTATAATCGTAAATCGAATTAATTTTTTAACATTTTAAGTTACCGAAAAGTATGTTTTCATTTCAAATTAGTTTTTAAGTTTCATTTTACAAAACAAAAGTACTGAACGAAGTTTGGAAAGTTACAGCATTATGTAGGAAATTAAAGGGACATCAGGAAAGGTAACCAGGTTACTAAAATTTACCTTTATCGATTTCATGGTTTAAAATTTGTAAACGGTGTAAAGTGTTGAAGTTGCGTATGTTTTTCCAATTAGGCATTTATTATTTGAAGAAGCATGCCGAGTTTGATTTTCACTGGTCGAACCCACTGTATCACTAGAACAGTGATATAATATATTTTGTTAAAAAGTAAAATGGAGGCTAGTGGAACTTTTGATGTATTATAATATAATTTAATAGTGTATATATACGAACTTTATTATTAATTTTTATCTGGGAAAAGAGATCTCCTTCATTCTTCAAACTTCGTTCATAAAATACGCACATACGCGTGCGCGCGCGCGTACACACATCTATGTTCTGTTGTAGGTTATGTCACTCTTTAAACGAAACATATGAAGGTGTATGAGGAATATTTCCTTTCTATGATGAGAATGTGAGGATGGTTGTGGGATTATTTAATGTTTTACAGTTATCAACATGTAAACAACTGTGTCAGTTGCAGTAGAATGACTAAGTCTGTCTTTGCCTATATTATATTCTAGACGTGCTTACTGAGTCACCTGTTGAATATTCTATGGCCGTATGGAAATACTTCAGCGGTAGAAGAAACTTTCATTAACTGGTTCAGGATTCCCCAGCTACCACAGTACTAATTACGTTTCGTCAGACTCGTTCCGCAGCGAATCGATCGTGGATTAGCGATAGCAAAGAAGTAATTTGCTGTTGTAGCCTGGGCGTGATATAAAGAAAATTTGAAATAATCGCGGCACTTGATTGGAACGAGTTTGTAACTTTTATAACAATCGTATAATCGTTTAAAAATCCGTTAACACATCGTAATCAGCTTTTATAATCTGCATAAGTTACCATTTTAAACTCTATAATTACATTTAAAAATGAACATTGAGCGACATTTAAAATTTTTGGTGCTAAGCGTTTAAAAGTGCTAATTTTTGTTGAGATTTTAGTCCTGATTATTATGATGAAGTCACATTTTCAGATAGTGTAAAATGCAAAACGTTGTTTTTTTACATTTTGGAATGGTTGACATTTTGAAACCGTTGAACGGATTTTTTGGGTAGCGAATTTCAAAGTTTACTAGAATTTCATTTCAAGGTCCGCGGGTCTAGGTTTTCTCATGGTGGAAAATCAGATAGCTTATTTTCCAAAGGAAGTTCTCTAATACGTAGTGCCTAAATATTCTACAGTTTTTTTTACAATTAATTAAATTATTTTTATTTAAATAATTTATTTTGTATTAAAAATGTAATATTTTTGTCACTACTCCCAAACCTAATTTTCAGACAAAATCGGTTGTTTGTAAATTTTCTACTGTACTTCACAAAAAGGATTGAAATGTTTTTTTTTTCTGAAAAGTTAACGAATTTTCACGGGGTATAGAAACTACACCAAAATTAGAACAGACTACGCCAAAATTAGAACAAAGTACATCAAAATTAGAACAAACTATATTAAAATTAGAACAAACTACACCAAAATCAGATCAAACTATATTAAAATTAGAACAAACTACATCAAAATTAGATCAAACTATATTACAATTAGAACAAACTACACCAAAATAAGAACAAACTACATCAAAATTAGAAAAAATTACACCATAAGTAGAACAGAACTACACCGAAATTAGAACAAAGTACGTAAAAATTAGAACAAACTATATTAAAATTAGAACAAACTACACCAAAATTAGAAAAAATTACACCATAAATAGAACGCAACTACACTGAAATTAGGACAAACTACTTCAAAATTAGAACAAACTACACCAAAATTAGAACAAACTACACCAAAATTAGAACAAATTACACCAAAATTAGAACAAACTACACTAAAATTAGAACAAATTACACCATAAGTAGAACATAACTGCACCGAAATTAGAACAAACTACATCAAAATTAGAACAGATTACGCCAAAATTAGAACAAACTACACCAAAATTTGAACAAATTACACCATAAGTAGAACGCAACTACACTGAAATTAGGACAAACTACACCAAAATTAGAACAAACTACACCAAAATTAGAACAACTACACCAAAATTTGAACACACTACACCAAAATTAGAACAAACTACACTAAAATTAGAACAAATTACACCATAAGTAGAACATAACTGCACCGAAATTAGAACAAACTACACCAAAATTAGAACAGACTCTATCAATAAACACTACATCAAAATTAAAACTAGCTACACCATGAGTAGAACATAACTACACCGAAATTAGAACAAACTACACCAAAATTTCATTGAAATCGATCAGTTCGATTATTCTCCAGCGCATGTACATTTAGACAAACAAGTAAAACCATCTTATTTTACTTAGTTCACTCTGTAATTATTTAAAACGTGACTTCAATCAAAATGTGAACACCAAGACCACTAATACTACATTTATATTTCGTATAGTGGAAAAGTCAAATTATTACATCAGTTCCAAACCTAAACGTATAACCTTAGCATTAACGGAAGTTAAAAAAATGTTGCTAAAAGTAAAACCATTATCTTGTTTACTTAAACAAACGTAACCACATGTAAGGTATTAAAGTAAATTGAGAACATATATAGCTGTCGAGGGTTCAGGCTAAAATTTAATAATAAACATATTTTTACCCAAAGAATATTTGTTTAGAAAGAAATCCGCATGTACGAAAGCCTATGTAGAGATATATTTCCCCAGGGGGAAGCGGTCAGGCAAGCAATGTAATATTTCGTTTTTAATATTTGGAGTGTTGCCATTACTGCCCCTAAAGCCTATAATAATATATCTTAAAAGCTAGTATATCCTTTCTTATTATCCTGTATACAGATATAATGTTTCTGCTCCTTTTATTCTTTTTTAACGTATTTAATATTTACCATTAGGAGACTATTTTATTTCCATTTACTAATTTATCGTGTGTCCCACAATTTTGGGAATGACCTCAAAATTGTTCTTGTAATAGAGACAGAACAATATAGCAAGCGGCTTTTAATTTGTATTTTCCATCTGTATTTACAGACTGTGGTAACATTTTGGGTACAAAAATATAGGCTCGGTGGTCGAAGTGGCTAAAGCATCTGTCAGTCTACTGTTGTTCAACTGCGCACCTAAAGGTTCTTAGAGCCACAGTTGCTCCCGTTCTTTCTCTTACCGTTAACACTGATCCCTCGCTCTCATTAGTCTAACTGGCATAAAGTATGGACGTTAAGAAAATTATATATAGTGTTCCGAAAATTTAAAAATTGTATTTTTATAAACTTTTTGGCGAATTTCATTTGGAAAATGTGCTATTGTACAGTGCATAATGGTAACACCCAGATCGGATCCTTGAAACGAGCATCGATCCTGACCACTAAATCACAATTTGAGGTTCTTTTTATAAATATTTAATTGTGTGAATGTGTTTGTTTCTGCTCCGAAACTTTTTAAAAATTCGTGATTTTTATTTTACACTTTTATTGAAATATGATTTCACTATGATTGCAGTTAGAGTTAATTTTCGTGTTTACAATTTTAAAGTTCAAAATGCTAACTTATGGCAACCGACTTGTGCAAGTTTAAATTAATCGCGGCACGCAACTGTCCCGATGACGTGATTGAAGCGAATTTTTAAAAGTAAATTTGCGCTTGTATACATGAATTTTACATTTCACCATCATAATCAGAATTAAAATCTTCATACACTAGTATTTTAATGAAAATATGAAAATTAAACTTGATCTCAGTCAAATTAAATTACGTAATTCCAACGGATTTTGAAAATTCAAAAACGCTGTTTTTAACGATGAATACAATGGTGAAATCAGATTTTTAACACAATTTAAAACGACAAATGAATAATTTTTTTAAATATTTGAAATGGCCGTCATTTTGAAACCGTATAACGAATTCTGCTGGTAAACGAACTAATCGAAGCTGTTACCTAAATCGATTTTTGGTGCTAAGTTTGAACCAAATCGGACTAAAATTGCAAACGTAAACGTGACAATACACTGAAACGCGCGCGCGCGCACACACGCAACATTTTAACAACCCATGAAAATATTATTTAGTTGTAAGGATATATATAGTCTCTTCAAGGTCCCGGGTCTGGGTCTTACCATGATATTCGCTTCAGTAGCTCATTTTCCAATTGAAATTCCCTAATTATGTTAGGAAATGTCATAACACGTGCTTACTCGTACATTGTCATGTAAGTTAAATTGTGACATTGTAGGGTATAAATTTAACTTGAATCAATAACTTAATGGAAAATAAATACAGTAACAGTAAAATTTAAATGCAAGGGGTTTTCAGAATTAGTCACTGATTTTTGAAAAATGCCCAAGTAACAGACTTGCCCTGTTTTGCGTATTGTTTTTTGCCAAAATAACCGTACGTAAACTGGGTAAACAAAATGTAAGTAGTTTTGCGATATGGCCGCCTTCATATCCTTAACTACGAAACATATAGGAATTGATTATTTATCAGTTTAGCGTTCAGTTAACAATAAAGTCATGTTGGTCGGTTAGGTTAAATATTTTTCCTGGGCGTCTCTGTCCAGCGCTGCGGTGAGCAACTCCCGGTATCACGAGCGGCCAGTCCGAGCACGACCAAAATCAACCATTATGTCAACCACGTCTAAACTGTTTAGTCTGTAAATGCCAATAGACTTTTGATAACTTTTTTTTAACACGTTCTTGACAGATTTAATGTGTTTAGTCCTCTAAGTGTTGACTGACGTTTGTAGAAACAGCTGATGACAGTTGGTTTAGAATTATCAGACATGGTTCACTATATATTGTTATTCATTTTGCCGTTTGTGACAGATTTTAGTTGTTACAAATATAAAAGTTAAATATTAATTTGTTTTTTATATTAAACGAAATCATATATTTTTTTGTTAATGGAAATGAAGAACTTTTTTTTTGGTGTTTAACGTCCGACTATTGTGCACACTTAGGCTAATGCAGACGATTCCTGGCCGGGAATCGAACCCGGGTCCTCTTTTTAAACATAAGTTAGTTATGTAGGTTTTTTTTATTGTATATTAAAAATACATAAATAAACGGTGCGTAGAGACTATACGCCTTCGAAGTGAATACTTGTTTGTTATTTATTCTGTATTTGTTGTACTATTCTGTTTATACAGGATTGGTAAAACTTTGGTTATTGACCAAAATTAGAGTGTTCCGAAAATTTTAAAACCGTGTTTGTATCAATACTTTTTTAAAAAAATATTAAATTATTCTTTAAAATAAACATAAAGAATAAGCACCTTCCTAGAGTACGCGAGAGCTTTACTCATGAAGCGTGCTTACTCAAAGGAAGTATTTATTGGCGCTATTAAAACGTGAATGGTGTTATATGTGTTTTATGAACTATTAACTATTTAGTTTTTAATATCTGAGATTTATTGCGAAGCAGCCTGCGCATTCCTTACAAAAAACGATTAATCAGATTGATATAACATTTTGACAACGAAATACAGTCGACGAAATTAGTTTCAAATTTCTTCACAGGGGTACAGACTAGCTGCACCTATTGAAAGGATTTAGACGTCCCGTGCGGTACCCGAGTCTAACACACACTTACACTTACAACACTTTTCACGCAAACTTACATTTAGGGAGGCGATAATAGCCTCAATGTGCTTTTCGCCTTAAAATAACAAAAAAAAAAAAAAAAAAGAAAGAAAGTTGACAAGCCAATAAAAATATTTAATCTTATTTGGGTTTCTCATTTTATAGTTAGTAATAATATGGTCGTGCCAAAAGCATTAGATTTGTACACGGAAACCCTTTTCTTTTAATGAATTTTCAGGCCTTATAAGACCAAAAATGTGGTTTTTATTTGAATTGTTGATGCCTCTTTGTTCGTGTAGCATACATCTGTACACGTCACTGTAAATCCAACACGAATTTTCCTGTTCGATGAAATTTGGAATAGGTATAAAAATGCGTTCAATTCATATATATATATATATATATATATATATATATATATATATATATATATATATATATATATATATATATATATATATATATATATATATATAGGCGCGCGCGAGATAGGAACAAGACGTTCCCGGAATTGGTCATTGAAAATTTATTGAAAGTACTATAATATTTTAACCTTCTTTTTTTTCAAAATATTCTGAATTTACACGCTTCTTCCACCGTTCATACAGTTGTTGGAAAAACACTCTTTTTTTGAAATTTAAACGCTTTGTTGCATTTTCCATCACCTCTTATGAATCAGCAAACCGATGTCCCTTCAATAGCATTTTCAGTCGTAGAAACAGGTTAAAATCTGTTGATTCAAGGTCGAGAGGATAGGAAGTGGTAACATTGTGCTTTGCAAGGTACTTTTCACCATCAGCGATCGATGTGACGAGGCATTGTCATGCAACAAAAACCAATCGTTCCCTGCCCATTTTCTGGTCGTTTCCATGTAACTGCATCTCGTAGCCGTTTCAGGATCTCCTTGAACATTTTTTTGTTATGTGTTTTCCCTTCAGGAATACATTTTTAGTAAATCAAACATTTTTGGTAAAAAGACCTTCAACTTTACTTTACCCCAAGCGAAATTTTTCCTTTCTTTGTGATGTTTTTGATTTCTATTCTGAAGACTGACATTTCGTCTGAGGTCGTAAAGGAAGCACCATATTTTTTACCGTTTGCACACACACACACACACACACACACACACACACACACACACACACACACACACACACACACACACACACACACACACACACACACACACACACACACACACACACACACACACACACACACACACACACACACACACACACACACACACACACACACACACACACACACACACACACACACACACACACACACACAACCACCACTTTATATATATTGATATGATGTGGTATAAAATGTTTATGCAAACATTGTATTGCATAATTGTTTTCTTATAGAATTAATTTAAGCATTTTACCTTATAAAGCCTTTTCATTAAAAATGTTTTTATTTTGTGTTTCAGGCAACAGCCCCGCAGCTGGAGTGCCGGATATGACTGTCATATCGGATATTGACGAAATGGGCATCAACCGTAATCTTCAAGTCCGTTATGCCCGAGATCAGATATACGTATCCTTTATATAACCTATTTTATTATGTTAAACGACGTGGATGTAATCAGGTAATGTACCAAACTTTTATTAATACTTTAGGGTCTCGCTTATCCGAACCTCGATAAGCCGGAAATTCGTTAATCCAAACTGTAAATTCTGAAAGTCTATTAGGAAAAGTCGTTAAGGGAAGTAACAAACACAATCAATACTGTGAGGAAAACGATCTAATTACATAAGTATATGAGTTTAAACAAACATGAACGTATTAAGTACAAGATGTGTTAGTTCTCTGATTAAGGGAGCACTTGTAGTTCAGTTCACAGTTAGGTCTCGCACCTGTACGTATGTTCGAATCTAGTTACTGCCGTTGGCTTGTCGGTGTGTCAAGTAAAGCTCACGTCTTTCTTTGTCTCATGCCCGGTTGCAAGTACGTCAATTCAATTTGTCGTTACGCAAAGTGATTTTAAATTTAAAGTTACTTCAGCCTAAACGTTTTCTCTGTTACAAGATCATTTTTAACAAACCTTTACGTAAAGGATGTTTAAAGTTTTATTAAATTTAATAACTGTTTAATGGCTGGTAAGATGGCCGTCGGACAAACAACTGATCATTTTCAGATTACTTGTACAATTGTTTTGAAGGTTATGTGTTTTGTTTACATTCCTTTTTTTATTGTTTCTGTTAGCAAGCCTATTGTTGCTATTTCTTTATTTTCAAATAAAATAATCAGGAACTGTAAAAAAAATAATAAAGTATCCGATTTGCGCAAAAATTAATGTTTTGTTAAAACTAAAATTTAACAAAACTGGTAGTAAAACACCATAAAAACAATAAACGCTTTTATTGATTGTAAAACGTAACATGTAAAAATATATTTAAGCGTTATTTAAAGGCGCTGCACAGGTCTACTGCTTTAACGAGCTTGTAATGTCCTTTAAATTTTATCAGACGTTCAATAACACAACTTTAAACTTAAATTAAAGCTTTAAAGCTCTGTTATTTTAAAGAATGATTTTTAACAGATGTTTCTACAACCCAATTCTAAGTTTAATAAGGCTTTAAAATTACTTTAAATATAAAGATCTTAAATAATTTAATGAACGTTCTTGCACCGAACGTAAGTGGCACAAAGCAAAGATATTGAAACACATTCAAGTTCTCTTATTAGTGAAAATAATGTTTGTTGTTTCTAATCCATAATTTGCCAACAAATCATTGACGAATTAGGTTAACGAGAAAGAAGACAATAGTACCTATATACTCGAAACTTCCTATACAGATCAGAATTGTAGCGAACTGTCCTTATTTTAAGGTGCTCATTTCATGGTTCTGGTTTGGTTCTTACTAATATGGCAGCTTCAAAACCCATATCCAACAGACATTTTATAATGCTAACTCTTTGGTATTAAAACAAAACACTACAATAACACTACAAGAAATAAATAGAAAGAAATTTACTTTGAAAACAAATTACGGTCTTGTTTAATTGTTTTGTACAAACACTTCGTTCGTCATTTGCAGCCATACTGTTGTATTCTCCTACTTGATTTTTCTTTTTTTTATTTGTTTTTGTTTTAAGGCGAAAAGCACATTGAAGCTATTATCGCCTATTCTCGTACTAGAAGTGTGAGTGTTGATAGAAGTGGGCGTTTTTATAAAATCTGATTTTGCATCGATTGTCGTTTAGTTTTCATCATGGCCTTTTTGCGCTGTTACATTTTTATTAAAACAAATAACCACTATTGCAATTTATGAAAGTCTTGATGGTTGTTTAACATTTCAGTTAATATTAAATTTGATTAAGTAAAAACAAATTGAATACTATTTTTTTCTGTCCAAAAATGTGTTTAAAATTGTCTATTTTTGTCGTACTTTACAAGTAACTATATAAAAAGTATAATTGAGATCTGATGTATTTTTCAAG
Source organism: Callitettix versicolor (assembly GCA_022606455.1). NCBI lineage: Eukaryota > Metazoa > Arthropoda > Insecta > Hemiptera > Cercopidae > Callitettix > Callitettix versicolor. Next base: position 68,799,510 of record CM040188.1, on the reverse strand, counting down.
GCCTTGGGTTTCAAGAAAAACGTCTGTTGGTCTGTTTGAACAACGCTAAAGACTGTACAAATTGAAAGATTTTGATAAAATTTACGATTTAAGAACAGTTTAGTAATAACTCGCCACATTTTTTTTTAATTCAAAATCTTTTGTTATCAATCATTTAATCGAAAACATTTTAAAGTTATCAAAATACCGATTCTACTAAAACGTTTTACACAAATTTTGCTCAAATGTAGTTCTTGAAAAATAAAAAAAACACCTTTTCAGCCATTTTTACGAAAATCCAGGTAACGTTTTAAGTCCTATCGACAAAAACAGGGAAGTCGGAGATTTTGTTAATGTATGAATATTCGTAACATAAACGGCGTGACAAATTTGAAATTAAGAAAATTTGATCAAATTTAGTATAGGGGCCTACTGACGTGGGTTTTGAATCTACATTTATGACCAGCATTTGAACATCACATTATGTTTCGAGAAATTTGATTGATATTTTGATTGTAGTCGACCAGAAATTCTGGATAATTTATATAGCAAAACCTGAGAAAGTTTGTGCAAGTTTACGCACCTTTCGTTTTGTTTCGTAAAGCTAAAATTCGGGAAATTGTCTTCTTTTTCTGAATGCTTTGCATAGTTTATCAATTAAAAAAACGTAAATTCAATTTAGGGTGGATTTTTAATTTGTTTGCTACCCCATTAATAACGAGCCAGTAACGTGCGAAGGGAAAGAAATAAAAATAAACATTCATTTCTAAACGACGGCAAATCACATAACAATAAAATCAATTCTGGAAGTTAATAGGCATCGCGTTAATTAACGAGCTCTTCAAATAAACTGATTATATTTTTAATTTTGTTATTTGGTCTGAAAATATTCAAGTACTCAATTTTATTGCTGACTTTTCAAATTAGCAAAATTTTATTAGGTTTCAACCTTAAATGTAAATTGGAATTTTTTTATCACCAATAACCAATCATTCAGATTACGAATACACTACTGAATATACAATGAATCCCGTATAGAAAGTATTGGAGCCTAAATTAAAATATTTGTGTATTTTGTGATGGAAGAATAACATTTTGGTTTATTTGAGTTTTGGCATAATCAAAACAATGTGTAAATCCTGTTTATCGTTGCTACAACTGTGTCTGAGTATCTAGGTCAGCCGCTTAGAAAACTGTCTGCAAAGGACACCAGTAGGTCAGAGAGAAAAATGTGCGAGTGAGAGGTCGAGTCCCCACTCTTTCACTATAGCTTCGTCGTTCGGCCTTTATACAGGCTACCTTCGTAAAAAATTTCAAAACAATCTGTCAGTGTGTACTTGAAAAAAAACATAAGGAACAAACACCAAATACCAAACGGTCGATTTGAAACAAAAACTTCGCTTCGCTCGGTCAATTAATGAATCATTCTTTTAAAACAAATGTACAATCTCAAATCTATAACCACAGAATATGTATTCAACAATAGATTTCTTAGCTATATACTAAAAACGTTTTACTACTATAAATACCAAGAATTGTTTAAGCCTTTAGTAAGAAATATTTTTTGTGTTTAACGTCCGACTATTGTGCACACTTGGGCTAATGCAGACGATGGGATGATTTATAGCGTATGAAAATGCCAAGTCCTGGCCGGAAATCGAACCCGGGTACTCGGGGTGAAAGCCCAGTACGCTATCCACTAGGCCACCGAGGCGGCTAGTAAGAAATCGGCAATGGTCGTCAGCTGAGATCAAATTTGTTTAAATTTTAATCATAACTGTAAGTCGTGACTCAGAGTAATTTTACTGAATTCGAAATAAAAGCAGTAACAATATTTTTAAAAAGAAATTATTCATTTTAGTGAAATTGTACATTTTTGTTTTTCTGATTTTTTTAAAACCTATAATGTTACTTTTATTTCAAATTTGACGCAATGTCTGATGATGAAGTACATACATAAAGTAATTATGATTTAAATTTCAGTAAAGTCTGTCCAGCTGATTTTAAGAAATATAATTTTTTTATATTGTTTTTTAAATATTTTTAATTATTTTTTTCAATAATTTCTGAACAGGAATATTTAGTAATACGTATACCAAATAGCTGTTGTGTTTCAGAGAAAATTAATGCTGTTTTCTGCACAATTTGTTTGCTATAGCTGTTCGAATTTTTGGTTTTTTTTGTATTCTGCTTTAACGTGTCGTAAGTCTTTTTTTGGGAAAGAGGCTAATAAAATAAATTATAATGACTATTGTGGTTTCCCTTGTTAAATTGAATAGGTCTATGCACTTTGTAGGCTTCAACTTTATTTCACCATGTTTGGTATATTTTTGATATTTTTTCACTGATCGAGTGAAGCGAGCTCTCTGTTCGGCATTTAGCGGGGTGTGTGTGTGTGTGTGTGTGTGTGTGTGTGTGTGTGACCTATTATTTTGAAATTTGTTGCGGAAGTACCTTGTATAAAGCACATGTACGAACGAGATATGTGCAAGATTTGTTTTCATTCGCTTCCGTTTCAAGATTTACAACATCGATTGTACACAATTTTTCCTAAACGAATGAACCGATTATTTTTAAATTTTTTACGAAGATATAAAGGCCAAATGACGTATGAGTAACATTTTTTCCAATTTACTTTCGTTCCAAGGCCTCTGATTTATTTTTTTATTTTTATTATTTATTTATTTATTTTTTTGTGTTTAACGTCCGACTATTGTGCAAACTTGGGCTAATGCAGACGATGGGATGATTTATAGCGTATGAAAATGCCTAACCCCGACCGGGAATCGAACCCGGGTCCTCGGGGTGAAAGCCCAGTACGCTATCAACTAGGCCACCGAGGCGGCTTGGCCTCTGATTTAACGATGACGAGTGTACGCAGCGCTGCTCAAACGCATTGTCCTACTGTTTTGAAATTTGGTGTGAAAGTACTTTGTGTAAAGCCCGAAAGACTTGTGTGTAAATTTTCCCCATTCACTTCCGTTTCAATATGGCGGGCTCAGATTTAACGTTTCTGGTTATTTCTTGTAATAACGGTTGATTATGATTTTGACCACTGTCTAGTAGGAGAAAGAGCCTAAAATATCCAATAAAATTGATGAAATAAAATTTGTCGTAAATATTACCGGTTAATTTAGTAGAAAACGTTATGAGTGCTATCGTGAAGCGCTCTATATTAATTCATATCTTTTTTTTTAATCGTGCACTATTGTGTACACTTGGGCTAATGCAGACGATGGGATGATTTATAGCGTATGAAAATGCCAAGCCCTGACCGGGAATCGAACCCGGATCCTCGGGGTGAAAGCCCAGTACGCTAACAACTAGACCACCGAGGCGGCTGTATATTAATTGAGAATATACTGCGAGGTCTACTGTTCTTTGAAGCACTGGTAATTTACCCTTAAATTGAGTAAAAATCTTTATGACGCCCATCTTCTGATTTTCACAGAATAAAATAGACTGTAAATTTTTGTGGTGATTACATACAAGATTTAAATAATGACTGAAATTAATTATTTTAGATTAGTAAATGGAATTTACATTTTCTGAAATTTCTTGACAGCTTTAAAGAAGGTTTTTTTAAGGTGTAAAAACCAAACTAATGGTTTTTTTGTGTTTAACGTCCGACTATTGTGCACATGGGCTAATGCAGACGATGGGATGATTTATAGCGTATGAAAATGCCAAGCCCTCGCCGGGAATCGAACCCGGGTTCTCGGGGTGAAAGCCTAGTACGCTATCCACTAGGCCACCGAGGCGGACCAAATTAATGGTATGAGCGCCTATAATTCTTCATTACAGATCGACCGTAGCTGTCGCATTGTCGGTTATATCTGCAGACCATGAACTTGGAAATTAATGCCAAGAAAAGTAAACGCTGCGAGAATTCGATCTATCGATTGGCAGCCCTGCTTGTATTTCTGCTTACTTCGTGATATTGCACCTATCTTCGTCGAGTTACTACAAGTATTATACTTACATATTGGACATTCTAATATGTGTTTACAATTTATGGTGTGGCGTGCAGCAGTATGATTTATGGTTAGCAATGACTTACACGCGCTGTAAAAAGTGTCCACTGTATTAGCATTTATATGAAGCAAGAACAAACAGCTCTATGACTGGCGCGGTGTTATTGGCATGTACAGCTTCGGTACCTAATAGCATATTGGTGGATTTTAACGATTATTTTTATAGGAAAATGATTTATTGGAGCATCCAAATTTGGGACATAAAAAAGGGCGCTGTTCAAATTTGTGTTTTCACGTTCTCACTTTGCAATTTTGGCTTGATTAGATTCAAACTCAGCAATAAAATCGGTTTTGGACAAGTTCATTCAGCAGTTTCAAAATGGCGGCCATTTCAGGTTGTATCTTTTTTGTTTTCATCGTTTTTGAAAATATGATTTCACCGTCGCAATCAGCTTTAAAATCTACATAAATTAGCATTTTTAATTTGATGTTCTATTAAAAATTGACCTAAAAATTGTAAATTTATTCCGATTTTATTCGTCAAAAATCGATTTCGGTGTGGCGACAAGTTCGTTACCCAGGAATGTCTTTTCAACAATTTAAAAATGGCGGTCATTCCAAATTTTTAAATAAATCAATAAATTTTTTCTTACTTTTTTTTGTAAATTTGTGTAAATTAGTATTTTGAAATTCTATGATCAATGCGAAACTAAATCTAAGCTACATAGTTCATTTAGTGTTTAAAATGCTAATGTATGCAGATTTCACTGCTGATTATTATGGTGAGGCTACTTTTACCTCAATCTAAAGTTATTAAATTTTAAACTATGACTAATTTGGAGTATGTCCTCCGCCATATTAGATTTCCTGATCTGTTGTTCTTAATATGTATAAAATGTTCTTTAACCCGCAGGGGGTGCGGACTAGCTGCACCTATTGAGAGGATTTAAACGTCCCTCGCGGTACCCGAGTCTAACACACACACACACACACACACAACACTACACTTTAACACTTTAACACTTTACACACACTTACATTTAGGGAGGCGATATTAGCCTCGATGTGCTTTTCGTCTTAAAATAATAATAATAAAAAAAGTTCTTTATATTTACTATATTTTTTCTCTTAGTTTGGCCAAAATAAATTTGTTCACATATGTCTCATTTGATTCCATAAATTGTAGATTTCTCCAACACCGGAATTTTGTCCGCCTAATGTAGTGAAAACTAAATAACTGCGGTGATTTAAACATGTTCATTTGAACAGAAATCACTCGATAAATTTTAAAAAAAGTAGCAAGTAGTAAGAATATGGGTTGATTAACAACTGTGCTAAATATACTGTACCAGATTAGATTAGACAAACTGTACCAGGGTTGCCAACTGTCCCGCATCCCGTAACAATACTACCCGGAACGTCTGATATCTTGATTTTAGATCTTAAAGAACTTTTAAAAAGGATCTTTTTTATGGTAACTTAATTTTAGTGTTTGAAAAAAGTTATTTAAGTACACGAATATTAAAGCTCAAGGTAGCAAGAAATTAGTTTTGGAAGCTCTCCATAATAACTGGACGTTTGTACAGTGCTACCAAAATTCTACCTAAGCTACCATCTTAATGTTACTGCTTCATAAGAATAAAGATTTATTTGGTTTGTCACGATTTTTGTGTGAACCTTAATTTTCTTTTATTTAAAATTTGTTTATTGTCTTGAAGTGTGTATACACTCTTCAAGTGTGATTAAAATTTAAACCAAATTTGTCGAACTTGTTTTTATGAAATCGAGCTTATTAGGTTTTCGCCATTCCTGAAATTTTGCCGATTGCTTCCTAGCCGGGATTTTTGGATTATATAGAATATTTCTCTCCATAAATATAAGTAAGTTGTTTTGAATTTTAATTTTACAAAAATATATATAGTTTTTTGGTTCTTGAAGGCTGTTACGTGTATACCTATTTAGGGTTGTTTAGGTAAACCAAAAGACCCGTGGGAGGAAGCAACACATAATTTCAAAGTTTGATCTAGATCGGAGTAATTGGTTTTTCCGTAGACCAAATAACACAATAGTTAGTCCATGAAAATTAATACCATTTTTAAGTATTCATGAAAAGCGAAGTTTTTTAAATGGATCATCTTTTTACACAATTTCAATACTTTCTCTTTGAAATAGCGTGAACATGTATAAAATAAATGGTGCAAAAATATTGCACAAATTTTCTCATATTTACTTAATTTTCAAAATTTTCGATTCGAAAATTTTAAAATAAAAAGCAGAAAATTAATCTAAATTTTTAAAAATTGATTAAAATTTTTTAATAAATTATACAGATTTTTCTTTTTTTCTAGGTGATTTTCTGACCGACTTTTTAGGAAAATAGCGACGAAAAGTTTTTGTTTTTGGTATTTACGAACTGAATTTGAGAAAAAAATTGTTTACCGTAGATTTTGAAAAAATGTTTAAACGTTTTTTTTTAAAAGTATTGGTTTTAAAAAATCATTTCAATATATTGACAGACTTGCCAAGAACAGATGAAAATCGATCATTCAGTCATACATGTGGTCAGATATTCAAATTGAAATCACATTTTTTGACTCAGTTGACTGTAAAATTTCATATTTCCGTAAAAATCTATGATGATAAAAATCTTATTTTTTTTCTATACTCTATACAGGGTTTAGTAAGGGTATTAAACCCTGTTGCATAAAAGGTTTTTTTGAATTCGTACACAAACAAAACTCCATGGAATGTATTGTGAAGACTCTTACGGAAACAGAAACTCCATGGAATTTATTGTGAAGACTGTTACAGAAACAAAAAACTCCATGGAATGTATTGTGAAGACTTCCCGATTTTTCAAAAATAAAATTTGACAGCCTTGCATTCCCTTTGTACAACACAAAGTGCGAAATGTGTTATTGTTGTTTTACAACATGGATTGTAGTAATGTAACATATAGTTCACAAATTAAAAAAAATGTATTCTGTTTAAAGTTCTGTAGTACTGATAAATAAATACGGCTTGCGTGTTCGTTTGTTTGCCTGTCTGTTTATCGGTGACGCCATCTTTCTTCTGAACGATGTGATCGATTGTAAACATTTTGTTTGTAGCGATCCGAACTCAGGGAAATTTGTAAAGTACATTATGTACGCTACTGCGAATAAAAGTGCCTTTTTAATAGTTAATGCAAATATTGGGTTAAGGATTAAAAATATTTAGTGGTAGTTGAAAAGTAAAATCGTAGGGTAAACATATTTTTGTATTTTGATTTGTGTAATGTGGAGTATCGTTTGAAACTAAAAGTATTACTGACCGTGTATGTGTAGTTTTTGTACATAACAAGCTTATAAAGAGACGTAATACCTCTTCAGAAGTTAGGTTTTCATATCCACCCCATTCCAATTTCGACATTTTAGATTAAAAAAATCTCGAAAAATTTATAAACCTAGTTTGGATTAAAATAAAAGAAAACAATTTTTTGATATTTTATTTACGTATTTATTTAACTCAACAAAAGCGTCATTGGAAAAATTCAGCCCAACTTTAGAATTTTTATTTTACGCAGCTGAACCTTTCGCAGTGTTGTTAAAAGTAGGTAGAACACGTTCCAAAAGCATTTAAATCGTAAGCTTCAAGTCGGCAGTGCAGGCAATACTGACGTCAGCTGATCCATTCTAGTTATTAATATGTGAACGTGTTTTCAAAGCGTGTGCTTGACTGTTTTATAAATTTATTATTAGTCTACACACATAGAAATATCGTAACACATGAAACATATTCCTGTAAGCGTAAAAACTTTAAAACGTCTCATAAGAAGCAAACGAATGCCACGGGCATCTGCTAAAATGTGAACATATGTTTGTGCTGATCAGAAGCAACGTGTATCAGATGTGATGAATCAGTTTTAAAATGGCCGAGATATGATTTCCAGGGAGCGTGAAAAAGATGACAAGTCAGAATGCAGCGAGATGGGTTTAGGTTTCCCCGAGCCTCTCGATTATTTATGCTCTCGGGAGAGGTGTGCGATCAAAGAGCGCTTGTAAAACAAACATACAGCGCTGATTTAATAAAAAGTATGTTTTACCGGCGGTATTCGAAACAAATGTTTTCCTTTCTTTTATTAAAAAGTAATGGCGGAAAGCCATTGTGAAATGTTTGTTCGAGTTTCACAAAGTTATTGGTGTTTTTTTAAAGGAAAACTACACCTTAAATAAATGGGGCGTAAACATTGTCGGGTTTTTACAAACACAATTTATATTCTATTATTTAATAGCGGCTGAAGTGCAGCTCTTAACAATATGAAACGAATTGTCTTTATTTATCAAAATCGGTTCATCCTATTCTGTTTAAATTGAGGCCATATTAAGATTCACGACTCAAACAGTGTTATTACTATTGTTTGAGCGTACACTTGCCCTCATTAGTGTGTATGAAACAAAACACGATGTTTCGAAAGTATGGATCAACTCTGGTTCCTTGAGGCTGAGAACCAAATCAGTCAACTCAAATCAGTCCAATGAAGCCGTTTCACACTGAACCAGTGATTGACGTGTCTAATTTAGTACTGTAATTGCCTTTGAACGAGATGGATGCAAATATTATTTAATTCATTATTCTTCGTAGAAGGAAGAAAAGACAAAGGGGGAACTTATAGGTACATGCTTTTAATGAAAAAAAAGCGTTCGGATCTTACCATCGTCTGTTTCCAGATTTGTTGAAAGATCCAAACAAATTTTATAACTTTTCGAATGAACCTGGACAGTTACGTTATTTTGAAAAATAGCGTATGTTACACGACAGAACAGTGAAGGAAAATACGAATTATCGCCGAGCAATTCAACCTGAAGAGCGACTTGCAGTACTGTTTATATAAAAAGGATTAATTTGAAAAAATACTTGTTTATTGATACAATTTCATGAGTTTACAAAATACGTCAATTTAATAACATTACTTATAACAATTTATTCATATTTAATTTGAATTATATATATTTTTATTAGTTTACGCCCTCATTGGAGCACTTTAATCAGTCCATACACCTCCAAGTCCAATATCGTTATTGAGAAACAAGCGTTTCAGCCTCTTCTTCCGTTCCTAAAATTTCTTCATCCTTTCCGACCTGGCTGCCCTTTGTTTATCACTTATGGTGTAGGTCTTTCTTTCAAATGTTGTTAGTTTGAATCGCGGATGTTTATTCCTTAGAATCCTCTTCTCTGCTCTACCTTCAATTCGAGGCATCGTCAAATTTAACTTTTCTAAATCACTCTGGATCTCTCTGAACCAATTATTCTGCGTTTTAATCTTCCATAAATAGCTAAATAGCCGTTTCACCAGTCTGGTTTCTGGAAGGCGTGCTATATGGCAGAAAAATCAATTCTCCTTTTCCGCATCGTGTGTATTATTGACTCACTTTCTTGATATACCACTTCATTCGGTAATAATCTCCATTGGCCATTCACTTGGTGTTCCTTGTTAATGATTCTTTTATCTGCTTTGTACAGTCTATCAGTTGTTGATTTAATCTTCAACTTGAAGAGTGTTTCACTAGCATAAGTTGCCTTAGGTTTAATAACGGAATTAAAGTGTTGAAATTTGGCATTCATTGAGCTTTTTGTAGGTTGACCAGGTGAGTCGTTGCGGTTGTTTCAATTTGTATTTTCTGCTGTCTATCGATGGTTTCTCGTCTGTGTTACAGGGTATTATTTTCCCAAGATACTTGAACTTATTCACAATCTTAATTTGTTTACCATTGCCCAGTTGAATGGCTGGTGTTTCGATTCGGAAGGTCGGCGTCATTTCCGTCTTTTCAAACGAGACTTGTAGTCCGATTTAATACATAATTTACTATAAAAGAAATAAAAAAACAAATATTACATTAGTTAGTATTAATAAGGTCAGCAGTATTAACGGTGACTGAAGATAACTGTTGCTGATTGGTAGGTCCGTATGTGACTTACCTACAGGTCTTGTGGCAGATAGTAATTACTGCTGCTAAACTGATGCGGGATGCTGACTGTGACGAAACTATGCACGTTGACTGACGAGCAGTCATCTTGAATCCGTGCCAGTCTTGACGTGACTGGTTAGAATCAGATTGGACTGGACGTATTTAACACGAAAGAAATCGATGCTACTTGCTTAAAACAAACAGTAAATACCTTACTGGTCGGTTGAATCTTCGAGCGGCTGACGCGACTGGACTGGCTTGGTGTGGGAGCACCCTAAGGCTACAGCCAGATTTAGGTAAATTACTTCATGATTTACTGTAACCACAAATGTACACACCAATATAGTATTTACAGGAGCAATCATATAGTAAATATTGCATTGGAGAGAATCTAGGCCGGGTGCAGACGGGCCACAATCGTGTGAAATATAGTATGTCGGCCGCCAGCAGTACCACAATCGGAACGAACTTTAAGATATTGGTTAGCGTGACAATCGTGCATGTGTCGCATGCTGTGGATGCGATTTTGCAGCAACACCCAAGGCCGACTTGCCTAGCTTCAGTACCACAGTTACCGTGATATTGGGTTTTGTCTAGTGGTGGCTTTAATAGCGTTTTCTGTTAGCAGCGATTGCTCTGAGCACTTAAGTCAATAAGCAGTGAACAGTAGCAGTGATTTAATCACACTTTAGAGAACAGTTGACTAATAAGACAACGTGCTGCCGTGCGCTAACTGCTCACTGCTCAGTGCTGTTTACCACGCTAGTAAATTTCTTATGAAAAATACTTGAACTTGAAAACTGCACAAATGAATGCACATTTTTAAAACGAAAATAGAGGTTTATTGTAAAGTTAATAAAATTAGTGCAAACAAATTATATCCTTAACTGTGCAGATATATATAAGTAATTATAAACTACCGTAGGCCTACATAACATAATAATTATGTATCGGCAAAAAAAAATTGACTAGAGGTTATTTTATTAAAAATAAATGTTGTTATAAAAAAAAAAACAAATGAATACAATAATTTTGATATTCATCGATATAATAGCAAAAACTTGCAGATGTTTTCATATGTGAAACATCATTACAAAAATTAAAATTAAAATTCATAAAATGAGGAATATAAATAGTAAAGCACCTGAAAACTATGATAAATTAATAAAATCAGAAATAAGCTTTCATCTATTTAATTAAAAGAAAATAATACAAATAGGTCTAAATTTAGATAGTAAAATAAACAATATTTTTTATTAATAAACATCAATAATAGGCTAACTTTTAGTTCACGTAATTAGCAGTATTCTTTTATTATCGCTTTGCGTGCTTAAATTTTTTGTAAAAAAAGAGCAGACAACAGTGAAGAGTAGCAGTGATTTAATCACAGTTTACAGAACAGTTTACTAATAACGCAACGTGCTGCTGTTGCGGTAACTGCTCACTGTTCAGTACCAAGAACAGTGTTCTCAGTAGCTGTGATAGCATTCACAGTTTCACCTGTAGCCGTAATACGGGGTTTTATCAGAACAGGTCTATAGGGCGGGTATAGATGGATTACTGTGGTGAGTGGTTTGTGGTACCGGCACACCACAGAGTGATGCGATAATCGCACGTAACATTTCACACGTCAGCTGCGATCTAGGTCCGAAAGTAACAGCTAATTATCGGAATAGGGAATACGTTTTAACTGTTCTGATAAAACTGAGTACTGCGCGATTGTGAAGCTAAGCGCGGTTGCGTTAGTGGTACCACTTGCGCTGTTGCAAAAATCGCATCCACAGCACGTGACACTTGCACTCAAGTACTTACAGTCGTGCGAATTAATGGTTTTAAGTTCGTTACGACTGTGGTACCACTGGAGAGCGATTATCGTCTCCTTATACCACATACAATTGTCGTCCGTCTTCACCCGGTCTTAAACAAAAGTTATTCCCTATTCTTATGGATTAGCTACGACTGTCGGACTTAGATTGCAGTTGACCTGTGAAATGCTATATGCGATTATCGCATTAGTGTGCGGTATGTCGTCACAGTGGTCAGTCTGCACAACGCCCTTCAGCTTTCAGTCGTTAAAGAAACTTTGATAGTGAAACGTTATTTTGTTTTACTTATTGTATAAAACGGTAATGTTTACTCAAAAATCTAAAACAGCTTTCTGTTTGTCATTGGAAACACAACATTGTTAGAAAACGTGACGGGTGCTTTTACGAAAACAAGCTTACGTGTCCATTAGGCAGCATAACTGTTCAGAGAACTAGAGGAAGCCTGTATAGAGGAAAGGCATACATTTACAAGATGCGTTTCTTCGGCTAGGGGTCAGTTCCTTGGCAGCATAACTGTTCAGAGAACTAGAGGAAGCCTGTATAGAGGAAAGGCATACATTTACAAGATGCGTTTCTTCGGCTAGGGGTCAGTTCCTTGGCAGCATAACTGTTCAGAGAACTAGAGGAAGCTGTATAGAGGAAAGGCATACATTTACAAGATGCGTTTCTTCGGCTAGGGGTCAGTTCCTTGGCAGCATAACTGTTCAGAGAACTAGAGGAAGCTGTATAGAGGAAAGGCATACATTTACAAGATGCGTTTCTTCGGCTAGGGGTCAGTTCCTTGGCAGCATAACTGTTCAGAGAACTAGAGGAAGCTGTATAGAGGAAAGGCATACATTTACAAGATGCGTTTCTTCGGCTAGGGGTCAGTTCCTTGGCAGCATAACTGTTCAGAGAACTAGAGGAAGCCTGTATAGAGGAAAGGCATACATTTACAAGATGCGTTTCTTCGGCTAGGGGTCAGTTCCTTGGCAGCATAACTGTTCAGAGAACTAGAGGAAGCTGTATAGAGGAAATGCATACATTTACTAGATGCGTTTCTTCGGCTAGGGGTCAGTTCCTTGGCAGCATAACTGTTCAGAGAACTAGAGGAAGCTGTATAGAGGAAAGGCATACATTTACTAGATGCGTTTCTTCGGCTAGGGGTCAGTTCCTTGGCAGCATAACTGTTCAGAGAACTAGAGGAAGCTGTATAGAGGAAAGGCATACATTTACAAGATGCGTTTCTTCGGCTAGGGTCAGTTCCTTGGCAGCATAACTGTTCAGAGAACTAGAGGAAGCTGTATAGAGGAAAGGCATACATTTACAAGATGCGTTTCTTCGGCTAGGGGTCAGTTCTTTGGCAGCATAACTGTTCAGAGAACTAGAGGAAGCCTGTATAGAGGAAAGGCATACATTTACAAGATGCGTTTCTTCGGCTAGGGGTCAGTTCTTTGGCAGCATAACTGTTCAGAGAACTAGAGGAAGCCTGTATAGAGGAAAGGCATACATTTACAAGATGCGTTTCTTCGGCTAGGGGTCAGTTCCTTGGCAGAATAACGGGTAGCCACCAAATGCGGAGCGGAGTTTCGCTGCGCTGAGCAGAATGAAGACAAACGACAACCGGAAATGTTTAGTCAGTTTGAAGAACGCATTTGTATCTTTTAAATCTTAATATTTAGGCCTAATGTAACTGATTTCAAGGAAATTCTATGTTTAAAAACTGTAACCTAGCTAACGAGAAATAATAAGTTTGGAGGCGTGGTCAGCGTGGTGGGGGAAGCGGAGTCAGCTTTAAAATCGAACGTGGTCAGAGTCGAAAGTACGCAACGACACAGCGTGACTCCGCTCAGTCCGTTATGCTTTCGTGGCCGTAAAACTGCACAAATTAATACTTTGAATGTTCCAGATCCGTTGAAATTAAGATATTTAATTTGATGGCGCTCGTGGTTCGTTTTCATAAAGTTTAAAATGCTAATATACACAGATTTTAATTCTGTTTATTATGTGATTATGATACCAGTTTTAAATAGAGAATTAGATAAAAAAATAAATTTGTTAAATTCGGTTCCATCAAGCCAGCGAGACCGGCTTTAGAAATGAGACAATGATAAAGTCCACATGGTCTTGAAATTAATTTTATGTTAAAAAATTTATCGCTAAACGTTTTTTACAAAATGTAGGTAACGTTAGTTTTAGAAATTTTATAAAACATTTTTTCGTAAACAATTCCTTGTCTTATTACTTTCCGAGAACCTGTTATGTTTTATATTTTATTCATCTCAAGTCTTGTCGTTTTAAAATGCAGGTCAGTTCTGTTCTCTACGTGTCGTATACATTTCTCGCCTTGGTCACATTTTCTCGAATTGTTTACAGCAGACATCTCTGCTGTAGACTTCAAATAGATAAGTGCCTCTCTTAGTTATCATTTTGGAAGATACCACATTTGTGTGTCATTAGTTATTGTCTCGTAACGCAAAAGACAGCAAAGTCATTACCGTCTGCCCCTCCCAAATTCAGAAATAAACCTCTGCCTTATCAGGCAAAATACCTGCTCCAAACTGAAAGGTTTAATTTTGAAATTATCCTTATTGTGAATACAAATTTTATCCCAGACTAAAACTTTTGAATGGAGCTGTTTTTACTTATATTTACTTTATGTTTATTCCAGTTGCAATAAGCTTTATTTACGCAATGCGTAAAAATAAAGCAGCACTCAAATGTGGTTAAAAATTAATAATACTGTGTACTAAACACTAACACTTGAGGAGTTTAGTTTTAAAACGTCCTTTGTCCACCGGATGTTGAAATCGAGATTTCGTATATAACCTATAAAAAATATAAGCGTATTTTTAATCAAAACGTCCTACAAATAATAAATATTTGAATTTAAATATTTGGAATCAAAATGTATTTTGTCCAACCAACACGGTCGACTAGAATTAACTACTGAAGGATTCAGTTTTTGTTTTCAAAATGGCCTTCAATACTTTAGTACGTGAATGGTGTTTGTTCACTTTAGTTTCAAACTGTCTTTTGTCCACTGAGATATCAACATTACAGCCTTTGGAAAAATACTAAAAATAATATTAATTCTGTTTGTATCTCTTTGTTTCATGTTATAACACTGCTCTCAAGAGAGAGTGGTAACACTGCTTGTAAGCAGGCAATTGTTATTTGTGATTCTTGCGATAGGTTATGTTGAAGTGTTGTTTAGAAGTTACGCGTTTAAGGCATCCTAATTTTGTATGTTTTGATCGTGATTTTGTGTCATATATTAAGTATTTTTATTATTTTCGTAGTACCGTGTATTGTTTTTTATATTTTAGTAATTTTACCATTGAAAAGGCTTTTTTTCAATTTATTATAACTTTTGATTAATATTACGTTTTCTAATAAATATAAATATAATATAGATTTTCTGAAACAATGGTCTAAATTTTGACAATAATTAAATATTTTTGCTGAATAATTTTAGCAATACTTTTTTTATTGCTAATATTGAGTATTGCTATATTGAATATTGTTAAAAATATTGAGTAATATATTTACTCAATAAGTAAAACTTATTTTTTTAATTTAAATTTATATTTTTGTATTTTATTAGTGTTTCAATAATATTTGTTTAAATAAATGAGATATTACTATGGTTTTTGCTGTTCAGTGCCAAATGCTAACATTTTAAAAACAAACTGTCCTTTGTCCATTATTTTTATTTTCAAAACATCTCTTATCCACTCTTCAGATTCAAAATGTCCCTTGTCCATAGAGATTTATTTAATTATTAATAAACTAAAAGTGTAAAAGCCTTTTCCTTTTGGTATAAAATTACCTAGAGACATAAAGTATAATTTAGACAGTTATTTAACGTTATATACAAAAATTTCCACCTGAAATTTTTTTTGTGATTTCCTGAAAATTTTCAACACTGGACGTAGGACGTTTTGAAACTAGAGTCCTCATTTAATGGCACAAAAATAGACCTTGATGAAAGGACAGGTAAGTTTGACAAAATCTTTTCATTCGTTTTTCAATATCGATCGTCCAAAATATTTAAAAATGTTATTACAGAAGCAATAATTAAGATTCATTAAAAACATTACAAAAACACACAGCTGTTTCGCTGATTTAATTATGCGAAAAAACAGTTTTTAAATCAAAATAAAAAAAATATATCAATTTTTTTTAATAATATACGGTTAAAACATTTGATGCAGATAAATTTGTTTAAAACTACTAACACTTTAGTAGCATACCGACAATTAGGCAGATGGGGGAGGAATGGTAACTAAATCTGCTACTATTCCACCCTGTATTTTTGGAATTATACAGCCAGTTCCAATAATTGTCCAAACATTGTAAATTATTATTATTATTATTGTAAATTATTATTGTAATAATTTGTCCAAACATTACAAATTATAATGTTTGGAATTATACAGCCAATTTGGTATTATACATTGTACCAGCCTCAATTTTGGATTTTCAGAAAAAAGTTGTAGTCTATTTTCTGAAACACTACGAATGTCGATTGAAACAAATAACGATAATGGCGAACTTTTAGGTTAATGATTGACAGCTTGAATCGTTATAAGACAAACTTAGAAAACGGCCTGCTAACAAAAACGTAGCCTCTTGTTTGCAACCTATATAAGCACGGCGTAATAAAAGAAGAAAAAGTTAAAAATAATGACTTTAGCAAAACGAATGAAAAGTTGTAAATACCACATTTCTAACACAAAGTACAAGTAGTCCTATTCACTGTATTATAGTTAAAAAAACACGGAATAAAATATTTATATTTATTAATAAATATAAAAGCATGCCATTTTTACATCACTGTCAATACAGTTGGCAGTCAACTTTCACAATCTGGTGAATACCGGTATATGGCAGCGGCATAATTTAATTAAATAAAAAAATGGTACAGTCATTGGGACTGTCGGCAGAAGCGTTAGTTTTTTAAAAAAATATATAGTTTATATAACGTCTCGAGAATATAGAAAATATAAATATAAGATATTTAACTTCTCGAGAGTATAAGAAAAATAAAATCAAAAGCACGTGTTATTACTGAATATAAACCATATACCATTGAACTGTTGCTGCTGGCAATATACACAATGTACACAACATCATTACATGCGCGTGAATATGAGAAGATGAGAATATGAGAGAGAGAGAGAGAGAGAGAGAGAGAGAGAGAGAGAGAGAGAGAGAAGAAAGAGATAGAGAGAAGCATGCACGTTATATGTACATACAGGCACAAAAAATACATACGCGCGCGACCAACTCAGTCGGAACCGGCTCGGTGGTCTTGTGGAACGTACTAGGCAGACGGGAAAGAAAGGCGAGCATTTACATACGCTATAAATCATCCCACCGTCTGCATTAGCCCAAGTGTGCACAATAGTCGGACGTTAAACACCTCCCGGCAGACGAAAGAAAGGAGTAGAGTTGATAAGTGGAGGGGGTCTGTGTAATACTTCTCCTACTCGCGTTACTTACGCTTCGTAAGTCTACTTGATGAAACCGAATCAAATACAAAGTGCACAACGCGGTATAAGAAGCTAACGCTTCAATATTGTGATAGTCGGTACAAGGTTAGAAAGTGAAGTTAGTTGAAGGCAATTCTCAAAAATTTCGTCGGACTTTCTGACTAACCCTACCTGTTGACAGCTTTCAAACATTTCCAGATTGGCAAACTGTGAATTTTTAAAAAATCTATTTCGTCATTTTCGGCATAATCAAAATTTCGGCATCAGATGAAGTTCGACATTTGGAAGCACTCCCTTTCAGCAAGCCCATGAACATTTCGTTGTGCAGCGAGCTACACGTGGAACTGTCATTGTCTACCATAGGCTTCTAATCCCGTCAACATTATTTATAAATATGATTATTTTTTCTCTCTAATGCGTTATTTACATGTAAGAAAAGAGTGCTAAGGAAGTGATGAAGGTCATGTTATCTTAGTGGCGGGACGGAAATTGATAACGATAGAGTTAAAAATAAAGAGATAAACCGAACAACTGTTTTAAGTTTATCGAGTTTTGTTTTGCCATTTTTTTTAATACA
The DNA here is from genome assembly GCA_022606455.1 of Callitettix versicolor. Classification (NCBI taxonomy): domain Eukaryota; kingdom Metazoa; phylum Arthropoda; class Insecta; order Hemiptera; family Cercopidae; genus Callitettix; species Callitettix versicolor. The sequence goes on along the minus strand of CM040188.1, from coordinate 68,781,729 downwards.
GTCAAGTTATGTCAACGGTAAAACACAAAAATATAGTTTGCTTAGAATGAGGAAGTTTTCCTCATTAAAATATTCATTGCTATTTCTGCTCGTCAACTGATATATTTTTAGGTATATTGGATTCCATTGTGCTTTAGCCAGCTGGTTTTTAATTTAACGTGTAAAAGTAAAATTCTAGGCTGCTGGTTTTAATGGAATAATCTGTAGATGTGGATAGAGGGGATGAGAGAGAGAGAGAGAGAGAGAGAGAGAGAGAGAGAGAGAGAGAGAGAGAGAGAGAGGGGGAAGAATAGCCTTTATTGCACCGATGTTATTATGTTAAAATTTGCCATCGGATTCACAATTTACTTGCTATCGAGCAAAACCGAAGAAAAATCTGAATTTTTTCAGTTTACAGAAAATTCTGAAAATTCAAAATACTCTATCTCGGAAAGTATTTAAGCTAGAAATTTTTTTTGTTTATCAAATTGTAGATAATTTACTCTAGTTTAAAAAGATGTTTATATTTTTTGGTCAAATTAATACTTTAGGAGCCTTTTTTGGAAAAATATTTATATTTTTCAAAAGTGTGCCAACACATACAACACATCGAAAAATCGGAACTACCCTAACCAATGCGTCCATTCGGGTTTTTTCTTGCGACATTTATACAGGACTATAATGGCAATACGTATTTTTAAACTACGTTAAAATGGGTTGGATTACATCTTTAGAATAATTTATTACCAAAATGAGTAGCTCAGCCATGACAGAAGCAAAATATCTGTACGTTTTCATTAGACATTATTGGAAGTTTAAAAAGAATGATTGTACAGATCTTGACTTTTAAATGCAGCAGTTTAGAGAAGCGACCTGAACAGGACATTAGATCGATGACGACAATGACGTCATAACGTGAAGCACCACTTGCTCCCACTGATGTTTCCTTCTTTGCCAGACTTTTTAAATTAATCACATCTGTCGATGTACGCTGGTACACGGCTGAGTGCGTTTACCATTAACATACAACTTCTGTTTGTTTCTCGATTGTTTGTTAACGAGCCGGTAGAGGGGGAATTGTGGCCGTTGGGGGTCAATTTACTTCACTGACCCGTAAAAGTGTAGTCAAATATATTGCGTGAAACGAAAGTTTATATTACATTTGAGGAGTTCTGAGTAAAAATAAGTATAAGAAATAATACGACGAAAATTCCCTTACGAAACCTGTTAATAAAAAAGTGGTATGCCTAATTGCAAAAGGAATTCTATAAAACCCGATTTCACTCAAATTTTGAACACAAATATAGGCCTACTTAAATTAGTGTAAAACATACGAAACTGAGAAAAACGTATGGCGTTAAATGTTCGGGTTCGTTCTTTTCGATTTACTTTGAAACTCTACCTTAAAAACAGTTCAAATTTAATATACTGGTTTGAGTTATTAATCTTTCACATAGCCAAATGTTTCCGAGAGAAATTGAAGGTCGGCCGTTGGCTGGCGAGGCATTCTTCCGTTTAGGAATGGTGACGTGAAGGAAGTTCGTCTTTAAAGTTGACTGGTTCCCTCAACAAATTCCTCCCGAGCAAGTTGTGGCGTCCTATAGAGTTGTTCCGGGGATTGGTAAGGTACCGTGTAGTGTTCTGTAATGGGTGGTCCTCCTCGATGTTCTGCCGAACAACGATTTTCGACCTGTATTTTTCCTCGAAATTATGACGGGAACCATTTTATCAGAAATACATTGTTAAAATCAGAGATGCACCAATCAGGATGAAGCTTTGTGTGTACGGGAGTGTGACGTGATGCGCCGGCATTAATGCCTGGGTAGAAATGTGATAATATGACGTACTTTAGACCCGAGATACGCGAGCACTGAGAGCCAGTCAGAAGCGATATTGGTTGACGGGAGAATCGTGAACTTGATTCGCAGGCGTAAGCCGTTTGAAAGCTGGGAGAGGAGTTTGGAAATGTATCGTGGATGTATTTCGGTGTCAGTAAGCGGATCTAGTAAATCAGTGTCAGTAAATCAGTTCCTATGTAGCTTACGCTATGGCACAAAAACAGGTCTGTCGAATTTGAAAAATTAGGTTAATTTTCTTGTTTTTTCGTCGATACAGTTTCAACCAAATTTTTGGACCAATTGCAACTTATCTATTTAAAGTAAATTGAAAATATTTAATCTATTTAAAGTATATATATATATATATATATATATATATATATATATATATATATATATATATATTGTTATTGTAAGGCGAAAAGCACATTGAGGCTACAATCGCCTCCCTAAATATAAGAGTGAGTGTAAAGTGTTAAAGTCGGAAGTGTAGTGTAATAAGTGTAAGTGTGTGTTAGACTCGGGAACCGCGAGGAACGTCTAAATCCTCTCAATAGGTGCAGCTAGTCAGCACCCACCTGCAGACTACGGTTTTTTTATACGTTTATAATAAATATCTGATATTAATAAAGTTTATACTCGAGTACATGCATTATTTTTGTTTACAAAAATGTTTTATGTATTATGTTTATTACGTTTTCTTGTAAATCGAGTCTATAATTAAGAACAATACGGCAAAAAATGACAAAATATGAAGTTGTTCACCAAAGTATACTTATAAACTCATAGTAACAAGTACATGTTCCCAAGTTTACAAGTAATTTAGTTTGTAAAACACTGAAACACAGTTTTTAACGAATAGACTGCAGTTGTCAAACTTTTAATTGGTACTTATTACTACTTCCTACCTAATTCACACACTAGGTAATTTGTTTTACAAGCTCGCTGTGGTCCACGGCGTCCTCAGAATACAAATTTTGAATTGCGCGCGCGTGTGTGTGTGTGTGTGTGTGTGTGTGTGTGCGCGCACACACACACAAACACACATTTGTCATTTGTAACACTAAGTGTCTTCGGGGTTTGTTTTATTTTACTCTCAAATTTTTTATTTAAAGTTTAGTACAATAATTTTGAGTTATAAATCTTCATACTCTATTTAATTAAAATTTAAACAAAATCAGATAAACCGATTTTGAAAAATAAGACTGATTTTTTTTTGTCGATCGCTTCGGAACCGGATTTTTGTGAAATAAGGATATAAGGTATTTTGTTCAACAAACCGCGAGGACGTTTGCTCAGTGATTACGTATAGTTCTTTTTTACAATTAAACTTTTACTAACAGATCTTCTAACAGATATTGTATTAGAGTAGCGATAATCACAGGAATCTCTTATACGATAGGGAGAGAAGGGTTCAATCCCGGGAAAAATTGTAGCTTTTTGAAACATGGCTGCTTTGATTTTTTTTCCGGCGAAAAACCGTTCAGGTTGTCATCGCCGTTGGCTGCTTTGAAGCATAGACTGACAAATACCTTAACTAACGTTTATAAAATCAGGAAGAGTTAAGAATATTTTTAACATTCGGTGGTAACAGTTCTATCACAGGTGATTTTTTTTTTTTTTTTAACGTCCGACTATTGTGCACACTTGGGCTAATGCAGACGATGGGATGATTTATAGCGTATGAAAATGCCAAGACCTGGCCGGGAATCGAACCAGGGTCCTCGGGGTGAAAGCCTAGTGAAATAAGTTATATGCCTAGATATGTAAATTTCCCCATCCTGCTCTTATTTTAATACTAAGCCTATATCTTGCCGATTTATTTTATTTTTTATTTTTTTGTTATTTTAAGGCGAAAAGCACATTCAGGCTATTATCGCCGCCCTAAATGCAAGTGTGAGTGTAAAATGTTAAAGTTGCAAGTGTAGTGTTGTAAGTGTAAGTGTGTGTCAGACTCGGGTACCGCTAGGGACGTCTAAATCCTCTCAATAGTCTGCACCCCCTGCGGGGCCGATTTATTTTAAATTACTGGTACTACAGTGTGTATAAAACGTCTCTACTCTGGTGCCATCTATAGTAAAAGTACCTAACTACGTAAAAACCAGTCGTTGATTTCGACAAAACCGTTAATTTCTGAAATTTGGTCAACAATTACCAAATTTTTATTGTGTAAGAAGATTAACAAGTCAAATGAGTGTGTTAAAACAAATTTATTTATCAATAATAAATCTAAATAAATTCAGACCACCATATATGGTTTGTTTTGTATATTTGTTGTAGTCTAAAATTTTACTACAGCGAGTACTCCGGCACTGTCTGTAGTAAAAGTGCTTAACTACGTGAAAGCCAGTCGTCGATTCCTCCATAATCTAAAAATTTCTGAAATTATATTCACCATATTTTGGTGTTATCGTAAAAGAAAATGAATAACTCAAATTTGTGTACTAAATTAAAACAAATTTATTTATCAAGAATAAATCGAAACAAATTCAGACCACCATTGGTTTTGTTTTGTACATTCGCTGTCTAAAACTGTAGGCTACTACAGTGTTATCTATTTGCTCTGCAGCACTTAGGCCCTACTGTTGTAAAAGTGCCTAACTACGTGAAATCCAGTCATCGATCCTCCAAAATCTAAAATTTCTGACATTACATTTTACGTTTTGGTGATACCGTAAAAGAAAATTAATAACTCAAATTGGTGTACTAACATTTTTTAAAAATTAATTAATTTATTTATTTTAGAATTACAACTGGTCTAAGACGGACGAACAAATAATTTTACTCTAATAAATACATCTACCAATAATTTATCAACTTAGTCCATCCATTGATATCTTAAGTTTTTCTTCTTTGAATTACTACTTTAAACAGTCTCTAACACTGCATTACACCAGCTCAAAAGGTACACTAAAATATAATAAATGTATTTATCAAGTATAAATCGTACTATAATCGAAATCGTGAATGCTGTTTTTGAAGTGAAACACTGTGTCGTAGTTGCCTGACTTAAGAGATTTATTTTGCCTAATTTAATGGGCGCGTTGCGTTCTACCCCGGTATTAATCCAACTTCACTCGAATTATCTTCAGATCTAAGATAGAACCGCGGCACCGAGATAGTTCACGCGCCTCGCACTCGTAGGAAATGACAAAATACCAGAAATAATCGAGCGTTGCCATGGCAACGTGTTAGATCGATCCTTCCAGGCGCCGGCAGTTATCTCGCGTATTGTAATGACTGGACCGATTAATTCCCAACTGACTGGCCGACAAAATAAATGCCAATTAGTTGGAGAGTATTTGCGGAAATAAACGTTTAGCGACAAAACAAACCAAGCGACGTTGCCAGACTGTTTGCACATGTCTTGAGTTTGCGTGTCGTTAATGGATCACTGCAATAAAGTAGGACGGTTATACTGAGTTCTTGTGCTTCTTCCGGTAAAATGGGCAACACTGCAGTGACTATGTTTTAGGCGGTTATGTTAATCCTTCTTTTTTAAGTGGTAAGCCATACTGCACTGACTTTCTCGTAAATTTAACCATAAGGGAGGTAAGTATTTAACCATAGGATAGATATAGTATATCCCTAAAACGTCCTGTTTTAGAAACTACCTGTAAAAAATAAATTGTGCCTCTAGATTACCTGCCCCGCAGGGTGGTGCAGACTAGCTGCACCTATTGAGAGGATTTAGACGTCCTTCGCGGTACCGAGTCTAACACACACTTACACTTACAACACTACACTTACGACTTTAACACTTTACACTCACACTTACATTTAGGGAGAGCCGCCTCGGTGGCCTAGTGGATAGCGTACAGGCTTTCACCCCGAGGACCCGAGTTCGATTCCCGGCAAGTGTGCACAATAGTCAGACGTTAAACAAAAAAAAAAAAAAAAAAAAAAAAAAAATAGGAGGTTATAATAACCTCAATGTGCTTTTCGCCTAAAAAAATCTAGATCACCTTATGAGGGGTCGTTAAGTGTGTGTGTGTGTGTGTGTGTGTGTGTGTGTGCGCGCGTGTGTGTGTATTTTAGCACGCTCACATTTACAATTTCAGTCCGATTTTATTCACACTTGGCACAAATATCGATTATGTCAATTAGCTTGAACAAGTTCGTCCAGCAAAATTCCTTTAACAGTTTCAAAATTGTAACCATTTAAAATCTTTAAACATTCATAACTTTTTATCTTATTTTTTTAATCCGATTTCACAATAGTAATCAGCGTAAAAAGTGCGTAAATAGCGTTTAGAGTTTTCAAAATCTGTCGAAACTAAGAAATTGATTTTGACGGCGTTGAAGGTTCATTTTCGTATTTTCAGTGTAATTTAAAAGTTTAAAATGCTAATGTATGTAGACTTTAGTGCTGACTGTGATGTTGAAACCGGAATATCAAATTATGATAAAATAAAAAATAATGCATCCATCACGTCAGCGAGACTAAATTGCTAATCGAATACCTACGTTCCATTCTTTTTTCCTGTATAGCACCGAGAACCTACGTAAAAAGGAAATAAAGCGTATCAAGTAACTAACTTAAGTTCCGCTGATTGAAAAACTATGTAACACATTTTGTTAAAACTATTGTGACCCACTTTATTTTGATAAAATTCCCAGTCACAGATTTTGCATTAAGTTAGGCTTTTCGTTTGGCTGCATTCGATTCATAAGGAAATCGATTCATAAGGAAATAGTATTTTTATTGTGTTGCCTACCTGGGTTCTCCTTTGAGCGAAACGTATTTAACAATATTTTATTTCTTCTTCGATCGAAAAAATGTCTGTCGACAGAACCTTACTTTTCAGGATTTTCGATCCCCGATTCAGAGTGTGCAGAGGAAAAATTCGTCTTCTACGCCTGAAAGTGTAACAGTTCCAAAAAATAAAAAAAAAAAAATGGCGCAATCATTGGGACTGTCGGCAGAAGCCTTAGCTTCTTTTAAAAAATATGTAGTTTATATAACGTCTCGAGAATATAGAAAATATAAATATAAGATATTTAACGTCTCGAGAATATAAGAAAAATAAAATCAAACGCACGTGTTATTACTGAATATAAACCGTATACCATTGTATTGTTGCTGCTGGCAATATACACAATGTACACTTCATTACGTGCGCGCGCAACGAGAACATGAGAAGAAGAAAAGTGGAGAGAAAGAGAGAGAGAGAGATAAGAAGGTGATAGAGGGCATGCACTTTGTATGTACATACAGGAACTAGAAAAGGACGCTATCATGCAATCGGTGAAGCCGTCTTACAATTCGTAATTGATGCTGGGAAGTAAATTTCTACCAGTAACGCGTCAAATAATGAATCTGGAACAATGGAAGCAGCAGCGTGTTACGCTATAAATTGTACAAGAAGTTGGTGCGATAGGTTTATGCGTCGTCAAGGTCTGTCTCTACTGTGTCGAACTTACATTTCTTAAAAACCTCAAGCTGATTTTGAAGGAAAGTTTTCGAGCTTACAGCGTCATTATGAAATTCGTAAGATGCATTTAACTAAATAAGCAATATGGATGCAACGTCTCTTTGTTTTGATATACACAAAATTATACGCAGAGCTAAAGATGATAGAGAAATTAAAATAAAAACTAGCGGATGTGAAAAACCACAGTACGTATCACGATCATGTTATGCAGTACTGGGTACCATAATCCCGAGGTTTAGTTTATTACATTTAAGTGTTTAATCGTGTATTTTCAATTAAGTACAGTAGGATATATTTTTTTAATGTGTGTCACTTTGTAATATTCCTTAAAAATTGTGTGTAAAATACAGTGCGTCTAGAATTGATGTAAACTTTTACACCGCTATGAAAATCTAACGGCAGTCAAGGTTCCGTTTCTTATTTTCACTGTAATTTAAACATTTAATTTGCTAATTTCGTAGATTTAACGCTGATTATGATGTTGAAATCAAATTTTCAATAATGCATAAGATTAAAAAAAATATTGTGATTTTTTAACTTTTTGGAAATTGCTTTAATCAAGTGAGCGTTTCGTCTGCATTGTATTTCGCGAGTATTTAAACAATTGAATATGAGAACGAGTATTTATTATTTAAACCCCTTGTCGTGTAAATGGACTGAAATAATTGTTTATGTAAAATTCAATCGTACAGTATTTGTTAATAAAATTTTCTTAAATATTTTCACATAAATTTAGTGAATTTAAGTGTGTTTTCGCAACATTTATTGCTAAACTTTAGAGTTTAAAAAATATGCTAAACTAATTCTGAAGTGTGCAATTTGTTTTGAAATTTAAGTTTTATCCGAGCTTCAAGTGTAAGGGGTTCGTTACGGCGCACTTAAACCAATGGGCGGATGACTCATTACTTCAAACTCTCGAAACCAACCCCGCACCCCATCCGTCCTAACGAAATTAGACGTTTCTAAAGGAAGAGGGTGGAAACTGACCAGAAAATGTTTGTCGAGTGTTCTGCAGTTTCTAATCGTCGCGTTGGCCTATAATGGTTTTTGTCTTTTTAGCGAATTGGAAAAGGAGTTATTGGAGCGGCAAATACGGTTCTACCCAGAGTCCAGGTCCTAGACCCTGGGAATATGAATCGGAAATAGACTCCGATTCTGACTAATAGACTATTTTTTCAAGAGTCGTTTATAGGATATATACATATACATATAAATATACACACACACACACACACACATATAGCCTATATATATATATATATATATATATATATATATATATATATATATATATATATGTGTGTGTGTGTGTGTGTGTGTGTGTGTCGAAAAAAAATTCGATTTTGAGAAGGTAGGCCAATTTTATCTATATTTAATTTATATCTTCCAAATCGGATTTTGTTTTCATTAAATAATTTCATCGCGTAAAAGTCTGTGTAGGGATTTCGCATCAGTTATGTTTTCCTGAAATTTGTTTTTTCAAAGTGGGAAACCGTTAGACCGGGCGGCCACAAAATGCAGAGCGGAGTTGGGCTGAGCTGAGACAAGCGCAGTGGAACTGGACGGAATGAAGACGAACGGCAACCAGAAGCCGAGTTCAGTCAGTATAAAGAACTCGTTTGCCACTTTTAAATCTAAATCTTTAGATACTGTAACGGATTCTAGAAACTACTATGTTTAAAAACCATATCCTAGGCAATGGTAACCTAGGTAACGAGAAATAATACGTTTGGAGGCGTAGTCAGCGTGGTGGGGAAGTGAAGTCAGCTTCAAAACCGATCTAGACATAGTGGACGCTACGAAGAGCGTCCATTTAAATCCATATAAATGAAATAAATGGACTTAGTTCATTTAAGTCCATAAATACGAAAATGTGTGAAAATATCGTCTGAAAATCCGGCTTTTTGTTTTGATGGAAAATAGGTTTTTGCTCTAAAAGATCAAGGGGAGGGGAGAAACATAAAAACTTGAACTTTTGGAGAGGTCTGGAAAGACTGGAGTAAACTTTTTATTTGCAAAAACTATATATATATATTTGCAAGACGCCTCGGTGGTCTAGTTGATAGCGTACTGGGCTTTCACCCCGAGTACCCGGGTTCGATTCCCGTCCAGGGCTTGGCATTTTCATACGCTATAAATCATCCCATCGTCTGCATTAGCCCAAGTGTGCACAATAGTCGGACCTTAAACACAAAAAAAATATATATTTGCAAGAACTATATATAAAATCTTCTTATATATATATATATATATATATATTTCATAGCGACGCACACAAAAATCAGACACTACAACACAGTCATAAAACCGGAGGTATTATATGCAAGCGAGACGCTAGCACTCCACACAAAAGCTACCATGGAGGGTATTTTGAAGGAAGAACGCAAAATCTTGAGGAAGATCCTTGGTCCGAGATTAACAGAAGATGGATACAGGTTGCACTCCCGGAAGACCACAGAGAAGATATCGAACCTGGCAGCAGATATCAGAAGGAGGCTTCGGTTCTATGGACACATCAGTAGACTCCCAACAACGAGACTTGCCAACAGAATCCTTAAGTATATACAAGGTGTCAAATCAACTACGTCGTGGATCGCACAAGTCAGAATAGACCTACATGACGCAGGAATAGACTCAACAGATGTTGAAGACAGGCGCGCATACAGGAGAAAGATGCTCGGTTGGAAGGTCCCAGAGAATGAAATCCCAAAGAGAGCAGGGGTAAAATGGACGGAGGAGCGGAAGAGGATCCATGGGGACAGGATGAGGGAGGTGTGGAGGATTAGAAGGAACAAGACATGAGTCGGAGTGCTTTGCGTGATCCAACAGGGTCTATGCGCAAATAATAATAATAATTATTATTATTATATATATATATATATATATATATATATATATATATTTGGAATGAGTGTACTTCTCGTTTGTATTAATAACCTCACTTCAGATAAATAAAAATAAAATGTTTATTTTTGCCCTTAATTGCTCCTAAATATTTGTTGTCGTAAACTATTATATTTTTCTTGTATCAGGGCCACTACAAAGACCATTTTAGCCATATTTTTAGTAACGATACGGACAGACGGACATGCGTTCAAATTTATAATTTATACGGACCTTAAAAAACGATTAGGCGTATTCTAGAGACATCGTTTTATAGTACTAAATACTGGTACACATTGTTTAATATTTTAATGAATTACGAATATTAAATTCATTTTATATACTAAAAAGATATTTTTGAGCCAATGCTAGGATTACAAAACTATTTCGACAGTTTTGATTTCGTCGTTGCCATTAAATCTGCTTTTATAATTTTATATTTCAATAGAAACAAATAACTTCTCTCTCTTTTATTATTTTTGAAAATTCAAATTGGATTTCGTATAAAACTCGTAAAACTGTACGGTTCGTTGCATGAATATAACCTAATTTTACCTGTTATAATATATTTTAACGACTTTGTTGAATGTGTTTTTGTGTAACTGTAGGAGCGATGTGTCAGGGTTTTAACTTAGCTCTGACCTTATTTCCTTTACAAGAGAATACCGTACAATGAAACAAGCTTTGCGGTTATTCTTTCCCCAGGATTTCGCTCATATTTTATTTATAACACTTAAGTACAGAATAAATCTGAAATATACTTGGAATCTTTTTCTTGAATGTGTAGAATCACCGTGTGTTACGAGAATATAAAATTTTACAGTTTCGTTGCTTGTGGTAGATTTAGCGAATTTTCTTTGGACAATGAAATGAAGCGGCCATTATGGTAAAACGGAGACCCGGGATCTTGAAATGATCTCCGATCTTGACCTCTAAATCCCTTTTCTCGAGGTCGCTAAAAATTTGTGTGCATGTGTGAATATTTCAACTTTCAAGTTTGCACATTTATTTTGGCCGATTAAAGTCGAAGTTTTCACAAATATCGATTTTATTATAGCTTGGACAAGCCCGTTATCAAATCCATGAGGTGATTATGAGGTAAAAAAATAATGTTAAAAATTACTTTCCTCATCGAAACTTGTAATTAATTGCTTGCAACAATTGCTTATTATATCCACCTTTACTGCTCCATTTTTTATATTAGATTAGATTCAAACTAGAGGAAGGGATTATACAACACTGCGATCGACTAACCTATTGTGCAACTAAACCTTTTTAGTACCAGTTCAGCAGATTGGTGCCCTTAGTAAGTTCTAACAATCCACTGACTAGCTCATCCTGCTGGAGGTGCGTAGGTTCCTGGAAACCAAAAACCCTTAGCCTCTCAATCTTGTGTTCTGCAGTTTTCTACTCTTTACTGCACAACCTGCATACGGTTTCTCCGTGGTGCATACCTATCCTGTTGATATTCATCCTCAGACTATAGTGCCCTACAATGAGCCCCATAATTTTCCTGAGTTGTGTTCTGCCCAAGACGTTTGCCTCCCATTTAAGCCCTCCATAGGGACCCTTGTTTCAGAGGCACTTTATATGGGAATGTCCATTAAGGTTATCTCATCTTACCTGTTATTGCTTGTTAATTTTTCACTGAGAGCAGATCTGGCCAACGAGAGAGAAATTCCTAAAGCCAGCTCAGGTTCGATAAACTCAGAGCTAGTCCAGCCAGTCGGTCTGCCTCCCGTATTTCCCGGAACCAAGTGAGGAGTAACCCAGTTACTCAGGGACAGAGCTTTGAGGTTCTTCCCACACTCCCAGATTAGCATTTTTTTAATATTAAAAATATATCACTATGTTTTAAAATTTATAATCGTATCCACTAGGATTTCTGCTTTCGAGCTTGAAATATTAAAAATTTTATAATATTCCTATTTTACATTTAGACACTGCAGTTGTGTTACGGCCTGAGAGTCGGAGAGTTTTGTGTTTCGACAGCCATTCACGGCTAGGATTTCTTCGATAGTAGTAAATACAAGTAGAGTACCAGTAATTTCATTTTGATACAAAGTACTTTTTTGCTATCGATACTTTTGCTTCAATATTTACTTGGTATCATAAGAGTAAAATGGTACTGGTAATGTGGCAAATTATTAGTACTACTGTATATTCTACTTACTTATAGTACTTATTTTATTACTTTGTCTGTCACAGTCTAATTGTCTGTTACTGTTGAAAACTTGAAAATCTAGAAAAGTTTTTGTTTCTGGAAGAGTTACACCTAACCAATGTTTAAATTTCTTGGAATTATATCGCCCAGGTTAGGCCCATTTTAGTTAAATAATTATGTAATAAGACGTTTGTCATGTGGGAGGCAAGTAAAGCAGCTTATAGACTGCAGGGTGATGGTGGCTGGCTGCCCTCTATTTATGGGCATGCTAGAATCACAGACAAGATCAATGACCCAATCTTGTTGATGGGGACGGATCAGATGGTTAAACGGCACATAGTATCTAGACCCTTTGATGTCAACTTGACCTTTGAGGGGAGAGATCGTGCGTTGGAAAAATTTGGAGACATAGTATGGTATACAGATGGCTCCAACAAAGTCAGGTATTGGTGCTGGGTTGTACGGTCTGAGACCGAGGTTAAAGAAAGTTATTACCCTGGGACAGCATACAACAGTTTTCCAGGCTGAAGTGATGGCCATCAATGACTGTGTTCGGGAGAACTTGGATCGGGGCTTCAAGAAGACACTTATTTATATTCATACCGATAGTCAGGCAGCAATAAAAGCACTTACGGGTCCTATAATACAGTCCAAGCTGGTCTGGGAGTCTCGTAAGAACCTTGACGCTCTGTCTCTGGGTAACCGGGTAACTCTTCACTGGGTTCCGGGGCATAGGGGAGTTGAGGGTAATGAGGAGGCAGACCGACTGGCTGGACTTGGATCTGCATCTGAGTTTATCGGACCTGAGCCGGCTTTAGGGATTTCTCTATCGTTGGCCAAGTCCACTATGAACAGGTGGATTACAAGTCAACACTAAATGGGATAACCTTCATGAGCATTCCCATAGTAAACGTCTCTTAAGCAAAGTTCCTTTTGGAGTACTCAAAGAGGCCGCAGATGTCCTGGGTAGAGCACAACTCAGGAGGATCATAGGGCTCACAACAGGGCACTATGGCCTGAACAGGATAGGTATGTACCACGGATAAACCGTGTGTAGATTGTTCAGGAAGGAGGAGGAAACTGCAGGTCACATAATTTATGATTGTGACGCTCTTGCTAGTAGGAGGCTAGAGGTTTTTGGTTTCCAAAACCCTAGGAATCTTCAGCAGAATGAGCCAGTCAGTGGGTTGCTGGAACTTATTAGGGGGCACCGATCTGCTGAACTAGGTATTTTAAGAGGTTAAGTTAGACAATAGGTCAGTCGATCGCAGTGCCTGGGGTTGAATTATCCCTTCCTCTAGTATATAATCTTATCTTAGGTCCATTTTAGTTAAATAATTATGTAATGAGATGTTTAAACGAGGCCTACTCTAAATGTTATACAGTGTTAGTCTGTAATTGCACGCCTGTACTTTATTTGTCTTAAAAATATTAATAGGGTGCTATTGATATGAATATAGCTTAGTAACCCATAAGCTAATCTAATTATTTATGTTCACGGTCATAGTACAGGTAACATCTTAATACCTTCTTTAACACGCATTGAACATTAGCTTTTACACATTGTGAAAAAGTTCGTGAAAAACGTTTTTTTTTACTTTTCTACATTTGTTGGTGCAGTATTGAACCCTTTTCCTGTAAGTATACTAAAGAATACTCAGAATCCAAAAGCGGCACTTAATTTGTTTTGAAAAGAAATGAAAATTGTCTTTATTCTGACATCATATGTACTCGATACCGTCGGGTACTGATACTTTTTTTAAATACCAATACGAGTACTAGTATCGTTACTTTAATAGTATCGAAACATCCCTATTTACTTCTACTAAAAAAGGGAGGGTAGTCAAAATATTTTTCAGTGTGAATTTTAAAATGAAATTGCAATTCGAAAGATAATAATATAGTCCGGTAACTGCGGTCGTGATTGTGGTTTGGAATTGTTTCGTTGTGCAAAATATCCACTTCCGGTTTTGTGGTATTTTGTTTCCTGTCACAGTTTTTTATCATGTACACGATTACATGACAGCAATACCTATTTATAACATTATTGGCCTAATAATGTCAAGTACTTGGACACGTTTGATTAGTTTGTAATATAACATTTAGATTGTTTTAAGCGTCCGTAGAAAAAATTGAGGTCCTTCATAAATTCGCGTGTCTGTCGGTGACGCGTAAACTATGTGACCGATCTTTATAAAATTTGGTGAATAGAAAGTAATGTTTACTACGTACACCAACTAGGTTATAAACTTTCGAACAGTATCAAATTCTTAGCGGAATCTGTTTAAATTAGCTGTTTTGTATTATTTGCAATAGCTCAATTTTTTTTATATCGCTACCCATACGTTTATTGGGAGTATTTGTGAACAAACTAAGGACTCGTTGGTCGATGTGGCCAAAGCACCTCAGTCTGTTGCGTTTTAGAACTGCTCACCTCAAGGTTCTTAGTTTGAACCCCAGTTACTCCCGTTACTTAACTCTTACCGTTAACTCTGATCCCTCGTCCTCGTTAGTCTAACTGGGATAAAGTATGACGGTAAGCAAAAAAAAGTAGTATCATTTTTTTATAAAAAAAGGGATAACAATATTTTTAGTAATTATGGTCTCCAGAAACTTACCTAATTGAACCGCAATCATTAATATTATAATACATAAAAATTAAATTGTCTTTATTTTAGGTCAGAGTACCTTAAACGGATAGATGAATCAAAATAATTTTAAAACGAAATTTTTTCGTGATCACAATACTTTGCGTACACTTCGTGTAGTGTGAAAGTAAAACAGATTTTTCTTCAATTTAGTGTTCAGTTAACGCATATCTAAAATTAAAAATTTTCGTTCAAAAACATAGTGCCAAATAAAATTGACGCAAGTGCGTGTGTGTTATACTACGCACTCGAGCGTTTGTAATTTTGGTACGATTTGAATCGATTTCGGTACAAAAGTCGATGTTTGTAAATTACCAACTCCAAATTTTTCAATCTTAAACTTTTATAAAATTGTTATCAGTCTTAAAATCTGCATAAATCAGCATTTAAAATCTTTAAGTCCCACTGAAAATACGAACATATAACGGTTTATGTTTTTAAAGTACATAATTTTAAAGCTTATAGTTTATGTCGTTTTGATTCTAACTTAGTGCATAAATCGATTTGAATAATAGCTTGGTTCGTTAGTTAAAGTAATCTGTTTAACGGTATAAAAAATAGCAGCCTTTCTAAATTAATAAAAAAATCAACTTTTATCTTATACTTTTTTCCCTTCAAGGCTTAAAATCGTGGCTTTTTTGAAAGAAAAAAATTATTTTCTTTATCAGTTACCCTGATATAATTTATATTTTTGCTGTCATTCTAGAAAGGTCTTAAGCTGCAGTGTAACCTGATGTTTGAACAGGTTTGAATTTAGGTCAGTTTTATAATTCTGAGAATTAATGGACGCCCCTGTTCCGCTCTACTTTCCGGTGTAACTGGGTTAAACTATTATGTATATACCGCTATGTCACCCATCCTAATTGATGTACCTCGCTGACATTTTGAGTTCGACAAAGTTTCCTTTGTCTTTCGGCCCTGTTCTACGGCTGATATAATGCACTATTTCCGTAGACAAATATTAATAAATCTGCAATAGAGCCTAAGTACAACTCTGTACTACAGTGAGGTAGAGTCGATTATCCGAACGTCACTTAATAAATCTGCAATAGAGCCCAAGCACAACTCTGTACTACAGTGAGGTAGAGTCGATTATCCGAACATCACTTAATAAATCTGCAATAGAACCCAAGCACAACTCTGTACTACAGTGAGGTAGAGTCGATTATCCGAACATCACTTAATAAATCTGCAATAGAACCCAAGCACAACTCTGTACTACAGTGAAGTAGAGTCAATTATCCGAACTTCTAATAAATCTGCAATAGAACCCAAGTACAACTCTGTACTACAGTGAAGTAGAGTCGATTATCCGAACATCACTTAATAAATCTGCAATAGCACAACTCTGTACTACAACTCTGTACTACAGTGAAGTAGAGTCAATTATCCGAACATCACTTATTTTTTTTTTTTTTTTTAACGTCCAACTATTGTGCACACTTGGGCTAATGCAGATGGGATGATTTATAGAGTATGAAAATGCCAAGCTCTGGCCGAAAATTGAACCCGGGTCCTCGGGGTGAAAGCCCAGTACGCTATCAACTAGGCCACCGAGGCGGCTAAACATCATTTAATAAATCTGCAATACAGCCCAAGCACAACTCTGTACTACAGTGAGGTAGAGTCGATTATCCGAATGTCACTTAATAAATCTGCAATAGAGCTCAAGTACAACTTTGTACTACAGTGAGGTAGAGTCGATTATCCGAACGTCACTTAATAAATCTGCAATATAACTCTGTACTACAGTGAGGTAGAGTTGATTATCCGAACGTCACTTAATAAATCTGCAATAGAGCCCAAATACAACTCTGTACTACAGTGAAGTAGAGTCGATTATCCGAACGTCACTTAATAAATCTGCAATAGAGCCAAAGCACAACTCTGTACTACAGTGAAGTAGAGTCGATTATCCGAACGTCACTTAATAAGTCTGCAATAGAGCCTAAGTACAACTCTGTACTACAATGAAGTAGAGTCGATTATCCGAACTTTTAAAAAGGTTATTTTTTTAAATAAACCTTTTTTATTAGACTTCATATTGTAATTTAAAATATACAGTTAATAAACTATAAATTAAAAAGTATTAATATACTTAAATATACTGTACTGTATTTTTTATTGTCCTGTAGATTATACTCTAGATACTAAGAAAAAGTAATGTTTATTATTTTGAAATTTAAAAAAGTTATATTTCATTTTGAAAAAAACAGTCTAATTATATCGGCGCAATAAAGTAATGTATAAATGAAAACTCAGTGATTTCTTTATGAAAATAAAGTTTTGTCTTTGTGAACCACCCTCTGCTTTATTAAGTTCGGAAAATCGACGTCACTGTATTACTGAAGTGTAACCAGACATTATAAACGTCCTTAACTCCTCAAAATAATTTGTTTATTGCTGTAAAAAAAACTATTGGATTATTGTAAACTGTTACTTTTTACTTTGTGAAGTTGAAATAATCGCGGCACACAGCTGTCTCGCTGACATGATGGAAGCTAATTTCCAACAATAAACTATTTTACCTTCCACCTTATTTGAGAATACCAAAATTAATCTTATCGCTGTCAAATTCGTTTGCTTAATTTCATTGGATTTTGAAAATTTAAAATACTTATTTATGGAGATTTAACGCTGATTTCGATGATTTAAAAAAGTTAAGGTAAAAAAAGTTATGGTTTTTTTAAGACGTGTCATAGTTTCCATTTTGGAAATGTTGAGAGGATTTTTTAGGATAACGAACTTGTCTAAGCTATTGCCACAATCAGTTTTTAATACCGAGTTTCAATCAAATCGGACAGAAATTGCGAATGTAAAAGTGCTTTAACGTACATGCACGCGCGATGATTTTTTACGACCCCTCGAAAAATGTCTAGGTGTCAGGATCAGTTCTCATTTCATGAGGTCTGGGACTTGGTTTTATCATGACGGCTATTTTATTAAAAGCTTATTTTATATAAAAGTCGCCAACAATTTTATCAAGAGTCCGTTATATGTACTTCGGAGAACTTCCAGTATCGTTCGATATCTACTCACCGTCGATACTTCTCCCTCCTTGTAAGTCCCGCTCTCGCAGCTGTTTGTAACAATTAAAAAAAAGAGTTGTTTATTGGATCTTGTAGAGACACACTCAGAAATCATTGTATAACATTCATTGTTTTTTTTTAATTGTAATTCACTACTACATAAGAACTAATTTACTACTACATAATTGTAAAGGGGACATAAGAGCGTAACATACAGTTTACTTTGACTGTAAACTGATGAAAAAATTTGATTGAAAAAATTGTGTTCAATAGTTTTAATTTACTTTTTAAATGATAGCGTTTTAGTGACGTCATTTGCAGTAAATGTCTGCCTCTAGATTAGAGTCTACCGTTGCAGGAGGGGTTGCTATGGACCGAGACTTTAACCGGCGTTGAATTTAAATCAAACTTAAACGATCGCCTTTGACAAACAAACTCCATTTGGAACAATCACAGATGACACGGACACACGTTATAATCTGTTACCAAGCTAAGCAGTGCATTGTAGAGAGGTAGGGCGGGAGATATCGATCCTCGAGCTCGAGCTCGGTGACTCATAGATTGGGGAGTCCGGCCCTCGGAACCCTTGCTAATCGTTTGCATGCATTTCGCGATCAATTAGGTTCCGGCTCTGCAACAGTTCTTTTGTGTTTCCTTGCAGAAATTGAAATACCTTGCTGCTACTTCTGAGAGCCAAGTGTTGTTTGTATTAGTCGATCATCTTGCAGTAAGAAGACTGTACGATTCAACCTAACCTCAACAATAATAATTGTAGCTTACTTGTTCCATTGTATTTTGCACTATACGTAGAGAGAGAGTTTTGTGATTAATTAAGAAAATGTTTGCGTGTATTCTACTGGTTTTCTACTTTCGTTACGTACTCTAACATGCTAAATTACCCAAAGTAGGTTATTTTGTTCAGATCAATCACATAAGAAAATTTTTTTGGATTATAAGAAAAACTTATGAACAGTAGCCATGAAAATAACGTTATTATGTAAAATAAATTGTTCAAATGTCTTTCAGGACACAATAAAAACGAAAAGATTTTTTCAAATAGTCTACTGCTGTCGATAGATAAGGAAAACAGGACCAATTTTACAAAATCAGCTGGCAAGTACAGTAGGAACTTAGCCTATAAGTTTTGGTAAAGTTTTCTGGATTATATATGATTCACAGAGTTTTTCTTGTAAAAGTGTATTTTTACATTTTACTTTCTCTACATATATAGAAAGTATATTGATCATGAAACAAATCGATATTGGGATTTAATTGGATTTTTCAGTTTTCAGAGAGTCTGAGTCCAAAACAGCGCATTGTTTTATTCGGGTCTGTGCGTCTGTGCACCACTATAGGCTGAACTAATTTACCGAAAGTTTGTCCACAAATGAAACAATTGTTGTTGTCGTACGGGATCTTAAAACTGAAGTATTTCCTACTAAATTAGTTTTTTCTACACAAGGTGCCCCTTAAATTTGCGTCACTATTATAATCTCTGACATTTACAGCAAACTTTCAATAGAGAGAGGACTTCACTTACTTTTAACTGCGTCTAATTGTTATGTAAAGTTACTCCGTCCTTCTTACTAAAATCAGTTTAAATTAAATGTAACAGCAATCATTTGTTGTAACAAGCAAATGCAGTCAGGTCGGTACTTGAACGTTACTCTTCAACTAGCTCGGCAAGTGACCACTGCTGTCCCAGTCGTGCATAGTCAATAGTCGCACGTTTTCGCCGCGTTATTGCTTTTTTCGGAAACATTTCGGACCCGGCACTTATAGTCTCCATTGCAGAGACCAGAGATAGAATTTTCCACGAAATCCGACATTCATTTCTGCATATTTCTTAAAATTAAAACACTTATTTTTTTCTATCTATACCAGTAACAATATTAAAATTACACAGTGAAATCTCTAGTTTTAGTGGGCAATGAACCTCTTCCTGCTGCAGTGACCATCGCTACTTTACAGTTCGCGTGGACAGCCCGGACGTCTTGCCAAGATAGGTTTTCTAAACTATAGACATTTGACTGTTAAGTAAGTATCAGTACCATATGGAATGCTCCTCCGGAAAGAGGGTATAACTGAAGTAAAATTTGCTGTTTTATTTTAAAATAATTTTTCAAAATTTTATTACTACAG
This sequence comes from Callitettix versicolor, assembly GCA_022606455.1. Classification (NCBI taxonomy): domain Eukaryota; kingdom Metazoa; phylum Arthropoda; class Insecta; order Hemiptera; family Cercopidae; genus Callitettix; species Callitettix versicolor. The sequence continues at coordinate 68,761,611 of CM040188.1, read as the reverse complement.
TTATTAACTTCTTATCCAAATATACGAGGACTGTCCGTAAAGTAAGGTTCCCAAGGCGCTATAGTCGCTGCGAACGTTGTTACGCGGGATTCGGTGAACTTGGCTGGCAGCTTGGTTCCTCCGCTCCCAATCTCCACTCTGCGAGCGCTCTGCGACGCTCAGTCTTGGCTTGGTAACCGTTAATAATGGAATTTTCTCTTCTGTCTCCCGCCAGGTGCGAATTACGCTCTGTGATTCATTTTTTGTATGCAAAAAACACTGCGCCGGTGGACATTCATATCCAACTGTGTGAAGTCTACGAAAAATGTATGAGCATACAACACGTGCGCAAATGGTGCAGAGAATGTAAAGACGGACTTTCATGACGAACAGCGTTCGGACGTCCATCTGTTTCGGATGAAATGATTCCGTAAGTGGAAGAAGCAAGGGTGACTGTTTGGGAGCCCTTCGAGATGATCGCTGATGTCAGAAAGACTTGCATTGATAAAATTTTGACAGACCATTTAGGCATTGCAAAATTTGTGTGCAAAGTGGGTCCCAAGACAGGTTACAGCAGACCACAAACGGCAACGGATTGATGCGGCCTGCGAATTTCTTCAGGCCTACGAAACCGATGGCCAGAAATTCTTGAACTCAATTGTCACTGGGGACGAGACCTGGGTACACTATACGACACCGGAAACGAAAGAACAATCACGTCAGTGGAAACATCCAGAGTCGCCGAAGCCGCGGAAGTTCAAACAAAAACTTTCTGCCGGCAAAGTGATGGCGAGAGTGTTTTGGGACAGGAAGGGGTTATTGTTGTGCAAATTCATGGATACCGGCACAACAATCAATGCTGATCGTTACTGTGAGACGTTAAGGAACCTTTGCAGCGCGATTCAAAACAAGAGGAGAGGCATGCTCACGAATAGAGTTTGTTTCCACCAAGACAACGCTCGTCCGCACACCGCCTGGTAACAACCGGTCTCATCAACCAATTTGGATGGGATACTGTCACACATCCGCCCTACAGCCCGGACTTAGCCCCAAGTGACTACCATTTCTTCCCTAATTTGAAGAAACACGTAGGTGGGACGCATTTCAGTACCAGAGAGGAGCTGAAAGAAAAAGTTTTAAGCTACCTTCGCGGCGCGGCGGGAGAGTTTTTCGACTCAGGCATACAAAAGATTGTTCACCGTATGCAAAAATGCATCGATCTCAACGGCGATTATGTCGAAAAATAGAAAAAAGTGTAAGCTTTCCAAAAATGTATTATTCAGTGCAAATAAACATGTTTTTCATTGTGAAAATTATTGGGAACCTTATTTTACGGACAACCCTCGTACAATATAAATTTGATCATTCGTAAACGGGATTCAAAATTCGTCCATTTTGTAATATGGCAACCAACTTTAACATTTCTAATGGAACACCCTATATTTTATGATAATGTTATCGGATTGTATAAGCCTTTTGAAGCCTTTTTTGTTCTTGGCATAATTTTCGTAACATTTAAAACTCTTAAAAGACTGACAAATATAATTGTATACTAATATGTATAGGTTACGTATAGTATGCCGTATTTTGAGGAATAAAACTAGATTTTCTTAAAAAAAGTATATACCTGGAACTTTATTTTATCGGTATTTTTGTAGAAATTTCGGTTAATGACTACTGTCTTGCAAATTCTTATATTTAATTGGTTTTTAACAAAATGCAATTTTTGCTATCATAAACGTTTTTGAGATTTTCTCAGTCAGGTTTTCCTTGCCCAAACTTGCATCCATCTCTTGCACGTAGTCGAAAAGAATTAAATCATTGTACGTTGCATGAAGATGTTGAGGCTTTTGTTTTGGTTGATGAGGCTGGAAAACTGCAGACGCCCGAAGGCAAACGAGATGCGTTATTAAGGCATTGTTTTCAATTCGCAGTGAGAACTTTCTGCACCGGAAGGAGTCCTGATTAAATCATCGCTGTTATAGTTTCTGTAATCAATTGTAACGTTGCAACAATTAAGTCGTAGTTCGGTTTAGTATGTGTTGAAAATTAGGCCTACTGTCAACCTTCCTCGCTACTTTATAAAGGAAATGTGTTATTGTAATCGTTTCGAAAAGTGTATTTGTAAATTTGAAGAACTCTGTTTCATAAATATATAAATTTTATGTTAAAAAAAAGAATTGTGGCACTCAGCTGACGTGATACAAGCTAATTTACTTTAAAGTAACAAACGTAACAAAGCTGAACATTACATGTTATACAAACATTTTAAAAAAAATTTACAATAAAAAATACGATCGCGGTTTTGTTCAGCTAATTATTTTTTGTAAGAATTCTATAAAATTTAAAATCCTAATGGTGATTTTAATTTTCCTAATCGTGAAACCAGATTTTCAAAAATTGTATAAGGTAAAAAAAGTTAAAGAATTTGTAATTTAAGGATTTTAAATGACCGTCATTTTTTAGCTGTTGAAAGTTTTTTGATGGATGACTAACTTGTCGAAGATATCAATTTTTGTGCCAAGTTTGAATCGAATCGAATTGCAATACGCGCGCGCGCTTGCGCGCGCGCACACACACACACACACACACACACACACAAACAAACATTGATGGTAGTTGTAATTATGTAAAAAAGTCAATGTTTTTACACTTTCTAAAATAAAATAGTACATTTGCTTATACAAAATGGCCCGGTTAAAGACAACGTTATTAAAATCTGAAAAAAATTTAATCACAATGATTGAATGACTACAAAAGTTTTGTGCCCCCCTAAAGATATCATCTAAATTCATTGAAACGAAACAGGCAGCAAGACATGTGTACACAAAGTGACAGTGGACTGGCGGCAGATTACTAGTGGGGGGTTTCTAATAATCATACTTCAAGAGTTTATTCAGAAACCAATTGGGGGCGTATGTGAAGTTATTGCGCTGGTAAACGTTTGCTCAGTTAAATAAATATCAGTTTAATTTAAAAAAGGGTTTGAAATAATTGTTTGGGCAAGAAAATGTTAAAAATATGCTCTCTCGATTCTGATCGAATTTTGCTTTGATATAGTCCATAAGTACGATAAAAGTGTGAGCGCTTTGCACCCAAAATGTTGGGATTTATTGAACATTTTGGTTGTACTTTTGAACTTAAGCTTGTTACTTAAGTCTAGCAAAACTGACAAAAAGAAATTTATATTTCGGTAGTAAATCGAAAAATAAAGAAATACAAATAGGTATAAAATAATGAAACATGCCCGCCGTCATATCTCAGTCGTTTTTGAGGATAACGGGCAATTTGATACAATTATAAACTGTGTGTAGGTTCAAGCTTAGTTGCTATCGTAATTTTTTTCTGGCTAGGCTCTAAACGTCGATCTCCCGTCTTCATTAATCTAAGTAGTATAAAGCACCAGAATAATAATTTTCAGATTTGCCTTTCAGGACTATTCCTTACCGACAGCCAGATGTTCGCTAGTAAACGTACATACCTTAAAAATATAGAAGTCTTCCCAAAGCAAACCTCAATACCGCGTCTGGAACTGAATTTCACTTAAGTGTTATTTGTTCTTGTCGTTTGCGAGGGGAAGGAAAAGTTCAACGAATCTAAAATCAAGATAATGATTAGATTGGAAAAAACGCCCTCGCTGAAACACCAGTGTTAGAACGTTTCAATCTAACGTAATAACTGTCCAATAAATGAAAGAAAGGTAAGAGTCACGCAAAGCAAAGTTAATAATTGCATCTGGAATTCATGACTTAACAGCTGACAAACATAACACGCCTTGCTGCAGCTGATTGTTCGTCTAACATGAAAGGACTTTTGTTGCTGTTATTATAGACGTAAGAAAGAAGTGTTTATTGTGTTGGTATCTGTATACCGGGTGCTTACAATGAGCAAAACGAGACTAAGTAGATTGAAAAGAAGGAAAACCAGTTCAGCGATCTAAGCTTTTGAATGTCGAGGCGTTGTCGTACGATCAACGACGTATCTTGATTTTTATAAATTTTGCGAAACCTTCGCACAAACTTTGTCAGATTCAGTTAATTTATTAAAAAAAGGTCTAATACAGCCACCTAAACGAATGGGTTCCTCTCTTGATTGTCTTATTAGAAACAGACCGACTCGAGAGCTAGTGACAAGAAATTGTAAAATCAGCATCAAAGAAAATTCGGAATTTCTCATAATTTATTTTTTGCAAAAATTGTGGTAACTCTTTCGAGACTAAATCGAATTAAATAGTAAAAAGATTTGTCTTACATGTCAGCATTAATAGCGGTCAGAAATTTGTTTTTTTTTCTTCTTACTGCTGAACCATTAATATGTACTTCACGTTTGGGACTCTCTCAAACTTCGAGCAAAAACGATTTTTTATGATTTTCAAGTATTTTTCTTAGCTAGAATATATTTTTGAAAAATTAAAGAGTTGTCGCCAGACATTGTCATATTATATCTACTTTCCAAACAAACTTATTTGACTCACAAGTCTTAAAAATTGATGCATCCATCAAAATGTAATGTTCGATTTCATTTGTAACCACCTTCGTACAGCGGTTTTATAGTGTACAAAAAAGTTAAATTTTCTGGAAAAATTCAGGCAGTTCAAGATGGCAAATGATACATTTTTCCTGGCTTAAACATTTATGGAAAGTTAATTGCTGAAATCGGGTAGAACCTGCTATTCTTTGGTCCACTCAAATCTATTGTTTCTTCTAAAACTCATCTAAAACTTGTTTTCTGAATCTCTATACTTCATCCTAGTTAGACTACTAAGGACTTGGACTTTTCCCTATTCGTCCATACAAGTAGATTAATGAGAATGAGAGATTGGCGTTAACGGGAAAAGTAAAGCCGCGACAGTAACTGAGTTTGAAACCCATGACCTTGAGGTGCACAGTTTAAAAATGCAGAAAGTCGTACTTTATCGTAGACAGTTCGACCCCTGAACTATTTGTGAAGACATGTAATCGGTATCAGTGGAATGGGAGAAGTTACGCAGTAACTTCAGTCTCAAACCTACGATCTTCGGGATGCATCAAATTGATCGGTGTATTTTGAAACATGTCGGCTCTAAGCCTAAAATAATTCATCATCACCACCATTATCATTGGCACTACAAGACATTTCTGAGTTCTGACATCCCTCCAGGAGTCGTCGCCATCTGACTGAACTCACTGCAGCAATCCACCATCCTCTGAAATTAAACTCTCTGTTTCACACCATCGGCTCATCTTAGTGTCCACTTGTTCTTTTCCCTCCGGTGCCAGGGAATATATTTTCTTGACGATGTTCTCATCCATTCTGACAATGTGGCCTGTCCCGCTCAATCTTGCCAATTTTACATACTTCGCTAGACTAGATCAGGCTCTTCATACAGTGTATCCAGCTAGTTATTGTATCTGATTCTCCATAAATCTCCACCCTTCACTGGGCCATAAATTTGTCTAAGTATTTTCCTTTCTAACAGCAGCCGTTGTGTTTCAGTTGTTTGTCAGTCCGTGTTTCCACACCATACGTAAGCACTGGGCGTATTTGTGGTTTTTACAATAGTAACTTAGTGGCTTTTGTTAATAAACAATTTTGAATTTCTGTTAGCCATAATAACAACTATTTGCATTTCTTCTGTCCCTCACTTCATCGCTTGAATCATTATCTTGAGTCACTACTGATCCCAGATATTAAAATTGCTGAACTGCTTCTACAGTGTGTTGTCCAATCTTGACATATCGGTCCTTACACTCACTGCCAGTCAGCATATATTTTGTTTTACTGTTAATTCTTAGTCCCATGGTGTTAGCAGAACTTTCCTGCGCCAAGTATCTCTAACCGCTGTTGTACTATGTCGAATAATGTTCAAGTCATCTGCATAAACCAATAGTTGTACAAGTCTAAAACATTATTGCACTATAACTGTAAAACTCATTCTATAGTGTTTACAGAGATTTGAGTTGACAATGGCGAACTATTATGGCAGCATTTCTCATCAGCTGTCCCGAATCGGCTCCGGGGAAACAAATTACATGGTCCAAATTCCCATTTGTATCGCTTATTATACTACAGAGACTCACGAGTCAGCTGATATGTAGGAAAGCATTATTGGATTAGTCAAATATTCAACTTTCTTCCCAGCTGTTACATTGTGGTATTAATATAAAGCAGTAATAAAACCCTTGAGGAGATATTGTTAGGTTAATATTCACGTGTATAACAGTTCATTAAATTACATTTGCAGTAACTACAAAACGAGCAGTGCCTAATGCAGCCCGTATCGTGCGTAGTATTTAATGGCCAGTTGTAAATATGTTTCTGCCTTTAGACATATACACGTCATTGTGGCATAGCGGCAGGGCTGTTATTATCAATAACTCGTCACGCATCTGTTTGTCGGACATAACTTCACAATGTATACATAAGATATTCAAAACGATCAGATCCCTCTAATTACATCTAAATAGTTAAAACACAACTCTGGAAATGATTTTTAACGCAAATTGGATGTATTTTACTTCCTAATGGTGTCTGGCACCACACTACACCAATGAATGTAAACATACTAGAATGATGAATGATAACTCTTAACAGCTAAGTGAGTGCTCTCTGCTGGTGGCATCTTGCGACAAAATGTTAAACTACAGTTAAGTAGATAATAGTACTGTCTATTTTCTCAAATGTGTAAACCCCGTCCTTGTAGCTTGCAGTGTTCGTAGCGGTAGGTAGTCCAATCACTTAGACTTTAGGCGCTGATATCGAGCACACTCTTTATAATGGTGGCTCTTTTAGTCCGTTTATATTCAATGACTATACATCTGATCTGCAGCGGCAGGACCGCACGTGATACGGTCGCATGGTTGGTGCTCCACTGTGCGGCAAGAAGGTACCGGGTCAGTAACTGGACTCAATCATGATTCATCTATGTTTTACATTTCAATGCATTTTTTGAAATCAAGAAGAACGAAAAACAGAAATAGTTTATCTGATTCGTGTTCACACTATATTTACGTATTTGTTGTCCAGTTGAAATGCAATCAGTTTTTTTAAATTTTCCTCTTTTAAATCTTAATTACGTAAATATTTAACACAACACAATGGAGAAAATCTAGAACAACCGCAGTAGCATATCCGTTCAGTGTAGCATGCTGCATTAGGCTGAACGTCTGAGTATGCCGCAGTTCCCATGCGGTGATTTGGCAGCGTGGCAGCAGGGTGTGCCATAGTGTAGCAAGAAAGTGCGTGTCAACGTGATGGCAGTCAGAGTGGCAATCAGAGTAGAGTAGTAATCAGGAGTATTAGTTGTGTGTGTGTGTGTGTGTGTGTGTGTGTGTGTGTGTGTGTGTGTGTGTGTGTGTGTGTGTGTGTGTGTGTGTGTTTGCGATGCTAAAAAAGGTGGAAAAAATCTTTTATAGACTTCCTGGGGTAGGGTACCGTCACTACGCCAGATTGTGGGACGCAAATTAAGTTCAAACTCAAGTTAAGATATATTGTTAGCCACTAAAAAAACCGCCAAAAGCATTCCTCTTCTGTAAACCCCTTCCACGGAACCGCCTCCAGGCATTACTTTATGACCACTGCAGCGAATCCCGCAATGGCCCTCCAGTTGGCCTCTGAAGCCAACATTGTCGCAACCAGACTTTCCGGTGCTGCCTCGCAGATATGTTTGCAGCTTCATAGTTTCCTCGTTGAATCTCTGATACCGGAAAAACACATGCTCCGCATCTTCCTCCACTGCTGGAAGACAGACGGGACAAGCCGAGTCTGTTTCCAGCCTGAAAACAGTAAGCTCGGAAGCAACCGTGCCCAGTTAGAATCTGTGAGATAGAAATCCACCTCCCCATGATCCCTGTTGCACCAATCCTGGATGTTACCTATGAATTGGTATGTCCATCGTCCATTTGTGTGTGTGTGTGTGTGTGTGTGTGTGTGTGTGTGTGTGTGTGTGTGTGTGTGTGTGTGTGTGTGTGTGTTTGGTCGATTTGATTGAAACTTTACAAGAAAATCGATTCTGTTCAGGTGTAATTTTAAAATAAATAAATGAGTTAACTTTCTCGTGATTGATTTTTTTCTGAATCGTTGCGTACATATTTAATCTAGAGCGCAATTCATTATATTGTTTAATATAGGCTATTTTTTAATCCATTAATTATAATCGATTAAAATTATTTGTAAAAAATATTCTAGCTAGAAAGCTACACAACAGATAATTTCACTTGTACAAAAACGTTGGGTTTTTTAAAATTTGTATTTTATCGCTACTCCATTATCTTACACTTTTTCTAAGCGTTAAAATATTTTGATAATATATAAATAAAATTAGCATTATGAATAATATCAATTCAATTGAAATTTTAAAATATCTAAATTAATACTTAAGTATGTTTGCAGATTATGGAAAGATATGGAAATACACTTTCCAATATCGTTTAAGATAGAGATGATTTTGTTACGTGGTAGGATTTATTTTTAGAAATCCGCTTCCATCAAGTCACAAAGACAGCTGAGTGTCGCGATTTCTTTGTTTGTGAAAATGTCTGCACATTTCCAAACGGCACATTTATTTGTCACATCCAAAACTGGACTCGTACGTACGTTAGGCCACTGACAAACAAAAACAAAATTGTCTTTAAAGTCAGTGTCCCGTCGCTTGCGTAGTGCAGATGGCGGTATTCAATTTTCCCAACAAAACCATTTTCTCCACCAATAACACACGTGTGACATTTTATACAATGGAGACTATGATAGAATATTTTGCTGAAGATTGCTTTTGCATTTTCCCAACAGAATACTCTGTTATTGTATCCATCTTGTCAGACCGTTGGGAACACCTAACCTAAATTCAAGACCATACTGTCTTGATAAATTACAATCAGATGGAAGTAATTTAGTAAAACGTACAATTTATAAGCGAAACAGTTCAGTCTTATGTAGATAAAATTACGAAGAATTGCATTTGTAAATAAACGCAGAAAATGTATGCCATTCGATTAAATTATTTAAAAAAGTTCAACTAAAACACCAAAAATATAAATCATGTATCATGCTTTTCTAGATTCCTCGTTTTTGTTATTATTTAGTTGATGTTGCTCTTCATAACTCTTTTATTAATTGTAATATTTTCGTCGTTAATTTCATTTTTTCGTTTTAATTTGTTTTCAAATCGTCTTAGGCTTTCTGTTCTTCATTTAAAACATATTTTTTAAATAATATTATTGTCCCTTTTATTTAGAAATTGAATTTTTAACATAACCTCAATTGAAATGATATTGAAGCAACAGCTGTTGTGCGCAGTCAGCTGTTTAGAAGTAGTTACATTATAATATATAGCATGCACGCGCTAAATACACTATTGTATGCAATATGTATTGGCACGCATCGCTCTAAATCCAACATCACAGCCAGCCCTGAAACAAGTACATGTTAACAACGCTTTAGCAGTACGTTTTATGTTTCGGAAGCTATCGACCAAAATTATATAATTTCTTAAAATTGGTTCATTAGTTTTTTTTAAGGTAGCCTACATACCTGAAATCAAAGATTTGTGTATATTGGTTAAAAACAAAAATCGCAGCACGCATCTGTTTCGCTGACGTGAGGTAAACAATTTTGTAAACAAAATGAAACACTGACTGCGTTAAACCCATTTTCTTAATTTCCATCGACTTCGAATATTAAAAATTCTGTTTTGTGTATGTTTTATTGCTAATTACAATGGTTAAAACATATTTAAAAAACGTATAAGAAAAAACTTACGAATTCTTAAAATTTTAAATGACCGCCATTTTGAAACTGTTGTACTGATTTTTCTGGGTAACGTACTTGTTTGAGCTACGTTTATATAATTTATATATCGTTTAAAAGTTATATATCAATAATTTTTAACAACTTTTTAACTGAACACCCTCATTTTGATTATTTAGAGTTCAGTTTTAATAATCAACGTTGAATTCATTAAAAATAGTTAATCAATGAATATGTATTTATTACGCCTATCAAAACCAGAACGGACCTATTTGCGTTATATTACATACCTCCTGAAATAATGAATACATAAATACTTAACACTGTGCTTTACTTAGGCTCGCTAAAGTGTATTTAAAGTGTTCCGAGAGCTTACAGCAAGGACAAAGTGTCCTTGTTAGTCACAGTCTCGTTTTCCTTCCGCCATATTTAATTAATTAGTCTCCTGTAAGGCACGGAGTGTTTCAAATTAAAACGCGGATTTTGCTTCAGACTGTAAACTTTGAAGTGTTGTAAACTTTTATGTTTTTCTAAACCTACAAAACGTAAACCTAAACTTTTAGAATTATACTGCTAAGAAGTTTTTTTACTTGTATTTTCAGCAGTAGGCCTATACACCAATGTTTATTTCGTTACAGTTTACAAAAACTGTAACCTGCAACGTTACAGTTTACCTGCAAACATGCGCGCGCGCACGCACGCACGCACACGCACACACACACACACACACACACACACACACACACACACACACACACACACACACACACAGATATTTGAATGCTGCGTCTCACCACCACTCTGCACACATTCAAGCCATGGCTAATACTACATGGTCAAGGTTACTTCGACTGACGGACAGGGAGTCTAGGATCAGGATGATATCACTCTGGTAGAGACGCTTGGGAAGAATGGGTTATATTATTAACAATACCATTTCTCTTTTTATATTATTCTTCTTTCCTGCTGGGATTATTGTCACTATGTTGAGAATAATGATCTGCCTTCCCTAGCTTCGTCAATTCTACTTTTATTGATGCGTTTCGGAGAACGTCCATTTTCAAAAACTATATCTATACTCCTAGATATATAGTAGAGTATAGATATAGTTTGTGAAGATGGAGGTTCTCCGAAACGCATCAACAAAAGTAGAATTGACGAAGTTAGGGAAGGCAGATCATTATACTCAACATATATACCATTTCTCGTTTACACAACTAGCCACTTAGAAATTAAGAACTTGAAAGTAAGAAAACAAGAAACCAAAGTTTTCCCACTTTACGTTAGAGGTGTTGCGGATAGAATTGGCAGAACTCTTAAAAAAACTTAACAACTCGAGCTGTTTACACGCCTCAAAGTACTTTCCCTAAAGACAAAATCAAGTTGGAGAATAGCATAGTTTGTTTAGCGTTTCGTGCGATGATTGTTCTAAAAGCTAACAGGACCATCTCAGTCAGATTTGAGGATGGATATAAAAAGCAATAAGTACCTCCGCTGTCTAGCAGCATCAAAGGGAATCGTAAATTTTCAATAGGCAACCAAATGTTTACAGAGGCCATCAAAATAAACACATTGTACTAAATATGAGGGAGGACACATGTAATTTATCTGCTGTTTGGTGAACTGCTTTCAATTGTGTTCGAAGTGGATGTCATTGTGCTAAGACTATTGCCAGTCTTACTGGACCTAATCAGCCGGGGCAATGTGTTTAATGACGGTTCGATCTACGTCATCTAAAGCCAGCCCACTTCCTGTTTGCGTCGTACGGAGGTTATAAAAAGAGTATCGGGAGAAAGTTTCCTTCAGTTTGGCTTCAGACTTGGAACGAAAACCACTCCGATGATACCAGATAAGATTTTGGTGAAATGTTGGAAGGGCTTACTGCAGTAACCGCAGTTTCGAACCTACAACTTTGAGGAGCGTAACTGTAGAGATGCAAAATTCTGACCAGTGTCTTAACCACTTCGGACAGGCCTGCCTCGGTATACGTAGGTATAATGCCGTATATAGAAAGTATGGCGACTGTGTAAAAATTGTTCTGAAGATTTTATGGATATGTGTCCTTATAATATATCAGTGGTTTTACTTTAATCGAAAAGTGGTTTTAGTTTGATGTCTTTCCATTTGCATGTGTGTCTGTGGACAATGTTGGAGACTAAACGCATCGACAGATTTTCATGAAATCGGGCATTAATGTAGTTTTGCCCAATATCGGAAACATTTGTTAGTATTTCAATAAAACAATATTAAAAATTAAAAAAAAAGATTTTCTCAAAGTTTGTATTAACTACAAATTTTGATATTTAAAAATTTGTACATGGGCAAACGCATCAATGTAGTTTGCCCAATATCGGAAACATTTTTCAGTATTTCAATAAAACATTAAAAATTAAAAAAAAGGATTTTCTCAAAATTTGTATTAACGACAAATTTGGCATCACTGTAGTTTGCCCAATATCGGAAACATTTTTCAGTATTTCAATAAAACAACATTAAAAATTAAAAAAAAAGGATTTTCTCAAAATTTGTATTAACGACAAATTTGGCATCACTGTAGTTTGCCCAATATCGGAAACATTTTTCAGTATTTCAATAAAACAACATTAAAAATAAAAAAGGATTTTCTCAAAATTTGTATTAACGACAAATCTGGCATCACTGTAGTTTGCCCAATATCGGAAACATTTTTCAGTATTTCAATAAAACAACATTAAAAATTAAAAAAAAGGATTTTCTCAAAATTTGTATTAACGAAAAAATCTGGCATCAATGTAGTTTGCCCAATATCGGAAACATTTTTCAGTATTTCAATAAAACAACATTGAAAATAAAAAAAGGATTTTCTCAAAATTTGTATTAACGACAAATCTGGCATCACTGTAGTTTGCCCAATATCGGAAACATTTTTCAGTATTTCAATAAAACAACATTAAAAATTAAAAAAAAGGATTTTCTCAAAATTTGTATTAACGACAAATCTGGCATCAATGTAGTTTGCCCAATATCGGAAACATTTTTCAGTATTTCATAAAACAACATAAAAATTTAAAAAAAGGATTTTCTCAAAATTTGTATTAACGACAAATCTGGCATTAATGTAGTTTGCCCAATATCGGAAACATTTTTCAGTATTTTATAAAACAACATAAAAATTAAAAAAAAGGATTTTCTCAAAATTTGTATTAACGACAAATCTGGCATCAATGTAGTTTGCCCAATATCGGAAACATTTTTCAGTATTTCAATAAAACTACATTAAAATTTTTTAAAAAAGGTTTTCTCAAAATTTTTATTAACCACAAATCTGGCATCAATGTAGTTTGCCCAATATCGGAAACATTTGTTAATATTTTATAAAACAACAAAAGGATTTTCTCAAAATTTGTATTAACGATGTTTATAAAATATTACTCGAATATAGCCATCTCGGCAGAAAAAAAATGGAAATACTCACTAAGATAAGTGTAGCAGATTTAATTTTTTTAAAATATGCGTTTCTTTACTGGAAATCGAAAAATAACAAAGTTTTCTTTATATATGGTTAAAATCCGAGTAAAACCTATCTAATCGAGAAAGTGGTTATTTTTCATTTTCACTATTACTGTTTTTTCAGTTGTAGGCTAAGTGTAGGTTTTATTCAGGTTATAAAGCAACTAAGTGTATCTTATAAGGTTGTGAAATCAGCGTAAAAGTAAATACAGTGGGTTATTAATTATATATGTTTGCATTTTGTCTATGAAAATATCTTCACTCTTCTTACACTGGGGGAGTTTTCCGTTTAAATTTAATTGAATGTCTGAGTTACTGGCAGAACTAATTACTGCCTTGTCGACCTAACCTGAAAACTCGAAAGAGGCAAACATCATTAAACTAGAAAACCTTTCTTGGAAAAGGAACGGTACTTAGAAGTAAACAGAAATTTATTTCAATTTGTTAACGGTAGAAATGTTTGCAGTTCGAAATCTATTCCAGTATACGAGGTGTGTTCAGAAAGTAACGAGAATTTTAATTTTTTGAACAAAATATTATTTGTTCTTCTACATTGATGTTATCATCTTCAAAATAGTCCCCATTGGAGATTATGTACTTGTGCCAGCGCTTCTTCCAATCATCGAAACACTTCTCAAACTCGATCTTTGAGATAGCCTTTAGTTCTTTCAGCGATGCGCTTTTAATGTCATCTACGGCTGTAAAACGACGGCCCTTTAAGGTTCTCTTTATTTTTGGAAATAGGAAAAAATCACATGGAGCCATGTTTGGCGAATATGGAGGCTGGGGCATCGTTAAAATACTGTTTTTGGCCAAAAAACACGAACAAGCAATGAAGTGTGTGTGAGCTGGTGCATTATCGTGGTGTAAAAGCCATGAATTGTTTTTCCACAGATCCGGGCGTTTTTTTCGGATTGCTTCACGCAAACGGCGTTGAACTTGTAGGTAGTACTCCTTATTGACCGTTTCACCTGGTGGCAGGAATTCAAGATGCACTATGGCATTAATATCGAAGAACACAGTGAGCATAACCTTCACGTTCGACCGCACTTGTCGAGCCTTTTTCGGTCTTGGCGAGCCAGAAAATCATCCCTCCACTGGGATGATTGAGCCTTAGTTTCGACGTCATATCCGTAAACCCATGTTTCGTCACCTGGTGTAATACGTTTCAGTAATTCTGCATAGTCGTTGACTTCATTTAGTGACTCCTGAGCAACTTCCATTCGGCGCTGTTTTTGTTCAAAATTCAATAATTTTGGAACGAATTTTGCTGCCACGCGTTTCATACAAAAAAGACTGGAAACAATGTCATGACATGATCCAATCGATATGCCAACATCATCAGCGACCTCTCTAATTGTGATTCGGCGATTGTTCATAACCCATTTCTTTCACTTTTTCCATGTTTTTATCGGTTGTTGATGTGCTGGGGCGTCCAGGGCGTTCGTCTTCTTCAACGTCTTCACGGCCTTCTTGGAAACGCTTATACCACTCATAAACTCTTGCTTTACTCATAGCAGACTCACCATAGGCCTTTGTTAACATTTCACACACTTTATTACACTTTATTTCATTTTTTACGCAAAATTTGATACAAATTCTTTGATCCGTTTCTTTTAACAAACGAAAATCGCCGAGCTCATAAAAACACGTCTAACCTTAATGGCTGTCACAGACAAAGTCAACAATGAAAACAGCTGAAAGTTTTATCATACTTCAGGGGCATGTATACCAACATAATAAAAAAACATGTTTGACAATCGGACTCTCCAAGCCCGCGAAATTTAAAAATTCTCGTTACTCTCTGAACACACCTCGTAGAACTATAATATTTTGTAGTTAAAAGCAAATAGATAAAACTTTGTTACAGATAAATGATAAGTATTATATTGTAATGGTATATATATATGCAAAGTTATATTTTAAAATATAAAGTGTAAGTGCAAAGTAACATAACTCTAACTTATTTATTACTGAAACAATAAAATTTGCAGATAACAGCTGACACTATGAAACCCGTTTAGAAATCAAGTTTGCATTGTTCAATTCATTCCACTGGTATGAACATTACATTTTACAACGAAAAATTTTAAACTTTAGAATTTTCTTATTTGGCTTTGAATTATTAAAGAAATTGTAGTGTTTTTAACAATCTACTACTGAAATATGTAGTCTACTACTATGCAAAATAATACTGATCACTTTTTACGCTAAGGTGATGTGAGGATGGATGTAAATTTCATCTAAACAGCTGATTTAAAACTGATTTTAAACTGAAGTTATGTTGATTTTAAACAGCTGATTTAAACTGAGGTTATGTTTACTAAATTAATTAAATTCACTTAATACTTTGTGTTATATTATCTGCCATCATTTACATTCGATATAAATAATAGCAAATAAATCATTAATTCGTTATACAGTGCAAACAACTAAAGTTAATTATCTATTGTAATTAACAAAATGTTTGTAATTACAGCAGTATGAGTTGAAAATTATGCAGCCGGAGACAGAGTTGACTGTAATAATTATACAGATATTCCTAAACTACGTTCCAAAACTGTAGGATATGATTCTATAAAGAGGTCATTTCTTCAAGATAAAGAAAAAAATTAAGATAATACTTTTTCCGAAAACGCTTACTTTTGTAGGTATCTGTCATTTTATTTTTTTCGTACACTAAAACGATATAACTTTGGGAATTGAAATGATATTGTGTTCAGATTTTGTATTCACATTCTGTATGTTAGGTTAGAAAATGAAATTGTTATTTTGTATATTTATGGAATGGCGGCCTTTTAAAATATATAATATCACGAAAACCGTTAAACTTACACTAAATTCACAAAATAGAAAAGAATTTCCTCTTGTAATTATAAATAAAATTTGGTTTATCTTTTACTGTAAGCCAAAGAAAAATCCAGTATTTGCTAAAAAGCTGAAAACCTAACCTAATCTTAGGCGTTGTAGATAACGTAACAAGAAATTAAGTTTCCCGTTTCTTGCCAATAACCCTCTTATCCTTTGACCAACATATAACATATAAAATCTGTTTTGTTTTTTATTAAAAAGGAAAGATTTTCATATTTTGTAAAATTTTCGGTAAGTTAAAGATTCCGAGAAATTCAATATGAAATACTTTAAACGTCTGCCGTTTTGTAAATATTCAAAATATTTTTTA
This sequence comes from Callitettix versicolor, assembly GCA_022606455.1. Lineage (NCBI taxonomy): Eukaryota > Metazoa > Arthropoda > Insecta > Hemiptera > Cercopidae > Callitettix > Callitettix versicolor. Next base: position 68,745,239 of record CM040188.1, on the reverse strand, counting down.
AATTATATGATACACTTAAAAACTTTTTTTTGTAAAACAACAAAATGATTGATGTGGAAAAACTGACTTTTTCGGAAAAAAGTTATGTTCTTCATTTTCTTTATCCTGACTTAAAAAAGTCATTCTTATAGTTTAAGAATGTAGTTTAGGAACATACTGTACTTAATTCTATAAACTGAAATTCTTTGAAATTCTAACGAAAAATAATAAAAGGTACAATTTAAAGGGTATATCAAAGTTTTAAAGCTATCACGTAAATTTGTTTTTTTACTCAGTAATAATACGTAGTTAGCCTATTTAAATAGCAAGTGAGTCAAATGAGCAATAATATAAATAGTACCTCACTAATCCAACAATCGATTTTTCGTTTTAAACAGCTGTTCTTCATTATGTTTTTAATGTTACGTTTATTAAACATAAATTTGCAGCGGTATCTTATCTACTAGTTATTAACGAATTTTTATTAGGAACATGACTATTGGAGCGGCAATCATGGTAAGACCCAAACCCTGGACTTTGATATGAGCACAGATCCAGACCTCTAGATCACTTTTTGAGGGCTTGTTAAAATTTGTGTCTTTTATCACGCTTACGGTCGCTTACTATTTGGTTCAAAACAAAAATCGATTATAGTAAAGCTTCGATAAGGTAGTTAACAAGTAAAATTCGTTCAGCAGTTTCGAAATGGCGGTCATTTCAAATTTTTAAACAATCATGACATTTTTGTCTTAAATTTTTTGTAAAACTTTGATTTCACCGTCGTAAACGGCTATAAGAACTGCATACATTGTCAGTTTGAAATTTTAAAATAATTTGACGGCGGTCAGGGTTCATTTAAAAATACGAAGATGCTTTTTAAAAATCAAATATACGTCATAACTTTTGTCTAATAAACAGGGTGAACACTCCGAAACACTAGCTCTCCTAAAATGTCCAAAAACCCCTCGCTGCCTCGGTGACGCTAGTTGATAGCGTACTGGGCTTTCACCCCGAAGACCCGGGTTCGATTCCCGGCCAGGGCTTGGCATTTTCATACGCTATAAATCATACCATCGTTTGCATTAGCCCAAGTGTGCACAATGGTCAGACGTTAAACACAAAATAAATGTTGCAAAAAATACTACAAAAACTTTCTCTCGTTTTGGTATTTCCTCAGAAATTAGGTTTGGAAAGGTATCGACTGTGGAAAACCGTTTATAAGAAATTTCTTAAAATCGATTCATTAGATTTTGTTTAAATACTGGTATCATACGGAGATTCGTAACCGAATTTCTAGCTCGTGTACCAAATTTGAAATTAGAATAAATTACGATTTGGGATTCAATCCAGCTGGGTCCGGACCCCTTCAAAAATGTTGCATAGTCATCTACTTAATGCATTTGATTTACGTTAAGGCTAGAATGTGTAAGCATACATGCAGATTTTTGCACATGGACGTTAAAAAAAAAAAAATCGTGGCTTCCTTCGAAAATGAAGTTTTTAACCTAGCCTACCTGTAGACATATAGCCTACACATTCAGAGTAAGCCGCCTCGGTGGCCTAGTTGATAGCGTATTGGGCTTTCACCCCGAGGACCCGGGTTTGATTCCCGGCCAGGGCTTGGCATTTTCATACTCTATAAATCATCCCATCGTCTGCATTAGCCCAAGTGTGCATAATAGTCGAACGTTAAACAAAAAAAAAGGAAACAAAAAAATATAAAATTTCAAGATGACGTGCATTACGCTATAATTTTAATAGCGGAGATAAACGGAAGTGCATCGTGTAACACGGGTCTATAAGATACGATAAGATACCGTAGACTCTGTGAAGGATCTGTTAAAACTAGACACGTAGAGAAGTTGTACGACTATTGCCGTTTCAAGATCTCACCTCTCAATCAAAGAAATCTTTCTTCACAGATTACGGAAATATAAAACACACCCAATGCGTTATATGTGACTATATAGTGCTATGCGAAAAAATCCTATTGAGTTAGTTTATTCACAAGCGCTATGGGAATTTTATTTCCCATTTAGCGTTTTTGTAGTGTTTGGTTTTGGTTCAAATCGAAAGCAAATCATATTTACGATATATTTAATGGAGGCAAGACCCAGGTAAGTAACTGCAAAATGCTACAGTATAACAAGGAAGACATGCTTATCGGTTAACACTGTTTATTTATTACAGCAAGAACAACAACTTATAACAACGCGTTGAACTGTAATTTCTCTAGGTTAGCTTTGTTGTTTATGATTGTTGTTATAGATTACGAGTAATTCAAAGAACAGCAGACCTCGTAGTATATTCTTAATTCATTGCCTGGTTATCCACGGCACGGCCGCGCTCGTAACCTTGCCAAATGATAGGTCTTGCCGTTCAGCCAGTAATAGCCAGCAACTACACTCATCGTCGTTAAGTCAGAGGCAGCCATCTTAACAACGGAAGTATATGGGGGAAATCTTACACGTACGACGTTCGGGCTTTTTAAAAGGTACTTTCGTACCAAATTTCAAAACGTTCGGTTAGTGCGTTTGGCCAAAACTGCGTAAATCGTCTTCGTTAAGTCAGAGACCGCCATTTTGAAACGGAAGTGAATGGGAAAAAATCTTACACAAATGTCGTTCGGGAAATCAATTTACCTTGTTATTAAATTTCAAAACAATCGGTCAATGTGTTTTGCTGAAACTGCGTAACAAACACAAACTAAATACCGAACAGTCTACTTGAAACATATTTCACTTCTCTCAGTCAATTATATTTGTTTAGTTATGTGACAAGTTTCATAGTTAGAAATGTACTCGTTCATATATCCTACTATCTCACAATACGAAGTATAAAAAAATGGGATCATGAAAAAAATCGATTTTGAGATTTTAATGGATCATTACATTTTTATTAAACCCCTGAATCGAAACAAGTGTTTTTTCTTTACATGATTATTCGGTTATTATTGAAAACTGAACTAATTGACCGATTTTGATAATATTTGGCTTGTAGGTTTGTTAACCACTTTCAATTAAAAACAGTTTTTTGAAGATATTTTGGTTAAAAAACTGCTCAAAATCTATATTTATTTATTCCTAAAACTCACATTTTGAACATACAGATAAAAAGATTCATGACTTGAGTCAGTGTTGGAAAAATTCATTGTAAGATTTTTTGTTTGTTTTTTTTTTTTGTGTTTAACGTCCGACTATTGTGCACACTTGGGCTAATGCAGACGATGGGATGATTTATAGCGTATGAAAATGCCAAGCCCTGGCCGGAAATCGAACCCGGGTCTTCGAGGTGAAAGCCCAGTACGCTATCAACTAGGCCACCGAGGCGGTTTTCATTGTAAGAAATGTACTGTTCAGAAGTATATTAAAAACAAAACCATCACTGTTGTTTTCTATTTTTAAGGCCGGATTTTGGGGGGGATATAGTTTAAGGAGAAAATTTGTAATGTTCGGGCACCATTTATTGTTACAGTACATGTTTTTGATTTTTCACTAACCGAAAATTTTCAGTAGCCTTTGAAAATAAAAAAATATATAAACAAATGATATATAAACAAAACATATAAACAAAAAATATATAAACAAATATATAAATCAAATGATTGTTTAAATCATACGTTATACCAGATGTTAACGTCAAGTTGTGTTCGATGAAAATGTAATACCTTGCTTTCTGCATTGTGTGTGTCAACCCGATCCCCGAGCGGTACTTCGCAACAATGACACTATATTGTCTGTTCTTTACACGAGTCATTGACCACGTGGCCACGAGCATAGAACCACGGATTTATACTCGTCATAAAAGTGATCAAGTAATATCCTGTGCAGAGCCGCCCATAGAGCAACAGATAACTTACTATCTCTTCTATCTTTTCTCTTGTTCTACTCGATAATGTAAACATAACCTAAAATCGTGCAATATATAACGTTACGTATTGCAAAAAAATGTTTAAAGATTATTTAAAAGTACATTATATTTTATTTAAAATTATACGTGAAATTTGATTTGTAAATGACGTATTGTACAGTTTACACATTCTCGTACCAAATTCAAGGTTTGGCAAACACAACAATCAATATTTGCAATCTGTTTTTGTCTAACTCGGTTATTGAACCTGTAGCAATAACTACACGTTTATACAATACATTTCGGTTTGGTCCATGCAGTAATGCGCAGTATTTTAATACAATTATGTATGTTCGGCACAATTTGGAGCACTGTTTGTTTCAACTGCAACTGAGAACAAAACAATCTGTTCCGGAACTTACGCATGCGCACTGGGCCAAAATTGTTTCTACAAAATTGAAGTAGATTGACACAGTTTTAAATGCAGCACTACTCCAACTTTTAAAATATTTAGAAACAAATTTGTTTTGAAAATAGAATAAATAAACAAATGCCACACTAAACAATATCGAAACGTTTAACTGATGTGGCAGTTTATACGAAACTGTTTGGATCATTGTACATTATTCATATACTGTAAACTACACATGGGTTATTGTTTATATTAATGCTTATATCCTGGAATTGTTTTGGAAAAGCTGTTGCAGTCTGCTTATGAAACGTTCGAAGTGTAAAGGCATTTAAACAAATATATTTTCAACATTTTTACCAGTATTAGATTAGATTACTGGGGTATGCAGACTAAATGTTCTTGTATGTCAGTCTAGGCTTATTGTACTCTCCCAAAGTACCTACTAGCATGGCCGTTACATGTACCGTACATGTACGTACAACAAGGCTTAGGCATTTTCGACCTACACTAGCATCAAATTCATCACCTGATTGTAGAGTCCCAAAAATGGCGCTTCTCCTAGCCTCAAGCCACACACATTTCAGGGTAACATGCTTAGTAATCTCTTCAGACCGTTTTCACGGCCAACAATTTGCAGAGTTTAAAGAATGTTTCCTGAAGTGACTGTGTCCAGTAAGTAGTGCCACAATTCGCTTCAGACGGCCTCTACTCAACTTCTTGTAAATGGTTTATCAACTGGTAAAGTGAATCAGCTGTTCAATGTTTCTGCGTAAAGAAGTAAATGTATAAAAATGCGCTCCATATCGGTGCTTGTATTAAAACCTTTTCAACCTTTACTTTGGATTTACTTTGCGGGCGTTCCTCCTTATCTTCAGCTAAGTAGATCTCGAACTTTTTTTAAAAATACTATCTGCCAAGACTATTGATCCTGGTTTTGCCACTCAGCTAAGTAGCTTGTGCACCCTCGTCACTTCCCAGTCCAACTCAGGTCTTTAGAGAACCGTGAGATACTACGGATGATGGTGCCCTGTTCTGTCATCTGTCCCCCACTCCAGATAGCGCCTAAGGATTCAAATAGTTTTTTCTTCCCTTCTTGGACATAATTCTACATACTCAATTTTGGGCCATGTTCATCCAGCCTTATCTTATGATGTCGCCAGACCATGTGGCTTGAGAACACCCTGTGCTTCTTTTCTCAATTTGGATATGCTTTCAGCTACATCTCTTCGAATTTCTCCTTTTGTCAGCCTAGCCTTCAATGATGCTTTCAACATCCTCTTTCCCATAGCTCGTTATGTAGACGTATTATAATTTCTTTGTTTACAGAACAATTTTCCTATATCAATACTAGCAAATGGCATTGATCATATTGTTTGGCTTTTGCGTATATGGAAGGGTAGACAGAAAGACGTCTGGTAGTTTGCCAAACGCTGACCAAGCTAAGGATATTCTTCTTGGTAAAACCGCCGGGCGGATTAATTCTTCTTTAATTTATAACTGACAGCGTACAAATCAACCTTGAGCAATTTCAGCACAGCTGTCTGGCTGACGAAATGAAAGCCAAGTTCCGAACACAAGTAACATTTGATTAACATACAATCCAACATATCGATATTCTAACATAAAACTTGGCAAAAAAAAATTGATTTTAGTAGTAATGTATCTGGAATACGTTCGTTAAACAAAGAATTGGTTTCAGCCGCCTCGGTGGCCTATTTGATAGCGTACTGGGCTTTCACCCCGAGGACCCGGGTTCGATTCCCGGCCAGGGCTTGGCATTTTCATACGCCCCATCATCCCATCATCTGCATTAGCCCAAGTGTGCACAATAGTCGGATGTTAAACACCAAAAAAAAAAAAAAAAAAAAAAAAAGAATTGGTTTAATAAAAAACACCTTTTTGCCTTAACACTTTTCTGAAAATTTAATTAGCATTAAAATCCGCACTAGTTATCATTTTTCATTTTCGTATTTTCAATTGAATTTGACAATTTAAAAGCTACTTACACAGGTTTTAGCTCTGATTACAATGGTGATTTTTAAGTAAGTGAAAGACAAAGAAGGTAAGATTTTTAACAACTTTGAATGGCCTCTCTTTTTAAACGGATTTTGCAGCTGCCGCAACATTTAAACACGTCATAGTGCTAAAACACGTAACCTACACAAATTGTACAATGTTATTTAAAACTAGCTGTACCCGGCCGCGCGTTACTGTGGCTCCGGCCGATTTAATTTAACAATGCGTTCGGAAACATTGAAATAGAATCGTAAAATATTTAGTGTCGCTTTTACGTCTAACAGATGGCGCTGTTTTTAAAAAAAAAAACATATTTTTATCTGTCATAGTTGTGACATCTGTGTAACAATAGGTATATAAAAACACACGCGTATTCGAATGCAACGTTGTGTCAAAATTTCAAAGCAATCGGTGAAGAATTTTTGCGGATTTAAGATTTTGGACAAACTAACATTTACATTTATTTATTTATGTAGATTTTTAACGGTTATTTTTTAATAATAATTTTAAAATTATTATCGATTGTTATTTGAATTTTACATAAACACTTTATTCTCTATTAAACGGACAGAGTTACTGACGAATGCTACTCATGAGTCTTATAATACAAAACGTATAAATTTACATAACGTGCCATGCAGAATATGTTACAATTTGGTATCCAATTCTAACTAAGTTTAGTGGAAATTAATTATGCATGTTATTTTACCATTATATTTTGCATAATCTGGGAAAGAAAGTTTGCTAGGCTATGAAATGAGTAGTCTGTAATTCAGATGTGATTTTTGTACGTTCCTTCAAATTTGTTATTGCAGAATTACAGTAGCGTTATTCTAGTTCGTTAAACGATTTAATAATTGTGTGTGGTCCGAGGAAAGGTCCTCATTATTTTCAATACAGATGAGATTTTCTGAAATTCCTTTAGTGACAAAGAAGTCTATAATATCCGGTATTTTATTTATATCCGCTGGCCAGTATGTGGGTCTACCACGAGAGTGGAAGTCGCATCCCAATGCAGTTCCTGCTGCTAGTAATTCCTTTCCTTTTGGATTTATTAGTCTGGATCCCCAGAATATATGTTTCGCATTAAAGTCCCCTCCGATTATAAAATGTCTTCCTAGAGTTTTAAATAACTGAGTAAACCTCTCACGTTTAACATTACACCTCGGTGGACAATATATTGCACCAACATCATATTCTTTGAACTTATTAGTTTGAACCCTGATGGCTACAACTTGTAACGCTTCTTCTTCAATTTTAAAACTTTCATAATGTTTAATATGCTCCTTTATGAATACTACTGATCCTCCTCTTGCTTTATCTGCCGGATGGACAGCACTATAACAACAATAGCCAGGCAACTTAGTGTAAGACACATTTGTAAAGTGGCTTTCGGATATTAAACAAATATCTATTTTTTCATTGTACAAGAACATTTCCAACTCCTTAATATGCTGCGACAACCCATTTGCATTCCATGTAACAATTCTAAGGGTTTTATTCATTTTTATGTAAAATAACTACTGATGTCTGTAAGATTTAGGAAAACCTCTTCAAATTTATTGTCATTTGAGTCTAGCCGCTTTTCAATGGTTTCTAATCTCTGTAGTATTTTTTCCAAGACATTGTTTTCGTCTAATTTTTCCTTTCCAGTGTATTTAGCCTGGACAACATGTGAAAATGCTCTATTGCTTTCTGCTGTTTTACTTTCTTCCGGTATTTTCCCCCTAGGTTTTAAGACGCCACGTATCACCTTTTCTCGTCTGTATCTATGCTGAGGATTACTGGCTTTGTTACGTATCCTTTGTAACTCCATTGCTACTTCACAACCTCTGTAGTTTGCTGGATTTGCAGACGATACTGCAATACTAGCCACCGGGAAGAAAATTGAGGAAGCTGCAGGCAAACTTCAGAGGGCCTCAGATGCTATTAGCAGATGGACAAAGAAGTGGCGCATTGGCCTCAATGAGGCAAAGTCAGTTAATGTTAACTTTTCAAATTTGAAGATTGATCATCATATACCAATTACAATCAATTCATTACAAGTTCCTATGCTAATACAGCAAAGTACTTAGGTATGACACTGGATGCAAAACTGAAGTGGAAGGAACACGTTAAAAGAAAACAGAGAGTTAAAATTAAAATTCAGAAGTATGTATTGGCTTTTGGGAAGAAAATCCCAATTATCAATCCATAACAAGCTGCTGATATATAGGCAAGTCTTGAAACCCGTGTGGACCTACGGAATACAGCTCTGGGGCTGTACAAAGAAGACAAATGTAAAAAAGATACAAACTTTTCAAAATAAGGTGCTGCGATGCATCGTAGATGCACCATAGTACATAAATAACGACAACCTCCATAGGGATTTGAAAATAGATATGGTCAGTGAGGAAATAAAAAAGTATGCAAAGAAGCACGGACAACGCATCTCTCAACACGAGCATCCGGAGATACGCGGATTGTTGGCTGAGGCTGGTGTGGTTAGAAGGCTACGAAGAACAAAGCCACTGGACCTTATGGTTTTTGCTGGTCCGGATGGACATTAGTTTCTAAGGGAATATATCCAATGGGATATATCCCTTCAAAGTGTAAACATGTGTTAAATGTAAATTACTAGATGGGTATTTCTACTCAGTTGTAAATAAAATTAAATAAAAAAAAAAAAATTAAATTTTCAGTCAAAACATTTGGATGGGCTATTGGATGTCGGTAACTATTGCTATAAGTTTCAATTTCTTCTGTGATGGTCGGAATATTGAGTTGCTTGTGGATTATTTCATTTGTGATTATTTTTGGAGCTGTTAAGATTAAACGTAGTATCTTAGATTGGAAGCGTTGTAAAATTGCGTTGATTCGAATGCAACGTTGTGTCAAAATTTCAAAGCAATCGGTGAAGAATTTTCGCGGATTTAAGATTTTGGACAAACTAACATTTACATTTATTTATTTATGTAGATTTTTAACGGTTATTTTTTTAATAACAGTTTTAAAATTATTATCGATTGTTATTTGAATTTTACATAAACACTTCTATTCTCTATTAAACGGACAGAGTTACCGACGAATGCTACTCATAAGCTATAATACAAAACGTATAAATTTACATAACGTGCCATGCAGAATGTGTTACAAAAAATCCAATTCTAACTAAGCTAGTGGAAATTGTTATGCATGTTATTTTACCATTATATTTTGCATAATCAAGAAGTTTGCCGGCTATGAAATGAGTAGTCTGTAATAACAGATGTGATTTTTGTACGTCCCTTCAAATTTGTTGTGCAGAATTACAGTAGCGTTATTCTAGTTCACGTTAAACGATTTAAAAACAAAAATTTTCTTCTAGGGTTGATATCCAGTTGGTTTATTTGCTGTAATAGTAACTTCAAAACTGTAATTTTGTGTAACGCTGTGGGACTCAGGTGGGTGAAGGACATCAAACAGCTGATTTCGGATAAAGTAATTATGTTTCTTCTATAATGTTTATTGGCGAATTTCCTTTTGGAAATAAGCTACTGGAGTGACCTTCATGATGAGACAAGACTTTTACATGACTTTCGAACCTAATCATTTTGTGGTTTCTTAAAAATGTAATTTAAAATTCGTATATCTGATTGTACAAATACATGCAGATTCTAACGTTTATGTGTTGGTGAAATTAGATTCTTAAAGCGTGTAAAAAGTATATTTTTAAAAATATTATGATTGACCGTTATTTTTAAACGGTTGAACAGATTTTGTTGAGTAACAAACTTGTCCAGAGTATCACGAAAATCAGTTTTTGTATCAAGGTTTAATCAAATCAGACTGAAATTGCGATACGTTAACATACAAGGTCACATAATATACAGGGTTATTAAAAAATATAAATTTAGAGTAATGACCGAAGAATCTGAATCAGCTCTTTACTCAATAAAAGCAGGAGTTCCACAAGGTAGTGTTCTGGGACCTATTCCATATCTGGTATACACAGCGGATATCCTAACTTCAAATAAAACCACAATTGCTACATTTGCCGATGATACTGTGATAATGGCTGTAGGTAAATCCCAAGCTGAAGCGACAGGAAATCTTCAGTCAGCATTAAATTACATAACACAGTGGACAGAAGACTGGAAAATTAAAGTCTACTCAAGTGACATTTTCATTTCGGTAAATAGATCCAAGTTATGGGGTGTATCTTAATAATAAACGAATTCCACAGAGTAAATCTGCTAAATATCTTGGAATGCATCTTGATGAACGCTTTACGTGGAAGCATCATGTATGTAAGAAAGCAGAGCAAATCAAACAAAAACTGCGTGATTTGTATTGGCTGATGGGAAGAAAATCTCAGTTGGCCTTGTACCACAAGAGATTACTGTACATATCAGTAATTAGACCTATTTGGACATATGGTGCTGAACTTTGGGGGGGGGTGTACAAAACCCTCAAATCAACAGATTATATAGCGAGTACAAAACCTGTACTGTTAAAATATATAATCTAATTTTACTTGCGTTCAAAACGTATTACAGTGGTCAGAATCGGTGCTCATTTCATGAACATAAATTCTTGACCATAACAGTCGCTCCAGTAATGAATGCACTATTGGAACAATGGTTGAACAGGAATTCCCTAATGGGGTAGAAGACCTACATGTGCTTAGGGATACTATTATGGAATCTAAATGAAGATTATTATAATAATAACAGGTAACAGATAATAAAACGATTTATTTGAAGAATATATTTATAGCCTATATTAACTACTTTCACCGATCCAGCTGATTTTTGGCTACGTTTATTTCCAGCTGAGGTTAAGCCTATGTTTATTTCCTTAGTTTCACAGCCGCCTCGGTGGTCTAGTGGATAGCGTACTAGGCTTTCACCCCGAGGATCCGGGTTCGATTCCCGGCGAGGGCTTGGCATTTTCATACGCTATTAATCATCCCACCGTCTGCATTAGCCCAAGTGTGCACAATAGTCGGACGTTAAACACCAAAAAAAAAAAAAAAAAAAAAAAAACTTAGTTTCACAATCACCAAGAACTTCTGGCTGCAGAGGTATGCTCTGTTACTATAGCCTAGTGTTAACACAGAATCAGTATTTCGAATTGAATGTAATTAAACTGTACTCTAAATTACAAAGCATTTCTTTAAACCTTTCGCTGAGAATATTTTCCGTAAACATTTTAAGCAATAATTTATGACTACGTTTTTTCTTTCTTTAAATATCACGACTTACTGACAGCTTATTCGTTGTATAGATAATGGCATCGCCTAAACAACATAGGAACTGAATTACACAAACTAATTTCGCTTATTAGCGCTGATAAACATCGACACAAAATTTCAGAACTTCTCTTCCAGCTTCCATACAGCCTATCGCTGCGAAGCTCATTCACAATTCTCCCGTCAACCAATACTCGCTTCTTGTAGGTTCGCAGTGCTCGCGTATCTCGGGTCTAAAGTACGCTAGATTATTATATTTCTTCCAGGAATTACTGCCGACCACCTTGTCACATCTCTCGTACACAATAGCTTCAGTCTGATCGTTGCGTTCTTTCTCTGATTTTAACAATGGATTTCTGATAAATTGTGGTTCCCGCCATAATTTCGAGTAAAAATACAGGTTGAAAATCGTTGTTCGCCAGAACATCGAGGAGTACCACTCACCACAGAACAACTGCACGGCAGCCTACCAACAGTTTACAAGACACTACTAATTGTTCGGGAGGGAATAGGAGAAATCCGACCAACTTTAAAGATGTCACAAAGTTTTTCACCTTATCATTCCTAACCGGGAAGTCTCGCCAGCCCGCTGCCGACCTGGTAAACGACTTCTGCTATTTCTCCCGGACACTACAACATAATATTAAAATATTAAATTTTGATAATGTGAGTGATAATTAAAAAAATGTAGACTTCAATTAATATATTTGGATTAACCGTAAAAGTTTCGTTATGTTTGATAACCTAAATGTCCTATTCAGATTTACGTCAAAAATTCCAAAATTTTCAGTTTTTCCACATTAAAATCTCGAAAACCCTTATTTTTTCAATTTCAATGACACTTTCGGATTAGTCGCAAAATTATCTTTAAACTTGATATCCCACTAGAAATAACCGATACTTAATCTCCTTTGAAACTTTTCAGCCCCCTTGTAATTTTACTGTTAGCAAAAATGCTGAACAACAATATGATTCTATTCCAAACAGTTTTGGTTTAGCCTTACTAATTTGTAATGATCGATTGATTCTTTCTCTCGTTACAAATATCGTGACAAACAGACAAACGAAATTTTGAAAATGGTTTGGAAAGCGATCCTGGGTATTTTTTATACAAACATTTTCATTTTGCCGCTAGTAAAAACAATACACTCTTCGTTATTGACTACAAAGACTGTAATTATAACTAAAAATTATAAAGTTTCCTATTTTTAATATTAATTTAAAACAAAGGTAAATAGAAAAACGAACACATACTTAAATTTATTATTTATTTAAGTGCAATTCATATCTTTAAACGGTGAATTTAAATCCATCTCTCTCTCTCTCTCTCTCACACACACACACACACACACGCACACGCACGCGCGCGCGGGCGCGCGCTTGTTTTTCACAAAATATTTTCTTATCTTAATTAATTTAAAAAAGAACGATACAATCTTAAAACACATCTGTATTATATTTACTCCTCGAAACAGTTTTGTTTAACACAGCTTTAATATATAAATAAAATCTATTTAGTTGAAGTAAGGTATGTGCTTACAATTTCGTGTGGCGTTCTCTTGCCCTTATAGGTTATGTGATATTTACACTTTGCAAATGTCACTTTGACGAGGTGAGTGTGTAAAGGGCGATGTAAAGCTTGCTGAGGCATTGCTTATTCTGTAAAGTTTAACGGCTATCACATTAGGAAGGCGTAAGTGAACGAGTTTGGGCCTGTTGTGTATTTGGACAAGACGTTAATAACTGAAGTAATAAAATTGATTTTGAAAAAGTGTTTCAAAAAAAACAGCAAATTTTACTTCAGTTATACCCTTTTTCCGGAGGAGCATTCCGTATGGTACTGATACTACTTAACAGTCAAATATCTATAGTTTAGTAAACCTATTTTGGCAAGACGTCCGGGCTGTCCACGCGAACTGTCCAGTCGCAACGATCAATGCAGCAGGAAGAGGTTCACTGCCCACTAAAACTATAGATGTGACTGTAACATTCCAATATTGTTAATGTATACACCGGGGTAAAAAGTAAAAGTGTTTTAGTTTTAGAAATATACCGCACTGAATGTCGTATTTCGTTGAAAATTCTATCTCTGGTCTCTGCAGTGGAGACTAGAAGTGCCGTTAGCCGCCTCGGTGGCCTAGTTGATAGCGTACTGGGCTTTCACCCCGAGGACACGGGTTCGATTCCCGGCCATGGCTTGGCATTTTCATACACTATAAAAATCGTCCCATCGTCTGCATTAGCCCAAGTGTGCACAATTGTCGGACGTTAAAAAAAAAAAAAAGAAGTGCCGGTTCCGAAAAGTTCCAGAAAAAAGCAATAACCCGGCGAAAATGCGTGGACTATTGACTAGGCACGACTAGGACAGTAGTGGTTACTTGAGCTAGTTGAAGAGTGTACGTTCAAGTGTAGTCCTTAGAACCGACCTGGTTGCATTTGCTTGTTTCGACAAGTGATTCCTAATTACTGTTGCCCTTAGTTTTAACTGATTCTAGTAAGATGAGTGGAGTAACTTTACGGAACAGGACGGGGCCTTATCGTTGCAAAGTTTTGTCAGCAGTGTAGGCTATACTGTACTCTGTTACAAGCAGTGCGAGTACACTTCCCGCGCGACGTGGAGAATTCTCATGCTTGCACCGGAAATTCCTAAAAACACCCCGAGCGAGTTACGTACGTTACTCTTCATGACACTACACCGAAAAAACTAACACATTTTAAACTCGTGACGTCATTTTATTTTATTAAATTTCGTTAAATTTTAATTAAAGGCATAACAATAATATACTTTAACAAAAGTTGGCGTTCCTTTATTTAACGCCGCCTCGGTGGCCAATTGGATAGCGTACTAGGCTTTCACCGCGAGGACCCGGGTTCGATTCCCGGCGAGGGCTTGGCATTTTCATACGCTATAAATCATCCCATCGTCTGCATTAGCCCAAGTGTGCACAATAGTCGGACGTTAAACACCAAAAAAAATCCTTTATTTAACACTGGATTTCGGTAAATGAAGATAGTATATTTTGTTTTAAAATCTCGTGTAGAATGCCAGGATCAAAGCATTATTCGTCGGCTAAATGCACGATGAAACTGAAAATTATAGAAAAAACTACAATGTGTACTTTTATATGAGGTTATTATAAACCATACAAAATCAGGTAAGAAGAACTTATTTATGAACTAACAACAGCTGTTTTCTTCAATAGCAAAAAGGAAAATGTGTTCATTGTAATTCTTTTTATATTCTTCTTCTTTTCTGCTAGGATTATTATCACTATGTTCAGTATAATGATCTGCCTTCCCTAGCTTCGTCAGTTCTACTTTCGTTGACGCGTTTCAGAGAACCACCATCTTCAAAAACTATATCTTTACTCTATATTGAAACGCGTCAACGAAAGTAGAACTGACGAAGCTAGGGAAGGCAGATCATTATACTGAACATAGTGTTCATTCTACACTGCGTACAATAACAATATTTAGAAACCTAAAACGATTTATTGTTCTTAAGTTCATTATCAAGCGAAAACACGGCACAAATTTTCTTAAACTGAAAGGCCCTTAAATGAATTTTATAAATACCAAAACGAAACGTTTAATATGCTATCTCCTAAGAGAGGGAGAAAGTGCTACTTTATACAAGAACAAAAATTTCTCCCAAAATGCAGTTCGGGAGATACCGACATAAAATTCTAGAAAATTTGCCTAATTTTTAAAATTGTTTCGTTAGCTTTTTTTCAGATTATGGTTTGTTCATAAGCAAAGCTAATTCGAAATAGAAATAAGTACTGTTTCAGAATAAGTGGTTTTTTTGTTATTTTAAGACGAAAAGCACATTGAGGCTATTATCGCCTCCATAAATGTAATTGTGAGTGTAAAATGTTAAAGTCGTAAGTGTAGTGTTGTAAGTGTAAATGTGTTAGACTCGGGTACCGCGAGGAACGTCTAAATTCTCTCAATAGGTGCAGCTAGCCTGCACCCCTCTGCGGGAATGCTTCAGTTTTATATCGATTACTTAAATTGCTTGAAATATCGATACACTGACTAATTAATGCTCACTACCTTAATCACTAACCTTAATCATTATTATGTTCGCAGCAAGTTTAATCTAGCGTGTCATGCCTCTATACTCAAATTGCATTGTAGCAGAGGTTTTATAATCCGGCCCAAGAATGAAAATGTTAGTTAATGAGGAATACGTTAATAATAGCATCCAATTGTACGGCAGCGAACAATGAAGGGTGGTATTTAGAGTATCTCGACTCTAGTACCTTCAAGGCTAATTGAACAATGGTACTTCACTGAAGAGAAGGTTGGTAGAGGGTACTTAACTGTAACAGTAAAACTTATGGATGATCTAACACAATCTGCCCGTTAACCTGTTTAGGTCTGTCCATGAATCTGGGCAACGTATGGTTGAACAGGTACGCTTATTGTACTAAGGCTATTAAAACAAAATTAACCCGCTGTCATAATTTATTTTAAAACGCGGCACACACGCGCGCGCACATACAAACACAAAGGAGTGAAATCGGACCCTGGAGACATGGCAGCGACAGTGCGACGAACAACAAATGGACGATGGACATACCAACTCATAGGTAACATCCAGGATTGGTGCAACAGGGATCATGGGAAGGTGGATTTCTATCTCACACAGATTATCACGGGGCACGATTGCTTCCGGGCTTACTTGTTCCCTTTCAGGCTGGAAAAAACTCGGCTAGTCCCCTCTGTCTTCCAGCAGTGGAGCATGTGTTTTTCCGGTGTCGGAGATTCGACTAGGAAAGGATGAGGCTGCAAACATATCTGCGAGGCAGCATTGCACCGGAAAGTGTGGTTGCGACAATGATGGCTTCAGAGGCCAACTGGAGGGCCATTGCGGGATTCGCTGCATGAAGAGGTTGAGGGCTGAGGATCTAGAAAGGAGAACCAACGCTGTAGAAAAGTTGGCGGTCAGCCAGTCCACCTTCCCACTAAGTAATGCCTGGCGGCGGTTCCGTGTGGGGGAGGTTTACAGAAGAGGAATGCTTTTGGTGGTTTTTTTAGTGGGTAACAATATATCTTCACTTGAGTTTGAGCTTGATTTGAGTCCTATAGTGGACGAATAAGTGGAATAAACTGCACTGTCAGAATTTATTTTGTTTTTTAAAAACTTATTCGTAAATCAGGTCGGTGTGGTAAATTTAACAAAAACTCTTTTGGAATGAATCGAATTGAAATCCTGTTGGTCGTTATTTCTTTCTCGATTTACTCTCCAACGGTAAATTATTTTCTTCCAAATTTGGTGCCCTGACTTGCGTTTCTGATCTCTACGTCTTACGGCCAAAATTTGCGCCAAGTCTGGTGAAATGATTCGAAAAAATTATGTCAGTAGCTTCCGAACCTAATTTTTTCGGGAAATAACATTATGTGCGAAAGCCTGTGTAGTGTTTTTGCGCCATTTATTGTATGAGTAAAACGCGTGGATATAGTTTTGGCCAAAAATTCGAAATTGTAGCAGTAGCAAATGACTTATTTTGCCTGAGCGCTTTGCATTCTAACCCTCTTTTGTAATGCACATACATTCGGCGAACGCAGTATGAAACAATTCAAAATGCAGTAGTTAGAACATTCATTTCAATTCAATTCAAACACAAAATAATTAGAGCATTCAGTTGTCTCACTGATTATGAAAGCAAATATACGAAAAAAATATCAAACTGCGTTACATAAACGAACAAATCGATAGCTTTACTCGAATATATTGATATTTTGTAATAAAAAATTAAGAAAATAAATGCAAGGCACTATAAAGTTTCTTAACATTTTTGAAATTATGATTTGATTATTGTAATCACCGTTGAAATGTACATAAATTTGGTGTTTCACTTTTTAAATACCATTGAATAATATTATATACCATTGAAAAATGAAAATAAATGTTTAGCATCGTTAAAATTCGTAACGTTTTTGAAACTTTTAATTTTCATTATTGTAATCACTGCTGAAATGCACTTAAATTACTATTTTCTTGAAACACCACTGAATATTCAAAAACAGCTGAAAAATAAAAATAAATGCTAAACATTGTAAAAATTCGTAATGTTTTTGAAATTTTAATTTCATTACTGTAATCACCATTCAAATGTACATAAATTACTTTTTACCTTATATAAATTACTTTTTAAATACCATTGAAAATACCTCTGAATACCTTTAAATACCATTGAAAGTGAAAATAAATGCTATGAACCGTACACATTCGTAACGTTTTCGATTATGATTTTATTATAGTAATTATCGTTTAAATGTATATAAATATCGTTGAAAATTTAAAATGTTAATTTATTCATATTTTAACGCTAATTTCTATGGTAAAATTAACATAAAAATAATATAAAAAGTAATGATTTTTTTAAAAAGATTTTAAGCGAACGTTTGAACGAATTCTGCTGTTTGACAAACCTTTTTAAAAAACCTTACAAAATCAATTAATTTTTTTTTAATTTTAAGGCGAAAAGCACATTGATGCTATTATTGCTACCCTAAATGTAAGTGTGAGTGTAAAGTGTTAAAGTCGTAAGTGTAGTGTTGTAAGTGTAAGTGTGTGTTAGACTCGAATACCGCGTGAACGTCTAAATCCTCTCAATAGGTGCAGCTAGTCTGCACCCCCCTGCGGGGGGAAACGTGCACACACACACACACACACACACACACACACACACACACTCACATACTACACAAAAGCTATTTTTATATATACACTAGTTGAATTCTCGTGCTTTGATATAGTTTTAACTTTTTAGACATTTTATATCAAAACACTACGAATCCCGTAGGTATCATGAAATCAGTTCCAGTGAAACCGCGCCAATAATATATCCCATAGCGGGCGCTACGAGGGTTACAAAATTTGTAATACAAATTTACATTCATATGCGTTGTGATGCCTGTTGAAATATCGATCTGTATTTTTACTGACCTTCAAGCTAATTGTTCCCTAAACAATAATTGCGGTAGTTTTGCATGTCTATACTTGCGTGATGAGGCAACGTAACAAAAATCGAGCTCCGGTTTCGTTGAATTTTGTAAAGAATCTGCCGAATTCACGTAAACAATTGTTTGTAGGTGTTTTTAGTTGAGGCTGGGTACTAGTTATTTGTACTAATATTCTGTTTGACTTTAGTGTTGTTCAAGCTGATCCTTTATCTTCACTATGATTCATTAAAATAGTTTTTCCTCAGACTTTTGTTTATCTTAAATTACCA
The DNA here is from genome assembly GCA_022606455.1 of Callitettix versicolor. Classification (NCBI taxonomy): domain Eukaryota; kingdom Metazoa; phylum Arthropoda; class Insecta; order Hemiptera; family Cercopidae; genus Callitettix; species Callitettix versicolor. Next base: position 68,726,527 of record CM040188.1, on the reverse strand, counting down.
AAATAATTAATTTGATACTGCTTATAGTAAGATTTTTTGTAATAATATTTTGCAAATTGTAATTTGAGGATGTCAAAAAACATATTCCTAGTTGATGTTATAATATTTGTCTTTCGTAGTTTCTTAACGAAACGTTTTGTTTTCTTCGATTTTTTGTATTTTTTTTATAATTTCGTCTATATTTTTTCCGATTTTTCAACATTAAAAAAAACCTATTGACAGCAAATATTTTAAGGCTACATTGCCTAATTTCTTACAATAGGAGAAACGCAAAAAAACTGTTTGTAAATATGATTGAAGTCTGCGTAAAATTTTTCCTTTGTGACGAACGTTAAGAAAGGAACATTCAGTATAAATATATTTTTGATATTTAGGAAAATAAGTAAGGAACTGTTGTATTCAACTTCGAATTTGTGAAGATTTTTGCAACTTTATATGAAGTAGCTAAAAAATTTTTTAAACAAAAATTTCATGAAATATAAATTATCACTTAATATAGGCTATGGGTTATCAACCTAAAGCTATTTTCAAGTAAAGACAAATTTTTATTTTTGTAATTTATATCGTAGCAAAACGAATTTTTGGTTAGTATTCACATTTGTTGGATAGTCATTACAAATATGTTACTGGACTTTTATGTAGTTCCGCATATTCTAAACGTGGCCTATTTGTTTTTGTACGATTCCCGACTTTAAAGGCTGTTTAAAATGACCCTATTCAAAGGCTCACATTCAGAGGAAAATATAGCTTTGAAACATTTTCTTAAGAAAAAAAGATACAGCGTTACAAAGATAAATAAGACATTGGAGGTGAAAGGCAACTCATCGCTGCAATCCTGTGCTACATTTAATCAAGGATACACATTCATTTTCATTCCCCCGTACCCCTGGCAAGGAGTTATTTAGTGAACCCCAAGTCCGAGGGATGAAACAATCCTTTCCTCAGCGCGACAGGATATGCATACTTAATAAGGTTCGCCCAGTTTCAGTCTTCTCTTATTTTATATATTTATTACTTCATTAGTGTTTAAAACAAATTGTTTCAAAAACATTATTGTTTACCGATTATCATTGTGGAAAATCAGCTGTTCAAACAAAATTCAACAATTGGTTCAGCTGGATATTATTAAAACTAAATCAAATTGCCAATTAGTAGCGTTTTGTCATCTAAGATAGAAATTTCCAGCTCGAATATATTTTAACACATACCGTGCTTTGGGGCTGGTTGTGATGGATTTTGCGCGTCGCGTGATGCGAGTGCACAAATTTATTTGGGTAGTTATAGTAAAAAATCAGTTATTTTTTATTAATTCGTAACAATCAGCTGATTTCATTGAACGATAGGCAGATTTAGGTTATGTTGTTAAAAACTAGTTATGATAATTTGTCGGTTTTTCGAACAAATTTTGTAATTAAAATAAAAAGGAAGAGAAAATATGATTATATGATCTTTATTTTTGGTTCAATAACAGACACATTTCTCATAATTTTAAGAAACCTGTTGAGGCAATTAAAAAAAATATTTCTTAGGCTTTTTCCGTCTTTTTGTCGATAGGTTTTTTAACTTGATATTTATGGTTACATAGCGCTACCCACAGGGTTTATTTTGTTACCTTTTTAAGTACTTTTAATAATAGCCTATAACCTGAATATGAGAACGTTTTTGAAGTTTCGTTTAGTGTGCAAATATGCAAGGAGCAAAAAGGCGTTATATGCTAAATATAATATGAAAACGTTTTTGTCTTATAATGAAAACTAATGCGAAGTGAATAGAATTGATAGTAAATTACTTTATGATGAACATTTCGGTAACAGCTTGAATGTTCTCGCGCACAGTAATGCATGGCGTCACTGTGCACAGTGGTGGGAGGCAGCTTAATGCGCATGCTTGAATTTGTTCACCGCATTTGAGTGTACCAGTCGCTGTCTCTTGGCCTCCTAGTAATGTGTTTTAAGCGTTTGTCTTGATTTATCTCAAGATGACTGAACGAGTTTAGCAAAAAAATGCATTACATTTTGTCAAATTATGGTATGCTTAAAGTGAAACAATTCGTAAAAATCAGCGGATGTTTGGAGACAATGCTATGGGAGTAACACAAATTAAGGTGTGGTTCAGCCAATTCAAAAATGACCGCACATCGGTGGAGAGGGAACAGCGTTCTGGGAGGCCACAAACCGCCCGGAATGCAGCTGTTCAAAGGTGGCAATTTTTATACTGAGAGATCGTCGTTTGACCGTACAAGAGATTGCCGAAGAGGTTGGGATCTGAACGTGCAGTTTTGCGTAATGATTTTGAAAATGCAGAGAGTGGTTGCAAAATTTTTGCCCAAGCTGCTGACGGCGGAACAGAATTAACTCTGTCTTGACGTTGCACTAAACCTGCTGTCTTTAAATATAAACGTACTATAATTATAACCCCCTATGAGAGATATGCAAGCTTTGTTTGCTGGTGGCGTATTGTAGCAGAGTATTCAGTTACAGTTAAATAGATAATAGTACTGTCTATTTTTTCTAACGACTTTCTTTCCTGTCCCTACGTTCGCTGCAGCGTTCGTAGCGGCAAATAGTCCATTTAAGGCTCTTATATAGAACACGCTTTTTATAATGGTGGCTGTACTTCTAGTACATATTTCAATTGCTGCTGGATAAACGAAACTGATTCTGAGTTTCTGAACTTTTTTTTTTTAACGTCCGACTATTGTGCACACTTGGGCTAATGTAGACGATGGGATGATTTATAGCGTATGAAAATGCCAAGCACTGGCCGGGAATCGAACCCGGGTCCTCAGGGTGAAAGCCCAGTACGCTATCAACTAGGCCACCGAGGCGGCTACAGAGTTTCTGAACACCGTGATTACTGGAGACGAGTCATGAGTGTACAGGTACGACCCGTTGCATTGAAACGCGACGGTGGGGATGAATGTCGTTACAAAATAAACCTTCCAGACGACATTTTGGAAGTTAAAGGAGCTGTGGGCTAAGTGTGTGGAGGCGCAAGGGGCTTACTTTGAAGGGATTAGGATCGCAGTCCTGTCATTTACGCATATTTTTTCAACCAAATGTCGGATACTTTTTAGGCAGCCCTCGTACATCAAGGTGAAGTTATTCATTCTTTTAATGTCAAAATAGTTAGTTCTTATTTTATGAAATTATTTACACAAAAATTCCCTTTCTGTTTTTATCATTTAGTAAAGATGCTAATTAAATTATAATTTTATTTATTTAATGAATTAATAGTTTAAACCATATAGAAATTATAGTTTACAAAGTCGCCACTTAAAAATGCATTAAAATGAAATTTCTTCATATAATCACTTTAGTTTACATCTTTCACCGTTTAATTTATTATTCTATCCTGTTGTGTTATTCATCTGACACGAAAGCAGTTCACATCATAAATCACGAGCAAGTGCTCAAGTACTAACCACTGATTACTAAATCGAATTGAATTATAATGAACTGTTAAGAGTTTTCTAAGAGTGAAATCTACCGAAATTGATTTACAAACAGGAAAGGGGAGCGCAGACTCCCTGGTGAGCAGTTTGGGTTAACCTTTCCGGAGGTCTATATATAAAATATAAACACGGACAATAGGCAGGCAGCAAGCAGGCTATCGGTTTTCCAAGTCATTGATCACTGCAAGTGGAGTCATTGTGATACGTCTCTTCACTTCATCTCGTCTCGTAATACAGGAACAGCTACTGTAATATACATGTGACATGTTTAAACGTTCCAATTTGTATTCAACAGTAACTGCTATGTGAGTCCTGTTTCACGGAAATTACAAGTTACATTTTCACAAGTACTGGTGTTTCACAAATATTTTTATCACTTGTAAAAAAAGTTAAAAGTACACAATAACAACTATTAGTTTTCTTGTTTGTGTTTTTGAGGTTAATTAATGTGTAATAATTAATTGGTAGTTTAATTGCATAATAATGCCATTTAAAGGTAGGAAAATTAGGCGTCATATTTTTAAGTAAAAAATATTAATGGGTATTATGGCAGCCAATAAAGAGAAAGAGTTATTTATACAAGGGATGCATATTGTGTTAAAAACATGCATTAAAATATTAAACATATTTATGTATGTAAAAATAATTTTATTGGACGTATTTTTTAAAATATTACGTATTAAGAATATTTTTTTAATAGCCACTTCGGCCCAGATTTTTTTTTATATTGTAACCTAGGTTATAGTCTACTTAATAACATATTACTGTACTATTATACACATATTATAGGCAAATTTAGACTAGAAGTTTGCATACTGTAGGCCTAAATTGAATATGACTACTATAGGCCGTATAAGACTATTGTAGTATACTGTAGTATAAGATCGATATATCTATACGTCTTAATGTAATTACTATATACTGACATACTATAGCTTACAGCTATATTAATATAGCGAACTTTGATCACAGAATTACGTAATAATTTTAGACCTGTAACTATTAAAAAACTGTACCACAATTAATTGTGTAAAATGTTCGTATTGATTGCATAAGCTTTTTTATTTTACAGTATGTTTCTTGTCTAATAAATATTTAGTATTAAGAAATAAACATGACTAAGTATAACAGATATTTTGAAATTGTTTATATTAGCCAAATGATTATGCATTGCACATAACTTACTTAACGTATATTTTGTAACACGACAGACCTAATTTTAAATCGTGAAATAATTCTTCTGAATTTATGTAAAAAACTACACCAAATTAAAAAATATAATTTTTTAAGGTTATCAATATAAAATATAAAACAGTAGCACAAAATGTTTCTTGATTCTATTTTGAGGTTAAATATTTTTGTTGACAATTAACTTCTTCAAATTATACTAAAATAAAAATAAAATGGCAGCACAGTAAAGTTACCCAACTCTGATAGTACGTTAAATTTTGTTGTTGTTTTAACATGTCAGCTTCTAACTTGTAAATGTATTAAAAGTCACAATGTGAAACTGTAGTGAATTCATTAAAATTAAAACAAACTACAAGTCTTGTTAACGTTATGTTTGTGTAGCAACTGTTACTGTTATTTTTCACAATTTGGTTAAATTTCACTGTTGAATATGTAACTTGTAACTTTCTTGAAACAAGACCCTAGACTTAAAATAAGGAACACTCTTTATTAGTAATGCAAACAAGCTTGTTTGATTTTGTATGTTAATTTTAGGTAATCAATCGTCCATAGATACTGTACAATAATATTTGGTGTAGTTTACTCGATCAGTTCTAAAAAAGGACCCTTATAGGTTACAATTAGTGATTGCTTAATGAAACCTAAACGGTTAATTGCATATTAGTTATTGTGATTTTCAACTGATTATGGAACTGTTTTCCAAATAACTATTTAAAAGTAAAAATTCATCTAAGAGAAAAAAAATGCTTTTTCACTGAAAATTAATTTTGATGCATATTGTTTTTTCGATCTCTGAGTCCAAGGCGCTATGCTTGACTGGTGTAGTAATATAACATTGAATATATACGGAGTGAACTTTTTATACAGTCACCATTTTAAAAAGCTTGCTCGATATCAGAGGCAAATTTTCAAGTAGTTGGACTATCTGCCGCTACGAACGCTGTAGGCTGCAAGGACAGGGAGTAGAGACGTTTGAGAAAATAGACAGTACTATCTATTTAACTGTAGTTGATCACTGTACCGCAAAACAACACCAGTGAGCCTCACAAAGCTTTCATAAGGGTTATTATTCTATTGTAGTACGTTTATATTCAGTGTATAGCGCAATACATTTTTATGTTCTTAGAGTTTGGCTGTGGTAGATTGGAGCTTTGTGTCCAGCTGAAAATATTATTGTCCTTTAAATGTGATCATAAGGCATGTGTCAAAATGAAACAAATATTTTCGCCAATCTATAAAAGTACATGGGACCTAAAAGGGTTTATTTTTACTTTTTGACTAAAAATCGATGTTGAAATAATTTTGATGCTTACAGGCCTACTGTTTTCATGATCTTTGATTTCAAAAAGGTGTTTGCACACATGTACCAACACTTCGGGAGAATTTTTTATTACTTTACTTTTTACTATAAATAAACGGATTTCCTCAAAATATATATTCTAACAGTTTTGATAAAATGATTCAGTTGTAGTCCTTGAATACAATAAAAATCCGTAACTCAAATTGCTTATTAGATTTTACATAAACATTCACGATTCGTATACCCGGACTGACCTATGGGATGCTTATTTCGTAATATTTTATTTGAACCACAGCTGACTCTAATACATTGAAACCTATATGAAAGTTTTTTTTACAGATGACCCTTTTACTTCTAGAATGAAAGCTTTATAAGCAAAAGGTAATCTGTGTTCATATGGAACGAAAGAAATGCTTTTGCTTCTACATTTGAAAGCTTTTCCTTTGGTTTTATTCATGCAGATCATTTTGTAGTTGCATAGCTAAATCAATGAATACAAGATCTACAGATTCTAAATTCATAGCTAAAAGATTCTGTATTCACTGGCTAAAACGTTTTTATCTTCTTCTTTCTTTAGGTCTTAATTCTGTTCTATTTATAGCTTGTTGCTGAGACGTGGGTATTCATCTCCCGAACTTTCTTTTAAGTGGTCTTTTTGGTTTTGAACATCAAACATGATAAAATTATACATTTCTTTCGAATTTAACAAGATTTTTCAAAAAAAACGTGTAACTGTGCAAAAATTTTGTACACATTATCGCAGGTGTTTAGTTAGAGTAATGTCATTTTCTTCCTGAACAAGCAGTAGTCCTCTAAGCTATGCACGGTATTTCTTAGCGTGGTTTCTATCCTCGGGTGTTATCTATCTAGAGCTCGGTGTTCAATATGGCTAAAACACCGCTCAGTCTGTTTCGTCTCTGAACTGCGCACCCCAAGGTTCTTAGTTCGAACCGTAGTTACTTCCGTCACTTTACACCCTTCCATCGTCCTACTGGCATAAATTATAAGTACAGACGTTAAGAAAAAACCCTATATACTTTTGGGGGGGGACTAAAGTTTTCTGACAAGAACTGGATACAAAAATATGTACCTTGGAGAAACTGTATGTAGGTATTCAGGAAGGAAGAGGACACTGCAGGACACTTAATTTATGACTGTGAGGCCCTCGCCAGAAGAAGGCCAAGAACGGTTGGCTTCCAGAACCCCTAACGTCCAGTAGAATGAGCTAGTTATTTTGACAATTTATTTTACAAATTTTTACATAAAGTATTACAAAATATCAACAGTTTACAACTTATAAATAAAAAAAGGTATACCTAGTTGATGTAAGAGCCATTTATCCTAAGTATAAGTGTTTAAAAAACGATTTTAAATGTAAAATACTAATAGCGGCTGCAGCTTGTTGAAAGTAAATTTTCAAAAGAAATCTACATATACTAGCATTTAAACTTTTAAAATTAAAAATGATAATTTATGCAGTTTTTAACGCTGATTACGACGGTGAGTAGATTTAAAAATTAAAAGATGAAAGTTATGCAATTTTTTAAAGATTAAAAATTCCCGCCATTTTGAAACTGTTGAATGAATTTTGATGGTTAATGAAATATACCATGCTATTATTAAATTTAAATCAAATAAATTAAAATTGCGAATATGAGCATGCTAAAAACACACCTCTCTCTCTCTCTCTCTCTCTCTCTCTCTCTCTCCCTCCCTCCCTCCCTCCCTATGTATATATGTATATATTAACGACCCCGTACAACGTCGCTTATTTCAAGGTTTTGCTTCTATATTTTAAAGCTTTTTCTTCGGTTTTATTCATGCAGATCATTTTGTAGTTGCATAGCTAAATCAATGAATACAAGATCTACAGATTCTAAATTCATGGCTAAAATATTCTGTATTCACTGGCTAAAACGTTTTTATCTTCTTCTTTCTTTAGGTCTTAATTCTGTCCTGTGTATAGCTTGTTGCTGAGACGTGGGTATTCATGTCGGGTATGATACTTACAATGATGTTCGCTCTAATTGCTTCATTTTCCAATGGAAATTAGGTAAACAATTCTACTTTTATAAAATCGGTAGCAGCTAGAGAAATAAATTGTTTTACTTCCACTTTTAATTAAACAACAAAATTGTATTTGAACAACGTTTAGCTTTACAGCCAACATACACATATATACAACCGCTGTTAAACTTTGCAGAATTACACCGCAAACTACCTTCGCCCTTTACACAATCACCGCGCCGGTAATGTGGCATTTACTGGCAAATACCACATAACCTATACGCAATGCTGAGAGCCCACGTTATACGAATACACAAATAAAGTTTAACATTTCATGGCGAAACTTTGCAAAATCGATTTTACTTGTGACGTGACCATATTTGCATGTAAATAGAAAAGAAGAGACCGGCTGTGATGGATTCAATCGTATTTTAGACATGCGATAAGTGGGTGTTCCACGCTTTCAGTTTATTTTTTTTATTTTTGAAAACATTTGTATTATGCCGGCGTACAAGCTGTTACAAAAAATTGTTATTTAAAAAATGGAAGGTTATTAAATTTGGGTTTGGTAATATTTATTTCTATTTGAAAATAAAATAATATCTCAATCTAATCTGTTTATGAAATAATAAAAAAATCCACTAAACTTTTATTAGGTTATTTCGAGTCATAAATAAAATTCGTGTTTTTAGCAGTTTTAAATACCTAATATATTTTTGGAACTTTGAGTTAAAAAGATAATCTTTGCACGCAGCTGTCTCGCTGACGTGATAAAAGTGCATTTCCAAAAATATTTTTCTATATCTTATTTTTTTAATTGTTATTGTACCACCGTAACCAGTATTAAAACTGCTTGCATTAACCTTTTTTTCAAATTACACTGAAAATACAAAAATGAACCCTGACCGCCGATAAAAGCATTTAAAAAAATTTCTACTGATTTTGAAAATTAAAAGTGTTAAGTTTTTGACTTTGATTAAGACGGTTAAATTAGATTTTCAAAAACACTCAAAACAGAAATGTTATGAATATTTAAAGTTTTGAAATGCCCGCCATTTTAAAAATGTTGAACCAATTTTCGGGTCTGGATCTTGCCATGATGGCCGCCTTAGTAGCTTATTTTTAGAAATTCGCTAAAAAATTAAAATGTATACACGAGTTCAAACTACACTTTTTGAAATTTTCTAATTAAAACTATTTTAAGTTTAAAAAACGGCCTCCACTTTTGATCAACGTTGACTTTAATCATGTTTTCCTATTAAAGGGGATCAAGATTTCAAGACATTTTTGGCTAATTTATTCATGAAATCTTCAGTTTTATGAAGTAAACGCGAATAATCAAAGAACGATTGTTGTTAGTCAAACAACACAAACATTTACTTTTACGAAACAGCTGTTTTAACTTTTTATTATAAATTACATTGCATAAAGTTACTTCTTAACTAAACGTATGCAAGTTTTCCTTGAAGAGGCCCTAGTGTAATCCCAAAACGCCGCCCAGGGAGCTCTATTAATTTGTAGCCTGCACGCGCTCGCTTCCCTACATTTTTTATTTCATAATCACACTTTATGGGTCATTATGCACCTAACCCAACACAACAATGGATTCATTACGCCCGTTCATAACCTAAACTTTCATCCAATTCAATTAAAGAATACATAAACCTTATATACAATACGTTTCAGAAATAAATTTTCTTGTTAACTCCTTCCATAAATAGGCGAACAAAACAGCTGAAGCGATTGGACCAGCTGTACTGCTTAGGCGCTAAACACTGCGGTGTGGGTAGTAACAGCTGGCCTTGTGGGCTAGCAGCTGGATTCAGTGTTTCAGCAGATTTATTGTTTACACTAATATATACCGTACTGTGGATTTTAAAAACGTTTTAATTTATTTTACAGCCGGTTGAACGCAGTGGTATAGACCTAATACTTGCGTGCTTTCAAGTTGACTGCAATATGTTTACTGTTTTTTAAAGCGCGTATTAGTACAGTAAAAGAACTCAAATTAAGAACCGTTTATCTTGAGAGGAATGGAAAAATGTTGAGCACTGATGTATTTTCTCTTATTGTGAAATTTTTAATTTACTGAAATATAATAAATGATTAGAAACCTATTATTATATGTTTATAATTATATGTTTTCAAGAACAAATAATTAGCCTTGATAGCATTGCGCAGAAGTTAGGCTTGAGAATATCATATGAAAAAACAGAGATCATGGCCATGGACCCGCTATGCGTAAATAAAGTGAACATTAACGGAAACACCATAAAGCTCGTGGAATGTTTCAAATATCTAGGATATATTTGACATAACATACAATCTAGACGAAAAACCCGCACTACTCAATAGGGTAGCAAAAATTAAAAAAGCCCAGCTACTAATTTGGACAACGTACAAGAAAAAATGCCTGTCAATAAAAACAAAAATACGCCACTACAAATCAGTGGTACTCCCAGAAACATTATATGCCAGTGAAACTCTCTTCCAAATAAAAAAAAAAAATAACAGGACGGACCCGCTGCTTAGGACAGAGAGAAGGATCATCACAACGTGTCTCAACAAAAGCTACCGGAAAGACGGGACCTGGAGAATAGCCACCAATGAAACAGTATACAAATATATCGACCCAGTTCTCAGTGTAATGAAAAAACGAAGAATTTCCCACTTCTTTCACATATTTAGAATGCCGGAGGACAGAATCCTGAGGCAACAGGTAATGAGAAGCATCAACAGGAAAACACAGGGAATATACATCACAAGTCCTCAGAGACCTCAGTGAAATTAGACTGAAAATGGATGATGCAACAGACAAATGTAAAATAACACGCATTCTTAAGACTAATAAATTTAAAGTGGATAAACCGAAGAGACACAAGAAGGTAGTGATCACAGATGCCGTCAGGAAGCAACGATCTGATCGAATGAGGGATTATTGCAGAAAAAAATTACAGCCCAATGTTAGGAAGAACTGAAATTTAGACTAAAGTGGTCTCAAAAAATTTAAAAAAATAAAAATAAAAAAAATTAGAAAATACAGTAAATGTAACGCTTAAAAAATCCTTATTTATAGCTAATATCCATTAGAATATAATTTTTAAAAAAATTATTGCATGCATTCCTTTGTGCTTATTTAATATACTTCAGGCTATAAATTAATAAAAAATAAACTCGTATATTACGACTTCAATCGGGTTGCCACCAAATGCAGACTTAAATGAAAGTTACACTGAGCAGAGTGGACTACGCATTCAAAACCTAACCTATTTTTTTAACGTACGTACTGCCAAAGAAAGCTTAACTGAGCTGAGTGGAGTCAAGCGATATCGTTGGGATCCGCTCCGCGTAACTTCGAGTCTGTCTAGGTTCGGTTTTGAAGCTGACCACACCTCCACACTTATTATTCATCGTTGCCTAGGTAATTGCTTTTAAACATAGTAGTTTCCTACAACCCGTTTCAATAGGCCTAAATATTTACATTTAATAAATAAATACAAACGCGATCTTTAAACTGTCTGAACTCCGCTTCCGGTTGCCTATCTTCATCCCGCTGCGCATTTGGTGGTCGCCCGGCCTTAGCTATATTTTATATTCTATAATGTAGCTATATTCCAGGACACATAGCTAGATTCAAAATCCCTCTGGTTTTGCTGTCACCCTAATTTATAGTTTTTTATTTCAAATCAGTGATTAAAATCACCTCTTACCTCTTAGCGTCAGTTTTTAACCAATCAGTAAAGTGGCTCTTTTAAATTTCTAAATCTTTAACAAACATACTCAGCTGTTAAAAAACAACACTGTTTATTGCTTTCTATTGCATTTGACCGTCCCCTCTGGCCTCTGTACAAACCTTAACGTTAGCTATTTCTCTTCTCTGTAACGGGACTTTTTTATGTTTGCACCTGTGGACAGCAGCACTGTTTCTGTCCTGTTTTCTTTATATAACTCTCAAAAACCTGTTTAATTTACAGATTTGAACACATTTCGTTATAATATAGATAATAATAGTCTAATAATAAGTAATACCAACCAATTTATTTTGATTAAAATTATCAAATTTTTGACAATTTTAATTCAATTTTAATCCAACGATTAAGAGTTTTAATCCAATTTTAAAACTGGATTGAATTAAAAATATAGGTTAAAAATTACATGATAACGTTGTACAAGGTTTTTTGTTGTCAAAATTTGATTGTATGCAACTAATCACCGTGTTTAATCAGCTGTTCCCAGTTTTGTATTTTTTACATTTCGCTCATTCGCTCCTATATTTGAAAAATTAAAAACAATAACTTTCTGGAAGTTACATTTACTTTATTGTTGTACTTGGTAATAAGCGTGAAAAAAATCAATGAAACGATTTGTATATCTTTTATAAAAAAATGTTATTTTACTTAAATTTCTGGCAATCTGTGTTTACACGTAAATGAAGACTAAGAGCATCAAGCATTATTCTGGTAAAACAACTCTTAGATGTAGGGTTTTTTCAAAATCTGCTTTAACAGTTTTCTACAAATTTCCAAAACACAAGTCTCTGTATCACCAAAAATCCGGTACGGGAACTATCAACAGAATTAAAAAATCGATCTGTTTTATCAATATCGATTAATAGATGATTTTCGATAGATATTTGAAAACAAAAAAACACTGATCTCCGATTCGTTTTGTTTTACGTATTTAGTCCTTAAGTGAATATTTCCTTTGTTTCAAATTGTTTTACTGACTAAAGTTATTAATCTGTGTGACTAAAATTTGAACAAAATCAGATTAACTGATTGTGAGTATTTTCAGGTTTTCTGTCGGTAGCTTCCAAACTATATTTCAGGAAATAATATTTAATTATTATTTAATTTGTGCACTTATTTAATAATTGCTTCCTTAACTGCAGCTGTAGACATACACCGGCACTATACTAGTGGCAGTGAACCCGTACAAGGAATTGGAAATCTACACTGGGGTAAGCAAAGATATTTTACAGTCTGTAATGTACAAAATGCATGGTTTATAGGCTATAGTATATAAATGTAGTAATGTCAAGACAACATTCACTTCACAGTGTCTGAAGCTGCTCTTTCTCGAGAGTCTGTGGGACTCTGTCGGCCATATTGGATCTATTTTTTATAAAACTAAAGTTAATTAACGATACAGATTACTCCGCTATTTGTTAAGGTAAAATTACGTTAATATCTCATTTTAAAATTCTTGTATGTGGAAATTTGGTCCACTTTTTTACATTTTGCATATATTTTTGCTTTTTAAAATACATTAATTTATATATATATATATATATATATATATATATATATATATATATCCCGCAGGGGGGGTGCAGACTAGCTGTACCTATTGAGAGGATTTAGTCGTCCCTCGCGGTACCCAAGTATAACTCACACTTACACTTACGACTTTAACACTTTACACTCATACTTACATTTAGGGAGGCGATAATAGCCCCAATGTGCTTTTCGCCTTAAATTAACAATATATACGAGGTGTGTTCAGAAAGTAACGAGTATTTTAATTTTTTGAACAAAATGTTTATTTATTCTTCTACATTGATGTTGTCGCCTTCAAAATAATCCCCATTGGAGATTATGCACTTGTGCCAGCGCTTCTTCCAATCCTCGAAACACTTCTCAAACTCGATCTTTGAGATCGCCTTTAGTTCTTTCAGAGATGAAATCCATACTTACGTTCCAAAGTTTTATCATACTTCAAGGGCATGTATACCAACATGATAATAAAAAAAAATGTTTGACAATCGGACTCTCCAAGCCCGTGAAATTTAAACTCGTTACTTTCTGAACATACCTCGTGTGTGTGTGTGTGTGTGTGTGTGTGTGTGTGTGTGTGTGTGTGTGTGTGTGTGTGTGTGTGTGTGTGTGTGTGTGTGTGTGTGTGTGTGTGTGTGTGTGTGTGTGTGTGTGTGTGTGTGTGTGTGTGTGTGTGTGTATAATTTTTAAGATTAGCTCAAAAAATGATATAGAAGTCAGGATCGGTGCTCATTTTAAGATCTTGGTCTTACCATGATGGCTATTCCAATACCTGTTATCTAATGGAAATTCTGTAAGAAAACTTGGTTATCCGTTACGTTTTTTACGCACTGTTTTTTTTCTTAAAATTTGATACTGACTTAAGTCATGGTTCTCGATACATCTGATAAGGACGACTCCGATATTCGCCTGTAGATTCTGAACTGATTTTGTTTTGTAGAAGTAAATGAATATAAGAATGTTCATATGACGTTTTATACTATTCATTTAAATACATTTAAGTATTAAATAATTGAAATAAACTTTCAGAAACAAATATAACTTTAAAGTATTTTAATAAAACTTATTAATTAAGAAGGTATTTTTGCCAGTGTTTTTTTAATGATTTAATTAATCTCACTGGTAATTGTGCCTGTTTTGTTCGGGAACAACTCATACTGATTCCAGTGTTTTTGTCCACAGAGTAGAAATTAGTGTTTGGTTTAGGATGTTGTTCGGAACTGCGGGGCTAAAGGGAAATGTCGGCTTGATTGAATTTAGCCCAACCCTCCGCCCTTCTGTCGAGCGCTTGGTCGACTATTTGCTCCCTTTACTGTTCACAGTATTAGAGGCTTAGATTATTGTTATTGAAGTTTTGATGTTTAACAGTCTTCATTAATAATTAGATTCGCTCTGATTTAAATAATTACATTCTGCACGAAGCTCAGACATTATTCAGCCGCTAATTCAGTTAAGAATTTGTGTCGTTTTGTGGTTAAACTTGAAAAACATTTTTGAGTGGTTGGCGCTAATTTGTACAAAAATATAAAATTTTGACTAATGACATATAATTTAAATCACTTAAGTTTGAGTTTCCTTGAATATTACAAAAATAATCGAAAGGAAACAGTTTATAAAAAGATAAAAATATTGATATTGATCCGTCACTTATTTGTATTTACAAATTTGGCCAGTTCTTGTAAAATTATTGAATTCGGTGTTTTTTTTTTTTTTTGTTTATACAATCCGCAGGTACTTACTGAGAAGTGGGCAGTTTTGTTCTCGTGAAACGTCTCTCTGTCGGTAACACGCCTAAACTGTAAATTTAAAAATTGTGACACTCAAATATCTGAAGAAATTTCCTTCAAGCGTAGCAGAGATATGAAGTAAGGCCGGTGGCCACCAAATGCGTAGCGTAGTTGCGCTGAGCGGAGCGAACTATTCAAAACCTAACATGTTTATAATGTAAATTCGGCCACTGAAAGCGTAACGGAGCTGAGCGGTGTCGCTGGGTTCCGCTCCGCCTAGCTTCGATTCTGTTCAGGTTCGGTTTTGAAGTTGACTCCGCTTCCCCTACCACGCCTCTAAACTTATTATTTCTCGTTACCCAGGTTACGGTTTTTAAACATAATATATCCTTGAGTCCTTTACACTAGGCCTAAATATTTAGATTTAAAAGATACAAACGCGTTCTTTAAACTGAATTCAGCTTCCGGTTGCCGTTTCTCTTCATTCCGTTCAGCTCCGCTCCGCATTTGGTGGCCGCTCCGCCTAAGTTAGTAAACATTTAGGCGTTGAAATTATGTCAAGGTTTATTCTGTTTTAAAATAAATACGTTGTCAAATAAATTGATTTTTAGACAATTAAATATAATGGAGAACAAAACGACATATATTGGACTTAATTTGGATTCGATTTGATTCAAACCGAGCGCAAACATTGATTCTGACGTGTTTTCCATAACTACATTTGAATAGCAAATACTATTAAAACGAAATATAACACAAAAAATGTTAAGCAAAATTATTAATAAGTAGATAACGACGAGTCCTTTTTTAGTTCTGGTTGCATCATATCAAATTACCCCTTCATATTAAATTTTGTAAAGTAGACGCCTAGATCATGGAAACCGATTTCCGTAGATATTTAAATATTTCATGTTAATTTGAGATAGTAAACATTTTTTGTAGAGTGAATCTTTTGAGGTAGGATTTGCAGCACTGTACCCTACTAATAAAATCCTTTCATTGTGTGTATAACGCAAATTATACTCTCGTTTAACATTTTTCTCCGACTATTTGCGGGTAATCATCTTTGAGGGGGAGTGAAGAGCCAGTGAGCAGTGCCCATCCAGATAAAAGCTTTTTAGGTCCAATTTATTTCAGAAGTTTTACTGTTCTAACTATATTTGGAGGGGGATGGGATACAACTCACCCAATACATAAAAGTGTATTTTTAAAAAAGAAGGGAAATCATTGCTTAATAAGAAATTCAAAAACACATGTACATACACATGATTTTTATATATCTTTGTATGTCTTCCTTTGGGAATGAAAAAACCGTGAATCACATTGAAAACCGGTGTACATACGTTAAACACAATTGTTTGGAGAAAAATTGTTTCAACATTTCGCAGAAAAACGTATCTGACATCTTCGATGTTATTCTCGCTCCAAGTCTAGTATTTTCTTCTAGTCTGAATTCGAGACTTGGAGCGAATAATCTCGAAAATTACAGATACGATTTTGAAGAAACGTCAGAACAATGTTTCTTCTATAAACAATTGTATCGAACGGATGTACACTGGTTTTCATATATATATATATATATATATATATATATATATATATATATATATATATATATATATATATATATATATATATATATATATATACATTACACATTACACATATACAGTACATATTTACATATGAGCACAAACGTACTATAAATAATTAAAACAAGAAACTGTTTCTACTCATTCCAGGAACTGTAGCCTATATAAAAATACTCTGCTACCGAACCAAAAATATAAATTGTATACCACGTTTTTCTCGATTCCTCATTTTTGTTATTAATTAGTTGACGTTTCTCTTGTCATAACTCTTTTATTAATTATAACATTTTCATAGTTAATTTCATTTTTCTTTTTAATTTATTTTCTAATCATCGTAGTGTTTCTCGTTATTTTTTCTTCATCTTCTTTCTTCATTTAAAACATTTTTTAAATAATTTTATTGTTCATTTTATTTAGAAATCGAATTTTTAACATAACCTCAATTGAAGTGGTATTGAAGCAACAGCTGTTGTGCGCAATCAGCTGTTTAGAAGTAGGCACAATTATATTTTTATATATGCAATAATTTTATTGTCAATTTCATTTAGAAATTGAATTTTCAACTTAACCTTGATTGAAATGATATTGAGACAACAGCTGTTGTGCTAAATCAGCTGTTTAGAAGTAGGCACAGTTATATTTTTATATATGCAATAATTTTATTGTCAATTTCATTTAGAAATTGAATTTTCAACATAACCTCGATTGAAATGAAATGTTGAGACAACAGCTGTTGTGCGAAATCAGCTGTTTAGAAGTAGGCACAGTTATATTTTTATATATGCAATAATTTTATTGTCAGTTTCATTTAGAAATTGAATTTTTAACATAACCTCGATTGAAATGAGATTGAAACAACAGCTGTTGAGCGAAATCAGTTGTTCAGAAGTAACAATTATAGGCTATTTGTGTATATCACAATAGCACGCATCGTGCAAAATCCAGCATCACAACCAGCCCTAAAATTTGATACATGTTAAAAATGTTATTTTCACTACACCTAAGCAAGATCTTGTATAATTTCTCATTTCAAATTGTAATTGGTTAAAAAAATGTTGGCGCTGTAGGTAAAAACAGACTTTTTGGAAAGCGTCATGGAGTACTTGGTCTATATAATGGTACAACGCAAGAAGACTAAAGTGTTGTTGATAATAAAATTCAGTTTTAAAGAACATCCACAAAGACGACGGCGAGGAGGAATTCCTACCGCAGGTGACTTACTACACACGACTTATATTTATTCATCCTCCGCTGAGAACAATAGGATCCCTGCGGTGAATAAGTTTCTTGGAGTGATCAAAGCAGCGCTGGTGTATCGTTTCCTCCCAAAGTACTGCGAAGACTTTAGAAGCCCTGTTTAAGACGGCAGTTGCATTTTGAATAATGTAAATGTATTATTATGTAAATCGTCGTTTTGTGTCAAACCTTCTCCGTGGGTTGTTTGTTAACTGAACAGCTGTTTTGGTAGTTGGTGACCAGTATAACCGAATCTATTGGGCGCAATGAAAATAAAGACAGTGCGTTTAGTTTTCTAAGCTCAGTACAGTTTCAAGATTTATCAGCTGATTAATTGACAAATAGAAACGAAAATACTTAATTCGACGCAGCTGATTTCGATCTTTGTACAGGTGGTCGAAAAGGAACAACCGTCTAATGTACACATATTTCTTATTACAATAATTGCACTGCGCAGCTGTAGCGCTAACGTGATACACGCAAATAATTCAATTTTTTTAATTCTGGATTTTACAATCATAAACAGCATTAAAATCTGAATATATTAGCATTTTAAATTTCAAATTATATTGAAAATTCAAAATAACCGTTGTCAAACATTTTTTAAACTTCAACATTTTGAAAATTTAAAGATTTCAAGTACCCGCCATTTTGAAACTGTCAAATGAATTTAGCTGGTTAACGAACTTGTCCAACCTATTCAACCTAGTCAAATTTGCTGAAGCTATCGGACTACAGTTGCCAACGTCAGCGTGCTAAAACACACACACACACACACACACACACACACACACACACACACACACACACACACACACACACACACACACACACACACACACACACACACACACATTTTAACTACTCAAACAATGATATTCCTATAGAAAGGTCAGGATCGGTGCTCATTTCAAAATCCCGGGTCTAGGTCTTACTCTTGACGGCGTTCCAGTGGCTCATTTTTTCAAGGAAAATTCGCTAAAAAAGAACTTCAAACACATTCTAAACTATTGACTTTCAAACTAAGAAAAAGCGACGAAATGAAGACGATCGGTAACCTAAAGCGGTGTTCAGTCAGTTTGAAGAATACATTTGTATCTTTTAAATCTAAATACTTAGGCTTACTGCAACGGATTCTATGAAACTATAATTTTTAAAACACGTAGCCTAGTTATCGAGAAATAATATGTTTAGAGGCGTGGTGGAGGAAGCGGAATCAGCTTTAAAACCGAGCCTAAACAGAGTCGAAGCTTAGTAGAGCGGAGTCCAGTGACGCCGCTTGACTCCGCTCAGTCCAACTGAAAATGGCTGCAATGAAACACGTTAACTGGATCTGAAATTACATGCGGCATATGAATTCGTATAGCTTCGTAATGCATTTGTTATTGTGTTGATATTTTAGCCACCAATACTTACTGATGTTAGGTTAGATTATATACTAGAGGAAGGAGTTATAAAATATAAAACCCCAGGCACTGCGATCGATGGACTTATTGTGCAACTAAACCTCTTAAGTACTAGTTCAGCAGATTTGTGCCCTTTATAAGTTCAAACAAGCCACTGATTACTTCATCCCTAGGGGAGGTCCCTAGGGTCCGGGAAACCAAATGCTAGCAACAGCCTCACAATTTAAAATTATGTGTTCTACAGTTTCCTTTTCTTTACTGCATCCACACACGGTTCCTTCGTAGTACATGCCTATCCAGTTCATAAGCACATTGATACCACAGTAATGAGACCCATGATTTTCCTGAGTTGTGCTCTGCCCAAGACGTCTGCCCTCTTTACGTCCTCCATGAGGAAAGTTACTCAAAATGCGCTTACTATGAAAATGCCCAGGAAGGTCAACAGACCCGGCCAACGATAGAGAGATCCCTAAATTCGGCTCGGGTCCGATAAACTCAGATACAGATTCCAGTCCAGTCAGTCGGTCTGCATCCTCATTACCCTCAATCACCTTCGTCCCGGAACCCAGTGAAGAGTAACTCGGTTTCTCAAGGATAGGTCATTGAGGATCTCCCGATAATCCAGACCAACTTGGACCGAATTGTTGGACGCACAAGTGCTTTGATTCCTGCCTGTTTATCGGTACGATAAAACGCTTCTGGAGTACCTGTTGTACTTCTATCAAATACAGTCATTAATGTCCATTACTTCAGCCTGGAATACAGTTCATACTGAAACAAATTCCTTGCCCTTGGTGTCAGGCAGTACATCCCATTTATTGATGTTCCTCAATCTTATTTCTCGGATCTAAAGTACTAATAGTTGCATGTCCAGTATGTTTCGCCTCCGCGAGTGCCCAGTATAACGACCTTTTAGATTATCCAGTTCTTCTCCAGTAATTAGTTCTTTCAGGAAATCTCTTGCAGGATTTTGTGTGATATGTTTGAGCAGAACACTTTTCAATCTCTGGTATTGTGATGAGTCACTCAAAAGGTTGAATGCTGGGTGATATTTTTCATTCAAAATATGCCTGGCTTCGTTTCTTGCAGCAATGGTAGATGTGGCTGTTTCAATGATCTCGTTAAAACGTTAGGTCTGCCGGAGAGGGTTATATTCTGAAATTTGGCCGGTCTCCAGCGCTCAGTTCACCTGTGATACAGCTATTTTGTATCTTTCTAATCGATGTTGTGGGTGTTTTTCAGGATCCATTTAAATGTCTTTTTTGCTCTTGTACATCCTCTTACTCCCGTATATTTCCGTAGTGTGTGCTGGTACCCACTGAAATAAAGATGCGTTTTAATTTTTCCTGACGGTATTTTATTATGCTTTCCAATTTTTTGGTTCCTTATTTGAAACGAATTATTGTTTGTTCTGGTTGTTCTTCATGGTTTCAAAGGTTGACGTAATTTATAACTTCAGTGTGCTAAAATATTATATCAAAGATGAAGATGAAATATACAAAAGTTAAATTTAAGTAATGCTGATTTGGATTATTTAAATTTCCATTTTATGGTACGACATGAAAATAAAATAAATTTAGAGGCAGTCACTTTTAAAACATTCTTGATAAAACAAATGTTTCTAAACTTCTGTTAATAGAAATGTTTTCCAAATTGGAAAAATTAATGAACCTTTCTGAATTTAAGTGGTTTTTGAAGTTAACGTATTTTTAAATACACTCCTCGTTAGGCTACCCAAAGTATTTAAAGATTTATAAAAAACGATTTTCGATCAATGTGTTTTTTCTGTCAAAGGAAAACACAAAATTCCTGTTCTCTGAAAGACGTCTTTAATGACGAGAATAATTTTTATCATAAACTAAAAAAAAAGTTAATAAATTGTTGAAAAGTTGTTTTGAGCAACTATTGCTGTACTGTAATTTAGTGACACTAATTGCCACTGGGGCGCTGCAGTTTGCTAACCTACTTGAGGATTTATTGAAATTTCATTCACTTTGCTATCCTGATCAAATTGTATGAGGACGTATTTCCCAAGAGATAAAGTTGTAGCCTCGATTTAATCAAAGTTAAACGCATGAGTTGCTTCCCCAAACAAATCAGTGCTTGGTTAACACATCATGGTTAATATAGTTTCTATAAAGTGTAAGAAAATAACATTTTTTTAATGTTGTGAATTTTTAAAATTAATAATGTTAATTTACGCTGGTTTAATTTCTGATTGCGATGTTCGAATCAGATTAAATGATGCTTTAGCTGCAAAACCTCGGTTCTTGTCTTCCATTGACTTTATATTGAAATCAAATATCGAGATAAATTTTTTGTAACCACTTGGCAAGTTCTTTGTTTTCGGATAAAATTTTTTCACGTTTAAGGTTTAAAAATATGCTATATATTAAACTTTTTTTTAAATAGTATGCCTTGATATTCAGTTTTTTCTGAATGAAGAAAAATCCGTTTATCAGACTGTGTTACTTATTGTCTTTCTAATGCTATCTGAACCAAAAATACTAGTTTTATTTTTATGAGTTGTAATTCAGTACTGTAATTTTTTGGAAATCCGCTTCCAGCACGTTAGCCGTACAGTTGCGTGCCACTGTATTTCTTAAATCACGAGTATTAAGTCGACATACAGGATGTTTTCTACGGAAGCAAGACGTAAACAATCCAACATTTTGATGGTATTTTTGCTTACGTGCGATTAATATTCGGCGCGTGGCCAATTCTACCTGAAGTTAAAGCAGGTGGGCCATGGCAGGGCCAGGGGAGAAGAGATGGATTACAATGCGAGGCCCGTGCCGTCATGACATCAACTTCCTGTGCCCCGCTTCCGTTCCGCCTCGAGCTGACTCATTCGTCGACACGGCCTCATAGCCGAAGCATATTCTGCGAGAAACCTCGACTAACACTAATTTTCCAATAATAGTCTAGGAGTTAAAGAAAAACTAGAATATATCAATTATTTTTCCCCATAGAACAACAATTGGGAAAATCAAAAAATGCGAGCAAAATCAAACTTCAAGTTAATAAACCTTGGTCTTATTACACCGTCCCTGGTTTTTGTTTTAAATATCTTGAAGGAAATACAAACCTTGCTGTTAATACACATTCCTTGTACAATCTATGTTAAAATAGCCTATTGTTGAAACTGGAAATGAAATGACAATTAAGGATGTTGACCGGAGAGTAGACCTTAACATGAAACCTTGATCTTGGTATACGTTTCAGGTTCTTTTGTTTCAAACCTTGATGTTAAAAGACAGACCGTTTTTCTCAGTCTGAAAATATCCTTTAGATATTTTGAAGGAAATACTAACCTTGATGTTAATAAATCTTGATCTTCCTGCAAGGGGTGCAGACTAGTTGCACCTATTGAGAGGATTTAGACGTCCCTCGCGGTACCCGAACACACGCTTACACTTACAACACTACACTTACGACTTTAAAACTTTACACGCACACTTACATTTAGGGAGGCGATAATAGCCTCAATATTCTTTTCGCCTTAAAAAAAAATTAGATTGTCTTACGAGGGGTTGTTAAATGTGCGTGCGTGCGCGCGCGTGTGTGTGTGTGTGTGTGTGTGTGTTTTACCACGATCACATTTACAATTTCAGTCCGATTTGATTCAAACTTATCACAAAATCGATTTTCGCCTTAAAATAACAAAAAAACTAAACATTGATATTATTACACGGTCCCGTAAGAAAAATGTCCTTTAGGATTCAAAAATTACTATTGGTGTTCTATAAGACTAATGTTATGTATGAAAAAACATTATTATGATCAATTTCTCATTTTAAAAAGCTGTATGACTCTGTATAACCGCTGTTTATACTGTTTCCCAAAGTCAAATGTTTAAGAGACAAATAAATTTGCTTTATTTTGGAAAAGCTATTTCGTATTTGGTGGTAGAAATTAAATGTTTTCTTTATGCATAATATTTCAAGGAAAATATGATGATAAAAGGATTTACAAAGATTTAGATGCTAATGGTGAGTTGCCTTGTAATTCTTAGGGAGAAACTCTAATTCTACAAGCTGCACTTTTTCACTTCAAAACCGCCGTTCATTTCATTTCACATCCTTGCAACATCCGCACAAACGCATTTAGAGCTTTTAATATGGACGCTGCTGTCACACTTTATTTCAGGCCTTCGAAGCACGATCATTGACTCTGTTGAAATAGATTTAAATAAACAAACAAGGTAGTGTCCCTTATAAACAGGAGACGACCATGTGATGTTATAGCCTCAGCCACAGATGTGCCCAACACATGTTCTCTGTGGCTCCCCAGCGGTACAATATGCAAATCTTCTTACTTAACCCTTGGAAGTTTAATCACCTATTAGTTTAAGGAAGGCAATGCCCTGTACGCATACACAACTATTTGCATTAATTATTTCTATTATTTAAACACCCCTTTTTAATTTCTTAAATAGTTTAACAGTAAATATACTTTGAAAATTACCCGTAATCTTGAAATATTTTTTCCAGTGACTAGGCGACAATGAAATACCGATTATTCTTGAGGTATATAAAAGGACATTATTTTAAAATAAATATCAAATCTGTAAACTAGTGGGCCAGTGTGACCTTTCGCAGTTAACGAATAATAGAAACGAATAATATACAACAACAAGCTTAACAGTATTATCACATCTCTTTATATACTATGGAATAAAGCTGAAAATATGCTAAGTTAAATTTGTGGCTATCATTACTTTCATTGTTGGACGTTATGAAATCGTTATCCGTTATTGAACGTAAAAAGCAGAAATTATTCGAATGAAATAATTCAAGTAATGCTATTTATTGGTATTTACTTACTATAATACACTAATCTTTAACTCAGAACTTGTATTTTTAAGATGACTGTACATTTCTCCCAAACTAAAATCGTTGCACTACTTCTTGGCATTCTGAACTTCAGTTAAATATTTATATTTAATACTTATATGACATGTTAATGAAGCAATGTCATTCATTATATTTTGCTTATTTAATACAATAAAATTAGGCTTTACTTTATTCTATTCTCGTATTTAAAACTATAACCTATAAAATTAATGACTGAATTCTAACACTGTACTTTACTGAAATATTTACGAATGAAACCTACTATAACTGGATTTTACATTACATACCTGAATTAGGCTTCAGTATTTATTGAAAGCATGGTATTTTATTTAACAATATTTATGTACTACAACTGGCCTAGATTGTTTTACCGATTCTATTTTGAGAAGTTATTCGGTCAATAATTATTTGTCTTGGATACAGTAATACGAGACAATCTAAATATTATTTCAACGATGTTTTCTTTAGCGATCAGCTGTTTTGGTACACACAATTAATTATTTGTCTTGGATACAGTAATACGAGACAATTTAAATATTACTTCAACGATGTTTTCATTAGCGATCAGCTGCTTTGGTACACACAATTATTTGTCACAAATGCCTGTATTGTGCTGCACTCTCACGGAGACATTTTATAATACTCCTGGAATTTTGTTTCAAACTGTTTATCGGTTTTAAGTTGGTTTTATTTTGCTGTAAAGCCTTAAAATGGAAAAGTTTGAGGCGTGAAGGTTCCCTGGTGTTCTGACAAACTTATAGGTATCCCCTATAAGTAGTCTCAAAAACGCAAGTCCTTATTTTTGGTACAAAACCGATCGGAATGCTTTCATTTCTAGTTTATCTCTGACGTAATGGAAACGAAATTTTTAAAAAAATATGAAAGTGAATGATAAGACAAAGTTCTAGTAAACAAAAAGACTAATGAGTTTCTCAGCGCATTTTATTCTCATTATATTTTTTATATAAGCGAAGCTTTTAATGTTAGCTTTGGCGAGAGGAGTGAATAGAAAAAGGTGCGCCGAACGGGAGAATGTAACGGGAAAAATGGAACGAACGAGCAATCAAATTTCGTATCTATTTCTGTCTGTCTTGTTTCCTTCTTTTCGATAACAGTACACGCATATTGTATGAAAACGTTGTGTTGCTTTGGTTTTGGTATTTTTCCTTAGTTGAAGAACACGTGCACATTGTAACCGTTTATAATACATTCGAAATTAATATAAACGTTTATAATAATTGTTGTTAGTATTGCCAGTTTTCAACAACATAACCTGAAACTTATTATAGCGTATTATCTGTTCAATGAAATCAGCTGGTAGTTACAAATTAATATAAAATAATTGATCTTTTACTATAACTACAATAAATAATATCTAAGCTAGGTTCACGTATTTATTTTTATTTAAACGAAACAAGATATTTGTAAACATATCTTCAAACTAATTATATATTCAAAGATATTAACAAAAGCTTCGCTTCTGTTGGTAACTCTCCGAGTTCCACACTAGTGTATTTTTTTATTACATAATATAGTAATAAAGTTATTTCCTTCTTATATATAATAATGTTTTTTTATAGAAATAAAACGTACGACCTCAAAATGTGTGTTTGGATGCGCAGCAGACTAACCGGTGTTTTAGACACTTTGGATAAGCTCTATATATGTCACTATTGTAATCAAATTATAAATCTGCATGTATTTAAAATTTTTAAATTTCATTGAACACGAAGATGAATTCTGACCGCCTTAGTTAGTCTTCTTATTTTCAATCAACATTTCTTAAATATAAAATTGATTAAGGTAGTAAAAATTCTTAATGAAATTGTAACATAAAAGTTATTCTTAAGGATTCTGAAAGCTGATCAATGGATTTTCTTAGTAGCAATCTTGTCCAATTTATTGAAAAATCAGTTTGTTTTGAATCAAATTTGACCAAATTTACAAAAGCTAACGTGCTAATAACATAAAAATTAACGATCCCTCAAAGTGTATCTTCAAGCCGTGATCGGTGCTTTTTTCATGGTCCTACGTTTGGGTCTTATCATAATATATTTTCCAATGGGAATTTTCTAAAAATTAATGAAATACACGAGACATTTTTTTCGATCATTTGGAGGAACAATTTTTCATAAATTAGGCTCCATTATGAACAATTTTAGGCCTATATTTCGTAATTTCTCAATAAGGACGCTTTTATGTTTAAGGTGTTATGTTTTTATGTTTTCTGTAATCGTACGTCCAGCTAGCTCCCCGTAGGGATTGCAGACTAGCTGCACCTATTGATAGTATTTAGACGTTTCTCGCGGTACCCGAGTCTAACAAACACTTACACTTACGACTTTAACACTTTACACTCGTATTTAAATTTAGGGAGGCGATAATAGCCTCAATGTGCTTTTCGCCTTAAAATAACAACAAAAAGCCCAGATAGCTGGGATTTTTTATTCATCGCGTCTGGAGTCTCACGTTCTATTATCACTACCCCTTGCCTGTTTTGCCAGGCAACAAAACGCCTGACTGCAAAAAAACTCCGGCAGTTCTGCTATTAGTAGTATGGGGTTCTATTTATATGAACTTGCTGTCGACTGTCTAAGAATGCAGTGCACCCTCATACACAAGGCTCCACGTTCAAATTATTTCAAATCGTGTTGGTAACAAAGAATGAAAAGTACAGTAAAATCTCTCTATAGCGGCATTGAAGGGAAGTTTGTTTACTCAACTATAGAGAGATTTCCGCTGTGGAGAGAACTCAAACAAAACGTGTATACAATATGTTATACACTATTTTTAATTTGAAGTATTGATTGCAAAGTTCATTAAAATAAAACCATGTGACGTACAGTCTTTAAAAAACAATATCTATTAAATAATACTGTACGAATAAAACACTGTAATTGTGAGAAAAAAGCGGTATTTTCCCAAAACTACTTAAAAATCGCTTCATCAATTCCTTCAAATTCTGTATTTCAAATTTTTTTAAACTATTCCTTTTACTTTATTTTTCAATATCGTGCCAACTGAAGAACCAGTTAAATTAAAATTTCGGCAATCATTTACTTGCTGCACGCCCTTCTCTAACTCACGCAAAACTCTAACCTTTACATCTAACGATAAAAGTTTTCTTTTAGACGACATTACACTGTACTGTGAAAGTATAACAAAAATAATGCACTGCTTGTGAAACGTACTAATCAAAAAAACACTATTTAGTTGACGCACTGCACACTGCTTTTAACACTCGAATGGCATGTTGCATAGTGAACGGTAAGGGTGGAATAGTAGAAAGTATGCACGTGTTTTCGCCGCTATAGAGAGTCCTCGAATTTTGTTGGCCTCAATAGAAAAAGTCACAATAAATATTTTTACTATAGGAATGAGAAGAGACAAATATATTTTGCCGTTGTAGAGAGATTTACGTTGTAAAGAAATATACAATAAAGAGATTTTTCTGTAAATATGGGTTTGTAGAACAACAGAAAACATTATACAATCTCGTTATACGCAAATCTTTCTATAAAAATCACATTAAAATCGAATTTAAAGACAATTTTATAAGCATTTTTTTTAGCCTTGAGAAGATACGCATTTTAACAGACTTTTTTCCCCAAAAGATTTTCAAATAATGGTTTTGAAAAAGTTAAAAAATGTTTACGAGATATACGCAGACTAGACTAACATGCGGAATTTCACGAAACTTGACCAATTAGTTGAATTAATTAATGGTATTTTCAAGGTTACTATTACACACTCTCTTTCTATATTCGAGAGCCGTCTCGGTGGCCTAGTTGATAGCGTACTGGGCTTTCACCCCGAGGACCCAGGTTCGATTCCCGGCAAGGGCTTGGCATTTTCATACGCTATAAATCATCCCATCGTCTGCATTAGCCCAAGTGTGCACAATAGTCGGACGTTAAAAAAAATCTATATTCGAGGGTTTCTTAATAATTAGTTTTTTAATTTGGAGGAGTTCAAGATATGCAGCGCCCCCACTTCTGATTGGTGACTTCCCATTTCCTTATTGAGGTGCCTTATTGAGGTGCTCTCCTGATTCCCTTTCAATTTTTCTTTATTTTTTACCCTCGTTACGGAGGTTCTACTCCATTTGGCCACCTTTTCGTACGGTGAGCTCCCACTCATTCTATTTTACATCCGCATTTATGGGAACACTTACAGGTAGATAAGAAAATATTGTTTGCCCAAACAGAGCCCGTCATGTTTGGGTAAACTAAGGTACACCAAGAAGTTGCCAGGTCTCCGTTTGATACACCATTTTTATTATGGTGTACCTTACTTTTGGTACCTTACTTATGGTGGTCTTTGTCATTTACTCTATCAGCACGGGTCGCTTTGTATTTTAGCCAGGTTATGTAAAGTAGTGAATGCGATCGCGCGTGTGCGTGCGCGTGCGTGTGTCTTGTGTAGATGAGTGAGTAGTATGAGCTAGAGGTACGGTGAGATCGCTAAACCTCACCTCAGCTGTCTTTGCTGGATGGCCAATTGACTTTAGTCTCCACTGATGTAGTTTATACAAACATACATACATTCAAATAAAACCATCTTTTTTAATCAAGTCCATCAGAAAGTGCATCAAAATCTTAAGATCGTATCTCTTCATATTTCACAAACTTTCTTTATACTTCTTATTAGTAAGAAATTGAAAAGAATTTTGTTTATGAAGTCTGTATATACATAGTCTCAGAGCAAAATCTGCAAATCCCAGTTCGCTAACTTTACAACTGTCGCCTTCTTACACCTTCTATTTTTGGAATTTAGCCATTTAAACCCCAAAATTAAGGGTAGTCGAAAAAAAAAAACGTAAAGTCTTTCAAAGTAATTCTTTTTATATTCTTCTTCTTTTCTGCTAGAATTATTGTCACTATGTTCTGCCTTCCCTAGCATCGTCAATTCTACTTTCGTTGACGCGTTTCGGAGAACCTCCATCTTCAAAAACTATATCTATACTCAAGTTTTATATCTGAGTATAGATATAGTTTTTGAAGATGGAGGTTCTCCGAAACGCGTCAACGAAAGTAGAATTGACGAAGCTAGGGAAGGCAGATCATTATACTGAACATAGTCTACCAAAGTAGCTTCAGTTACATGAGGCCGTATGAACGTCATGAACCCAAATAATATATGTTGGTCTTTAGCTCACAAAAAATTAGCTCACAAAAAATTTCATTTCCTAAACAAATCGACAGTAGTAAAAGCCTAGAAAACAGATTTTGTTCAAATTGTAAATCTATGTAAAGAATCATTAAGCAAGTGTGAAAAATTTGAAATTAAGCAAAGTTACATTTACAAACTGTAAAAATAAGAGTTTTTAAAAAAATTTCAAATTTTTTTGAGTCTTTATTTATATTTTGAGCTTCTCAAATAAAAAAATTAAATAAATTCACCATTAAACCGGAATTGTTTAGCGACTAAATAAGACTTAATCAGCTTTGTTATGGTTGTAATAGAAATTTAGAAATTCTGTACAATTTTAAAAAAATCTACTAATTAAATACCAACCGTTTAATGATGAATTTAAGTTATAAAAAGAAGGTGTGTTTGTACCAAATTTAAAACAAATTTAACAGATCTAGGATAACACCAACCTACTTACTATTTAATATTTAAATTACTCAAAACGTTGCACATTTCATACTCCTGAATGCTGCTTAGGTTGTGAATAGTCTTGATTTTGCTACCGTGAATAGTCTTGAATAGCAGCCCATACGTACAAGTTACATTTAACCGAAGTTTAATTTTCAAAGCACAGTGTTCAGCCTTCAGCCTTACAACCCAAGACATGATGTAATAAATTAACCATTAGTAGACAAGATACGCAGGTCTAATCTGTGTTGAGTAATA
Source organism: Callitettix versicolor (assembly GCA_022606455.1). Lineage (NCBI taxonomy): Eukaryota > Metazoa > Arthropoda > Insecta > Hemiptera > Cercopidae > Callitettix > Callitettix versicolor. The sequence goes on along the minus strand of CM040188.1, from coordinate 68,696,623 downwards.
ACCTAACATAGATAACATACACATTAATTTATCTACAATTCAAATTACATTAAAAGTTATTTATTACTGTAAATTGATTGCGTCTTCAATCTTATTTGACTTGGTTGAGAATTATGAAGGCCGTGCATTATGAATGAACTTTATTTTGTAACATTTTAGTAACTTACTAAAGTATTCGTAAATACGTAATCGGCATACAAGGTGTGGTTTGATGATTAAAAATGTATTACTTACTAGGATTTTATAAAGAACCAGTTTTATAAATCACTAAATTTCCAAGTGCCGCAATCCGAAAGGTATTTTTAACCAGTGTTCACAATCATGTACGAATATACGAAGTATACACAAGTATATTTTGATCGTGAAAACAATCGATTATGAAATTTTGATGATATACAGTTTGTTTCAAGTCCCTAAATAAGTACAAACGTTTTGACTTGGACAAGTCTCTCTCTCTCCACATAGTTGGAGGCAAAAATAATCAACCATTTTAGATGAAATTCAGCCATGTGCGTCTCGTTTCCTAATATCTTAGGATCATTTTTAAAATTGTTTAATAAACATCCTTAGAAATATTTTTTTTCAAAATATGCTTAACAATTTTGTTCAAATGTTATTGAGTTATAGTCAATAAGTAGCCTACCCAAATACTACGCAATAGCATTCAATATACACGGACTAGAAGTAGAGCCACAAACGTGCTCGATATTAGCGGCTGAATTCCAAGTGATTGGAATATCTGCCGTTACGAACGCTGCTACCTGCAAGGACAGGGGAGACGTTTATGAAAGTAGACAGTACTATTGTCTATTTAAATATAGTTGAACATTTTGCCACAAGATAGCACCAGCAGCGAGCGCTCACAACCACGTTTATATTCAGTGGTTACATTGATAGGTTTTCATTGGTCTAACTGATCAAAACACAGAACCTCTCTCAAACCGAAATTTTTTTGTTCCAGTTTTTTTACACTGATTTGAGTTATGAAAATTCTTAAATGATCAAAATTGAGCAAAATATGAGATGATTTTTAGAAAGCAGGCTGATTTCCTGGTTATTTTATCAACAGCTTCAAAATTGATTTTTTTTAATTGGTCAAATGTAAGAATATTTGTTTAATTTTTCTGTTTAATTAATTTTTTTAGTGGCGGCACACCAAGTCCACCATTATTACTTTATAATATGAATTATAACGTAATAATGTGTTACTGATGAAGATATTAAAATACAGCCTACTGAAGTAAACCTATTAAGGGTTACAATATAAACTTGTATGAACAGATAAAATCTAGGTGTAAGATGACCAGAAACAAATACCAACTTTAACCAGCCAATACTCACTCACTGAGGACCAAATTAAAGCAAGAAAATTATTAAAATTGATAGGGCATACCTCAAGAAAGTTGTGTGTGTGTGTGTGTGTGTGTGTGTGTGTGTGTGTGTGTGTGTGTGTGTGTGTGTGTGTGTGTGTGTGTGTGTGTGTGTGTGTGTGTGTGTGTGTCCGAATTAGATCAAAAGGAATTTTGTAGCTGCCTTATGGAGAAATTAAAATATAAAAACAACAATTATTACAGTTACCATATGTGGGCTATATCCGTTAAATTTAATTATTTTCCACCAAATGCAGAGCGGAGCTATGCTGAGTTTAGGCAAGCGTAATTGAGCGGAATGAAGATAAACGGCAACTAGAAGCGGAGTTCAGTCAGCCTAAAGAACGTGTTTGTATCTTTTAAATCTAAATATTTAGGCAAACTTTGAGGGATTCTATTTATATTATGTTTAAGAACCCGCAACCTAGGAAACGTTAACCTACTATGTTGAGTGTAATGATCTGCCTTCCCTAGCTTCGTCAATTCTACTTTTGTTGACGCGTTTCGGAGAACCTCCTTCTTCTTGGAGTTGGTTGAGTATAGATATAGTTTTTGAAGATGGAGGTTCTCCGAAACGCGTCAACAAAAGTAGAATTGACGAAACTAGGGAAGGCAGATCATTATACTCAATATAGCGACAATAATCCTAGCAGAAAAGAAGAATAATATAAAAAGAATTTCAACGGTAACCTAGGTAACGAGAAATAGTAAATTCGGAGACGTGGTCAACGTGGGGGGGGAAGTGGAGTTAGCTTCAAACCGAACCGAGACAGAATGAAAGCTGCGCAGAGCGGAGCCCAGCGACGCTGCTTGTCTCTGCTCAAGACCGTTACGCACTTACATTAAAAACATTAGGTTAGATTTTAAATGCGTAGTCCGATCCGCTGCGCAACTCCGCTGCGCATTCGGTTGACACCCGGCCTAACAGGGTTTTGGAAAATATTTATTGTTGGGCAAGTATTACTATGACGTAACAAGCACATTCGGTTGACACCCGGCCTAACAGGGTTTTGGAAAGTATTTATTGTTGGGCAAGTATTACTATGACGTAACAAGCACATTCGGTTGACACCCGGCCTAACAGGGTTTTGGAAAGTATTTATTGTTGGGCAAGTATTACTATGACGTAACAAGCACATTCGGTTGACAGCTAACAGGGTTTTGGAAATATTTATTGTTGGGCAAGTATTACTATGACGTAACAAGCACATTCGGTTGACACCCGGCCTAACAGGGTTTTGGAAAATATTTATTGTTGGGCAAGTTTATTGTTGGGCTAACAGGGTTTTGGAAAATATTTATTGTTGGGCAAGTATTACTATGACGTAACAAGCACATTCGGTTGACACCCGGCCTAACAGGGTTTTGGAAAATATTTATTGTTGGGCAAGTATTACTATGACGTAACAAGCACACTATAACAGGGTTTTGGAAAATATTTATTGTTGGGCAAGTATTACTATGACGTAACAAGCGCATCATAACAGGGTTTTGGAAAATATTTATTGTTGGGCAAGATTACGCAAAAAACAGGGTTTTGGAAAAATTTATTGAGATATTACTATGACGTAACAAGCACATTATTTTACGATTACGCAAAAAATAACAAAATTGAGATTTGAGGAAGCGTGTGTTTTCATTTACAATGGAAACTGCATAACAGTAAAGAGGATGGGAACAGACTAATACAATAGACATTGCCCGTGTTCTCGTTCACTTTGAACTCGTGAGAATAAAAGCAGCCGAGGCCTGTAATCAGAGTTAGTTCATGCAACAACAACTTCAATTTCAATTCCAGTGAGTGCGTGCGCGCGAGTGTGTGTCTCGGAAATTGTTAAAATGTTTGTTGGTGAAAACATTCAATCATTGCCCTATATTACATTATACCTGTAAATCCAGTTGTTTATTTATAAAATAATAAGTCGAATAAACATTGCAAAAATTTGCTCAAATTCAGTTATTTAATTTTTCAGTTATACGAGCGAGCACACATTTAGAATGTTTGTTAATGAAACAATCGCCCAAAGTAGACTTATACGATGTGATGCCATTCTTTAAACAATTCTATTAAGAATCTATCAACAAAAAATGCATGTACGCAAGTCACATCCTTAATTTAAAGTGGTCCTTGCCACTTTACCCCAGAGAGGCAAACTCCACGTCTGTGATCACCCTGAACTGTGCAAAAGCGACGCTTTCGTCCAGCGTGGTAGTGGTTTGTGGACGCGCGATCTCCCGGAGGGAATTTATTTTACTTCAGTTTTTGCTTAGTTTTCTAGTTCTAGTTTTGTGTCAGTGTGAATCATGGATAATGTTATGTTGTTACTGGAGGAAGAAGAACTGTACTAACAAGTTTTTCAGTGGATAAACTCGCACAATATTCACCAGCAGGAAAGATGAAGATAGTTTTAAAATTTTAATTTTAAAACATCTCGTGGATGCTGAATCAAAGCTTATTAGTGAAATGTTCCTTACAATATTTTTTTTGCAATAAAGAAGACATTGCATCTAAACCATATAATAAAGTTCGTACCCATTTCAGCAATGCAAAAATTACACCTCATTATTCATTGCATCACTATGTTTTATCATTGATTTTATCTGGTAGATCAACAAAAACTTAATTTTTATACAGTTTTAAAAATTATATAATTGAAAATAGACTTACCGTCTCCCTGGAGTTCTGTCACATTTTGCTTATGTTGGCTTCTTTGTAGTTTCTTTTTAGGAAAAAAAAAAATTAGTTTTTCGTCAAATTTGCCAGTGTAAACTTTTGACTTTATAGCTAATTATGCTTCGAAACCTCAGCGTCCCACGCCTCAATAACTGACTATAGCTCAGCCGCTTAGAAAACGGCCTGCTAAGAACATCATTGGGAGAGAGATGGGAAATGTGCGAGGGAGAGGTTGAGTCACCATAGCTCCCGCCTTTTGCTTCACTACCGCTGAGTAGCAGTTTGTAAGCTCAGATATCAGACACTCTGTCACTAAACTGTTAGAAAGGGCTGGAGGGGAATTTTCCTACATGCGCGAGAAATACTCGCGTAGACTGTTATAAGTTTTTTTTTGTTATTTTAAGGCGAAAAGCACATTGAGGCTATTATCGCCTCCCTAAGTGTAAGTGTGAGTGTAAAATGTTTAATTCGTAAGTGTAATGTTGTATGTGTAAGTGCGTGTTAGACTCGGGTACCGCGAGGGACGTCTAAATCCTCTCAATAGGTGCAGCTAGTCTGCACCCCCTGCGGGGAGCTGTTTTAAGTGGCTGGGCTATAGTTATCTTCCTATACTAACTGGTATCGCCATTTTTCTTTCGATACTGGCAGTATCGTTATCGATATTATCGTTTCGACAATATCGAAGTATCGATACTAGCGATTAAATATCGTATGGTGATATCGGTCAAAATTTTGTCGCTTTTTGTGTATGTATTACTTTCATGATCATAGAGAAGGTTAATCAAAAAAGAAGGGAATAAAGAATTACTTATGTAGCAAAGCATCGTTTATCTGTCAAGTTATTCTTGCGTTATTTATTGTTATTTTTTAAGTTATTATTATTAAGTTAAGTTATTTCTTGCGTGTTTATCTAATATCAGTAATTATTTGACGTTGATATCCAAGTTAGTGGTACATTATTCAGGTACATATAATTCAGTGGTACATTATTGCTTTTTTAATAGGTTATATTTGCTGTATTTGTACATTACACGTATAATAAAATACTTATTTGGTTTATTCTCAATAGTAAAGTGTAATAATTTTCACGAACTAGGTTCACGCCATAGTAATTCTTTTTATATTCTTCTTCTTTTCTGCTAGGATTATTGTCACTATGTTCAGTATAATAATCTGCCTTTCATAATAAATTAACAGATATCGCCGCAAGCAGATATTACATTTAAAAATCTAAAATTTTTTCAAAAATTAACAGGAGGGACGACCGTTGAAGAGAAAGTTTGAAAGGAGCCAATCAGAAGCGAGCACGTTAGGTTTAATGTACACGTGTTGAATAGAGGAGGGGTACGAGATGGAGCTAGAAAATTATAAATAGGACGAGCCATAATATTGGTGACCAGTATAGATATAGTTTTTGAAGATAGAGGTTCTCCGAAACGCGTCAACGAAGCTAGGGAAGGCAGATTATTATACTGAATATAGTCACACTATAGTATCCTACATTATTCTTTTTTTTAATATATCTTGTTGTATTTGTACGTTATTGCATTAATTACGTGTGTATTTAGGTATTCCTTATTTGCAAAGTGGACATTCCAAGAATTAGGTTCACAATATTTTAAAACTTCTTATCATTTTCATATGTTTAATTAATAACGATTATTGTTATAGTTTGTGTAAATATGTGTGTGTGTGTGTGTGTGTGTGTGTGTGTGTGTGTGTGTGTGTGTGTGTGTGTATTAAATAAATTAAATTAAATTATGTAGTTTTTCCGGGCAAAATGTAATTTTTCACGAATTTTAGGTTAAAATGTCTAAACTCATTACGGAAACATTTTTTTCTTTTTAAAACATTACGGTTGTTAACCGCTGTTATAAGTAACAATAACACTTTTAATTATTATGATTATTATTAATGAAATAAATATTTTATTAAAACAAAACGAAGTTATTGGATATCAATAAAAGAATATCCTGTCTTTGCAGCGTGCAGCGTTTGTAGCAACAAATAGTTCAATTACTTGGACTTAGCTTCTGATATATAACACGGTTTTTATAAAGGTGGCTGTACTTCTAGTCCGTTATACTCAATGCTGTAGTTGTGCAGATAGAATCTTATTACGCCTTCGTAAAGTCAATTCGGCAACTTTTCTTACAGTAGTGAAACTCATTCAAACATAAGCTCACTTTGGGGCGTTAAATGGTCTCTGGTATCTTTCAATCTTTCCTATTTTGCCATTGCACAGTTACCATCAAGGGCAGTTTTACAATTTATAAAATCATTTTAAATAGACGATGTTTTTGTTTTGTCTTAAAATCTGTCATCAGTTTGACAGCTCTATATGTTTTAAGAAAAGATAGTACGTATTAGATTTTGCCATTCATCTAATACGTTTTAAGGTGCCTAGATACCCTACAGTTGTGTTTTTGGTACTGTAGATAGAACAATATACTATCGATAATGCTCAATGACGTTTATTGAACAGGGTGACTAAAAAGTGTAGAATTAACTTTAAAACTATTTTAGATAAAATATTGTAATATTCAGTATGTTATTTATTGACCAATACATTTTGATAAGAATAAATTTTACACGTCTGTAAGCGTAATGGCGGCGATATAAAGTTTAGATTTTTTAAAAATTATATTCAATTTATGAAGTTTGAACAATATTTAATTTCAATATATATTTTATTAGTTTTCATTAAATTTTATTTTATACAAAATCCTTATTTTGTCCCTCCGCCATTTTGATACAGACTTCTTGTCTTTAAGAGGTATTTAATATGTTACACTACAGAAAGAGTATTACCATTTCAAATATGTGAGTTATAACATTAGGATCTTCTCTCAGTAAAGGGGTTGCATTTTTACGACCTTAAATTAGGTTAGTTGACTGAAAAGTAACTTTTTTGAAGGAAATGGAAATGTCTTATTCCTGTGTCGCAAATAGAATTTCAAAATGTAATAAAAGCAACTATATTTCAAATATATACTATATAATACAAGGTCTAGTAGGGAAATTGTTACACTGTTGTGATGCGGGAGTTAGGCTAAGTGTAATGTTTTCCTGAACAGCTGATATTGTACTACATCTATTTTTTAGAAATTTTTCTTTTGAGGTTATGTTTATTGCCACTATTTAGGATAAATATAAATAATAACAAGTAAATTATTATTGATTATTCTTATTGGAATATTTATGTGTTTCGGAATAGAAACAATTAAAGTGATTAATTAATTAATTCTGTTGATTAATGTTTAATCAGTGCTAATTAAACAAATGTTAATAAACTGTAATCAGTGCACTAGCTACAAGCAGTGAATATAAGCGGACTAGAAGTACAGCCACCATTTTTAAAAGCGTGCTTGATATCCAAGCGGCTAAAGTCCAAGTAGTTACACTATTTTCCGCTAGGAACGCTGCACGCTGCAAGGACATGGGGAATACGTTTGAGAAAATAGACAGTACTAATATATGTTTTACCTGTAGTTGAACACTCTGCCGCACGATGTCACCATCAGCGAGCGCTCACATATCTTTCATAAGGGTTATTATTCTAGTACGTTTATATTTAATGCTGTAAGCGTTCAAAGTGTAAAAACAACAGACTCCCAGGAATTCCTGCAATAGAAATTTCAAAACCCTAACGTTAAACAATTGTATTATACACAGTATTTTTTTAAACAGCCTAATACAATGTGTTCATTTTGAAAACTACTTAATAAATATTAGAAAATGGCAGAAAACTTTTTCACGGCTGCCAATGTTTTCAAAACAAAATACTTTTTGTAATTCTAGTTTCCATAATTACGTTCCTTCAATGAGAGCTGTAATTTTGTTCATCCCTTCCATTCCGCTCGACCGGCAAGTCACACCCTCCCTTTTAACTTTTTCTCTCAGAAACAATAATATAAGCGACGACAAATTAATGTCACAATAAAACAGACCCAGTCTCGACTAGGGGCGCCATATTTTCGTGGGTGTGGGTCCTACACAAGCGCTGCAACGGGAGTCTGCTGCATTACACTTAAATCAATAGCCACCCCCGTAGTGCCACGCCTACCCTTGTATCTGAGGGTAACATTTACGCATTACGCACGTGACACACATTAGGTAGTATCACGTCCACTTCATTAAAATTTATCAACATTTTATTAACGCACGTGCTGTAACGCCGACCTCTTTTAACGCTGACGTTTATTTGATTTAAAAAAATCTCCTTCGGCAAAGGAAAATTGCATGTTTAGGTTATATTTTATTAACTGTGTACCCGTGTTCATTGCATTATTTTTCAAGGAATAAAAATTGTAGTTTGTTTTAATTTGAAAGTTGACTTAAAATTTTCGTTTCAGTGTAAACTACAGTAAGTTTGTATGTTTAGTAGAAAAGCTTTTATTATTAAAATGCAAGTTTTTGTTATTAGTAGAATACAGTAATATTTCAGTAGATAAATTAGGTTATTGGGTGAAAACCCAAAATACCCACCACCTAAATACATACTAGGTACAGTAAAATCTCTCTATAGCGGTATTGAAAGGAACGTTAGTTTTAGCCGCTATAAAGAGATTTTCACTATAGAGAGAGCTCAACCAAAACGTGTATAAAATGTGTTTTTATTTGTAAAAAGTGTTATACACTGTTTTTAATTTGAAGTATTGCTTGCAAAAGTTATTGAAATAAAACTACATGACGTACAGTCTTTAAAAAAACAATATTTATTAAACAATACTATACAAATAAAATACTGTAATTGTAAGAAAAAAGCAATATTTTGCCGAAACTACTGCAGAACCGCTTCATCAATTCCTTCAAATTCTGGCTTTCGGATTTTCTTGAAACTACTTCCTTCTTCTTTATTTGTTTCACCCAACTTTGGGGTACACTAAATCAACCACTTTTTAATGTTCTGTGCCTTCCTCGTAGCCCAGTATTGTTTCATTCGTTGTGATCTTGCTTTTCTTTCTTCGTCAGAGATTTGGATCGTTCGCCTGGATTTGACTTTGCCTTGGAACCGTTGTTTCTTGTCCTTGGTTATTGTTTTGGCTGTTCTGTCCATGAGCATAGTGTCAGTGATCTGCAGTTCTGTTATGTCTTTCTCCGTTTCTCTAAACCAAAGTGGTTTGGTTCTTCTACTGCGAAAGTAGTCAAATATTTTTTTGGTTAATCGATTTTTGTCCATTCGGAGGATGTGCCCATAAAAATCAATTCTCCTTTTTCTTATTGTGTCTGATAGTGTTTCAGTTTTTTGGTAAAGAGTTTCATTACTGATGTGGAGTAATTGGTTGTTACGGAATTTGGGGCCTAAGATTTTTCGTAATATCTTTCTTTCTTTGATCTCCAGCCTTTCAAGTGGGCCCTGCGTTGTGAGAGATAATGTTTCAGCTGCATATAAGGCTTCTGGTTTAATTACCGTATGATAATGCCTTATCTTTGTATTCCAGGAGAGGGACTTCTTGTTGTATGTGTCCTTGGTAAGTTGGAAGGTATTTCCTTATTATAATAGGTTTTTTTTATTTTATTTTTCGGTACCGTACCAACAGAAGGACTAATTAATAAAAATTTCGGCAAACTTCTACTTGCTTCACACCTTTGTCTAATTCACGCGAAACTCTATCCTTTACATCGAACAATAATTTTTTTCGTTGGACGCCATTACACTGTATTGTAAAAATATTAAACAAAAATAATTCATTGCCTGTAAAATGCACTAGTCGAAAAACACTCGATTCAGTTGACGCACTACGCACTGCTTTTAACACTCGAATGACGTGTTGGCATAGTGAAGAAATAGGGTAGAAGAGTAGGAAGTGTGCACGTTTTTTGTCGCTATAGAAAGATTCTTGGAATATATTGGCTTCATAGTACATATTTTTTTTACTTTAGGAATGGGAAGGGACAAATACATTTGCCGTTATAGAGAGATTTCCGTTATAAAGAGGTCCGTAATAGAGAGATTTTACTGCATATACATACAGTGGTATTGTTAGTTTGTCACAACTAGTATGTAGTTTAGCTACTACATACAGCTCTTGGAAATACCGACTTTTTAAAATTAAATCATGATTTTGAATTACCGCCATTTATTTCAAACAGACGAAAGAAATTTTGAGGTATTCTAAAACCTACCAAGCACTGTATTTAACAAATGTAAACGTTAATAGCACTATTAAATCTCTATATTTTGTAGACATATAGATAAAGGTTTTATTTTGAAATGTGTCAAGCCGTGTTCAAGTGAAACACGGAACACACGGTGCCTTTTAATGTAACATACAAATTAATCACACATTTTTATTGCCCACAAAATTGTTTCAAATGGGCGTATGACAGTTTGTCATGTCTTAAAAATTAGTCACAGCTACAAGTAACGTATTTTTTTTAAGCTGTACACTCGTAAAAATTGAACAAATAGTACAGAAAACCTTGGTTTTTATGGTCCAAAAAGAAATCATTTTAAAAAATTTAAAAGATGAATTTTTGAAAACCCAGTTTATTGCACATCTACACTATGAGAGATGTCACTGTACAAAATTCTAACTTCGTAGGCCTTCTGGTTCTTGAGATACAGTGGTTAGTGAGTGAATGACTTTGCCTTTTACATAAAATATACAGTATACATTACAGCGTTTACATTCTTTTGATTGTTGTCGTATCTTGCCAACAACTTATTCAGTCAACTTCTTTGAATTCGCTCCTGCGGAAGTTTTGAATAAAGAAGTAACATATAACCTAAAAAAAATTAACTTTTAACTTGATCTGAAATTGTATTGGTAAAGACATTCTCTCTCTCTCTCTCTCTCTCTCTCTCTCTCTCTCTCTATATATATATATATATATATATATATATATATATATATATATAAAAATTTTGCAAAATTCTTTCTTAGTGCACGCCTATATGGTAACATAAATGTACCCTGAAAATTTCAAGTCTCTAGCTAAAATAGTTTTGGCTCTATGTTGATTATGAATCAGTCAGTCAGTCAAAACTTCTTTTTTTAGCTATATAGACTATATATATATATATTTACATTTATGTTACCATATAGGCGTGCACTAAGAAAGAATTTTGCAAAATTTTGATTTTAACGCCATTAAACTACTTACCCAGTCCAAATTTAATAATCAACGTACAGCCAATACTATTATAGCTCGAGAATTGACATTTTCAGGTTACCTTCTTACAACAATATCAAGGTACAATAAGAAAGGATTTTGCAAAAATTTAGTTTTAATGCCATTAAACTACTTACCCAGTCCAAATTTAATAAACAACGTACAACCGAGACTATTATAGCTAGAGACTTAAAACTTTCAGGGTACCTTCTTACAACAATGTCAAGCTGCACTTAGAAAGGATTTTGCAAAAATTTGATTTTGACGCCATTACATTACTTACCCAGTCCAAATTTAATAATCAATGTACAGCCAATACTATTACAGCTAGAGACTTGCAATTTTCAGGGTACCTTCTTACAAGAATGTTAAGTTGCACTTAGAAAGGATTTTGCAAAAATTTGGTTTTAACGCCATTAAACTACTTACCCAGTCCAAATTTAATAAACAAAGTACAGTCAATACTATTATAGCTAGAGACTTGAAGTTTTCAGGGTACCTCCTTACAACAATGTTGAGATGCACTAAGAAAGAGATTTTGCAAAAATTTGACTTTAACGACATTAAAATACTTACCCAGTCCAACTTTAATAATCAACTTACAGCCGAGACTAATATAATTAGAGACTTGAAATTTTCAGGCTACCTTCTTACAACAATGTCGAAATGCACCCCGAAATAGCCCAGAAACTATAATAGCTAAAGATTTGAAATTTTCTGGTTTACCGCCACATGTAGGGATGCACTGAAAAACGATTTTCCAGTATTCAACCCGTAAAGAGGTAAAATTGAGTTACAACAATTTTTATTGGAAAAAATGTGTTTTTCTGTCCTTCTTAAAACATAACTGAGTCACTCTTAAATATAGGTAATGAAATATACTTATAACCGTTTAACAAAACTCATACCATAAAAGAGATTGAAAGGGGGTAGAAAATGTAAAAAAGGGTATACAATTTTCAAATTGAAGAAATATTTGTTTTGGATCAGTATATTCTAGAAATATGCTATGAATCACAAATAATGAAACACATATATCAACATTTTTTCGAATTCATTTTTTAAAGGAATAAAAATGTAAAAAGAGGTATAATTATAGAAAAAAAGAGTGTTTTCATTGGAGAAAATATTTTTATCGGCTTTTCTTAAAAGTAAACAAAATATTTTAAAACACAGATTATGATCCAATTCAGCATCCCCCTCCGTATTCATCCTCTAAAAGAACACAAAAATATAAATGAGGTATAAATGTTTGCATTGGAGAGAAATATTTTTTATCAGATTTTCTTAAATTCGAATGGAACACGTTTGAAGACAATAAAACAATATATTCAGGTTATAATATTGTTTCATATTCACTGTAAAATAATCATGAGTTTAGATGATCACGCTTTTATTAATATATTTTTTTGTGTTTCTAAATTATTACATTACTGAAGCAGTTTAAGTTTCGTGGGCGAAGCCGCGACAGGTAATGCTAGTATGTATATGTATTTTATATACATATACATACAAGTACATGTTAGTGTGTATATATATATATATATAAACACAAAGCACATATATATATACTAGCATTACCCTTCGCGGCTATATATATATATATATATATATATATATATATATATATATAAAATATTGATATAAATTGTTTATTTGTGTTAAATAAAAATAGACACTTTCATGCAAATAACCTATACATACAATAATTATTACCAAAACCCGGCACTTACCCAGTAATCAGAGATTAAAAAATATTAATCCAAATTAAAATATTTATTTTTTTGTGTATGGGTTATTAATTAATATAATATAAGATTTTTGTGTTGTATTTCTTGATATAGTATATTATTTCATACAATTATTTTTATTTGAAAAAGAGGAAAACTCTAAAACCCTAAAAGTTAATTTTGGATAACCTCTAAAAACATTTAGTGAATTAATGAAATCGGCTACAATTTGTCAGTTGTACTTTTAGATCTATTCTCAACTTCGGTTCACCAGATTTTGCTAAAATGTTAGTCGTAAGATGTATAACATTATATGTAACCAATTTAAACACTAAAATAAACGTGACTCTCTTTAGAGCTTTTAATTTGTCGACGTACTTTCAAGGCGTACATTTATTTAACGTATTACACTTTCTTCAGTTATCACGTATGACAAAAATTTGAACAGAACCGATTTGGGGAAATTATTTTTCAATAACTTCAACTTTCCCTATATTATTTTGCAATATCTTTTCCTAATCTTGTTTAGGAGAAAAGGCATGAAATATGATTTCTTTGTGTTATTAAGTGTTATTTACACTTTTTCAAATTCTGTAATTCATGTAAGAAAATTTACGCGTCGTTTATTTTGGGTTGTACAGTGAAGGCATAATTACTCACAAGGAACAAAAAATCTACGTAACAGTTCTTTATGACAAAACAGTCCACTAGAGTAAGTAGGTCCATCTTGAATTGATATTTATGACCGCACAATTATGCAGCTTGTATTTGGCCCTTCTCCCTTACTGGAACACCCGTAACACAACTGTTGAATATTTAAATGGCTAAATGATTCACAGTTTATTTATTCACACATATCCTGAATGTATCAAAACAAATATTTATTTAAATGTTTACCAAGAGAAATTCCTGTGTTATTCCGCTTGTGAATATTGTATGTGTTTCTGTATACACACAGCTGAAAAGGTGCATTCAATTATAATAGCAAAATAAATAAGCAATAAATATTTTAAAATATTCGCCTCGCATTTGTCCTATAAATAAAAAAAAGCAGAAAAATGCAACGGTTTTATTCAGCGCTATAGTGCTGCGGCTGGTGGAGTATTGTTAGTTTATCTGCAACAAACAGCTGATTTTTACAACATTCCACGCAAATACGTACAGTTGTCTACGTATTTTTAAATACAATCCAATTCTTGTAAGTTACGTACATATAATAGAGTCTCTATTAACCGTCTGTTTCTATTAACCGTCAGGTTAATTCCCTGTTATCTGAAATTTTTTTAAAACAGTCTTCCATTGTAAAGAAATTATACTAAACAGTAAAAATAATCATCTAGACATCTAGAAGAAAAATAACGTATTTATAGCATAGGCGAGGACAGTTGATCTAATTGTTACCCTAAGCACACAAACATTGATAATCGAAAATTATAATTTCACGATCCTCACATGAAATAGAAATACTTCAAACAGCGTCAACAAATTCCTAAAGAGTGCATGAATGTTTCTATTGAAACATAAACACTCCCATACTATTTATGATAACACCTTTCAGCGTATAAGTCGATCACGTAATGCTCAAGTGAATGGCATGCGCAGTGCTCTCGCACATGTTACATGAATACGTGTCAAAAAGTTAAGTAACGTTAATTTACTGTGTTAAAGACCTATATATGTGAAATTTCTATAATACAAAATGTTGTTATTTTTACGGATCGCCGGAAGTACGGATGGTTATCCGTCTATTCTGATCCGAGAATGACGGTTAATCGAGACTATACCGTACTTCTTTATAATTTCTGTACAAACCTGTAATAACGAGATAATAACAGCTGTTATTAATAAATGGTGCAAAAACATAAACAAAATGTCTCATATTCGATTATTTTCTCGGTTTGAAAGCTATCGACAACTTGAAAACTGGCCTAAATTCTCAAAATCGGTACATCAGATTTTGTTCAATGTTTAATCATACAGCATTTTAACAATAAGTCAGTTTATCAAATTTGAATTAATAGAATAAACAGTGTGTGTGTGTGTGTGTGTGTGTGTGTGTGTGTGTGTGTGTGTGTGTGTGTGTGTGTGTGTGTGTGTGTGTTGCAGCCATAAGCTTTTCCCTTTCTAGTATCAGTTTAATTTGTGGCCTATGGGCATAATATTATTGAAATATGGGCATTATATATATATATATATATATATATATATATATATATATATATATATATATATTATGTATGTATACATACATAAGTTGTTTTAAAAAATTGCAAAAAAAAAGTAAGGATATGATTTTACATACAAAAGGAAAGAAAACAAGGTTGTTATAAAGGTATGTGTTAAAGAGCTTAGCTTCCCGTCTATCTGTCTCTATGTATGTGATTGTTAAAGAAAAATGTATTAAAATAACCCTTTACACTACACAAATGAAATTCCATACACCTGCCTACGTTGACAAGACAAAATTAGACGTAAAACGATGACAAAACATTTCGTCTGTTTTCATTATGGCGGCTGCCATTAATTTAAAATTTAATTTTAATTTAATTTTTAAATTAATTAACGCAAAATCGAAATGGTTTATAAAATATTCTGAAAAAGTTTTTGTTTTTTTTGTGTTACAAATCTAACAACGTTCGTTTCAAAGTAATCGAATGTAAACAACTGAACCGTGTTATCAAACATGATGGCATATGTTATTATAATACTAAAACATTAATGCAGACTCAATGTTTTCCCAGTTTTACACACACAACACTATATATATATATATATATATATATATATATATATATATATATATATTATAACGTGTGTATATAACAGTTAACAAAATTATTTTTATAACTGGTAATTCAAAACCTTTAAAAAATTTAAAAACTCCTTTACTTTGCGTTAACAAAAATATAATTTCACCATGGAAACTTTAAATATGTATAAATTAACATTTAAAATTTTCAAATATTTTTCAGGAATGGTTTTCATTTTTATTTTAAATTAAATTTGTAAATGAAAAATACTAATTTATGCTGATTACAACAGTCATATATGACTGTTTCAAATATGAGGTAAGCTAATAAATGGTCGCCATTTTGAAACAGATAAACGCATTTCACCGGGTAACAAATTTGTTCAACCTCTTGCCAAATCACGTGCGTTATTAATTTTGTTAGTTCCAGGAGATCCGGCAGAACAGCTGTGCGCCATGGTTATTTTATTGTTTCATTTCAACAATGAATTACTCAGTTAAACTTGACACCTTAAAACCAAGATTAAGCCAGGTTGAGTAACCAGCAACCTCATTTAGACGAGTGATTTCGTTCTTTGCCATAAATCACAGCCGGGTTTCCGTTTCTTCTTCAATTTCTTCCACCCCATTAATTTGATCTATTCTCGGAACAGCTGTTCAAGTATCAGTGGTTTTTAATTTGCTTTATTCTGTGCTTAATTATGCTTCATATTAGTGGTACTTGGTTAAAATTGGAAAAGTACTACGCGCAACTGTCTCGCCGACGAGATGAAATTAAATTTTTAAAAAATTTGGTAAATAAGTTTTAAGAAGTGATATGACTAATATTTTATTTTTGTTCAATATTAATTCTTTTAACTTTACCTTTATTCATTGCTATGACTTCCTATTCATCTATGACATCCTGTGTTCAGGTAGGCCTATTAGATATCTCCTCTATGGGTTCTTCTTAGCGACGTTTCACTGGGAAAATGAGCTATTGGAGCGGCCATCTTAATAAGATCTAAACCCAGAACGTTGAAATGAGCACCGATCTAGACCTCTTAGATCACTTTTTGAGGGATATTTAAAGTTAACATATATTTAATTGTGTGTGTGTGTGTGTTTTGGCACGATCACGTTTGCAATTTTAGTGCGATTTGATTCAAACTTAGCACAAAAATCGATTATGAACAAGTTCGTCAACCAACATATTCGTTTAACAGTTTCAAATTGGCGGCCATTTCAAATTTTAAAAAAATCAACGTTTTTGTTTTAAATTATTTAGAAATCTGATTTTACAGGTTTAAAAATTCCATTTACTGTATTAGCATTTTTAATTTTATAAATCCGTTGAATTAAGAAACTTTTTGACAAACGGTCGTGGTGAAATTAGAATTTTAAAATGGGAAAGATATAGAAAAGTACTTTTAGAAATTCTCTTGTATCATGGTAACACTCAGATATGATATATATCTGTGTGTGTGTGTGTGTGTGTGTGTGCGTGCGTGTGTGCGTGCGTGCGTGCGTGTGTGTGTGTGACAATGGCAGAGAGAGAGAGAGAGAGAGAGAGAGAGAGCGCTGGTTGAGTTAATTGAAAATTGGCATACAATTCAATGTTCGTAATAGCGTGGACAATTTCGTTAAATCGTTTTCAAATGAGGGCCATTTAAACCCAAACTTTTTTTATTTTACAATTATGCTTTTTAGCCTTATTTCACATGGTTTTTGTTAATTCGACGTCATAACCAATGTTAAAATCTACATAAAATAGCATCTTAGAATTTCAATGGCTTTCGTGTGGGTTCATTTCGAACTTTCAATGTAACTTGAAAATTTAAACTGCTTCTTTATGTGGGTTTTAAAGCTGTTTGTAACGGTGAAATCAGTTGAAGAAAGTGTAGTGTAAAAAAAATTATTATATTGTTCTGTAATTAAATTTTTTTTTGAAAATTTGCTTGCAGCAAGTCAGAGCTCGAATGCAACTTACTCACGAACCTTTAATGCACTTAAAATCTGGTGCACTAGCTTGTGTTACGGATCTGTACGTATATTGTAATAACATTTGTAAACAATGATTGAGAAAATAGATCGATTCCTGGTATTATGTCAATAGTTTCTGACCAAAAAACTATAGCTTCGTTTTTTATGCCATAGGTCATAAAAATAATAATAACTAACACATTTTAATAGTGATTTAAATTTGAAGAAATGTAAGATACTATTACGTAGACTATTAAGAAAATTCAACTTTTTATATATCATAATCATATTTTTGCGACATCCTTTCTGACTTTGGCACTAAATATAAACATAATAGAACGATAACCCTTATTAGTGCTTTGTGAGCTCTCGCTGCTGGCGGCATCTTGTGGCAGGGTGTTCATCTACATTTGAATACATTATAGTATTGACTATTTTCTCAAAGGTCTCCACCCCTTGTCCTTGCAGACACTACAATTACTTGAACTTTGGCCGCTAATATCGAGCACACTTTTTATAATGGTGGCTGTACTCCTAGTCCGTTTATATTCAGTTGTTCCGGCCTCCCTCAGAATCGTCGCCATTTACCTGGATCTCTTGCAGCAGTCCGCTATCCTCTGTCACTAAATGTTCTCGCGTTTCGATTCACTACATTGGTTCATCTTAGTTTTGGTCGCTAATATCGAGCACACTTTTTATAATGGTGGCTGTACTCCTAGTCGGTTTATATTCAGTGGTTCCGGCCTCCCTCAGAATCGTCGCCATTTACCTGGGTCTCTTGCAGCAGTCCGCTATCCTCTGTCACTGAATGTTCTCGCGTTTCGATTCACTACATTGGTTCATCTTAGTTTTGGCCGCTAATATCGAGCACACTTTTTATAATGGTGGCTGTACTCCTAGTCGGTTTATATTCAGTGGTTCCGGCCTCCCTCAGAATCGTCGCCATTTACCTGGGTCTCTTGCAGCAGTCCGCTATCCTCTGTCACTAAATGTTCTCGCGTTTCGATTCACTACATTGGTTCATCTTAGTTTTGGCCGCTAATATCGAGCACACTTTTTATAATGGTGGCTGTACTCCTAGTCGGTTTATATTCAGTGGTTCCGGCCTCCCTCAGAATCGTCGCCATTTACCTGGGTCTCTTGCAGCAGTCCGCTATCCTCTGTCACTAAATGTTCTCGCGTTTCGATTCACTACATTGGTTCATCTTAGTTTTGGCCGCTAATATCGAGCACACTTTTATAATGGTGGCTGTACTCCTAGTCGGTTTATATTCAGTGGTTCCGGCCTCCCTCAGAATCGTCGCCATTTACCTGGGTCTCTTGCAGCAGTCCGCCATCCTCTGTCACTAAATGTTCTCGCGTTTCGATTCACTACATTGGTTCATCTTAGTTTTGGCCGCTAATATCGAGCACACTTTTTATAATGGTGGCTGTACTCCTAGTCCGTTTATATTCAGTGGTTCCGGCCTCCCTCAGAATCGTCGCCATTTACCTGGGTCTCTTGCAGCAGTCCGCCATCCTCTGTCACTGAATGTTCTCGCGTTTCGATTCACTACATTGGTTCATCTTAGTTTTGGCCGCTAATATCGAGCACACTTTTTTATAATGGTGGCTGTACTCCTAGTCTAGTCGGTTATATTCAGTGGTTCCGGCCTCCTCAGAATCGTCGCCATTTACCTGGGTCTCTTGCAGCAGTCCGCTATCCTCTGTCACTGAATGTTCTCGCGTTTCGATTCACTACATTGGTTCATCTTAGTTTTGGCCGCTAATATCGAGCACACTTTTTATAATGGTGGCTGTACTCCTAGTCGGTTTATATTCAGTGGTTCCGGCCTCCCTCAGAATCGTCGCCATTTACATGGGTCTCTTGCAGCAGTCCGCTATCCTCTGTCACTGAATGTTCTCGCGTTTCGATTCACTACATTGGTTCATCTTAGTTTTGCCGCTAATATCGAGCACACTTTTTATAATGGTGGCTGTACTCCTAGTCGGTTTATATTCAGTGGTTCCGGCCTCCCTCAGAATCGTCGCCATTTACCTGGGTCTCTTGCAGCAGTCCGCTATCCTCTGTCACTAAATGTTCTCGCGTTTCGATTCACTACATTGGTTCATCTTAGTTTTGGCCGCTAATATCGAGCACACTTTTTATAATGGTGGCTGTACTCCTAGTCGGTTTATATTCAGTGGTTCCGGCCTCCCTCAGAATCGTCGCCATTTACCTGGGTCTCTTGCAGCAGTCCGCTATCCTCTGTCACTAAATGTTCTCGCGTTTCGATTCACTACATTGGTTCATCTTAGTTTTGGCCGCTAATATCGAGCACACTTTTTATAATGGTGGCTGTACTCCTAGTCGGTTTATATTCAGTGGTTCCGGCCTCCTCAGAATCGTCGCCATTTACCTGGGTCTCTTGCAGCAGTCCGCCATCCTCTGTCACTAAATGTTCTCGCGTTTCGATTCACTACATTGGTTCATCTTAGTTTTGGCCGCTAATATCGAGCACACTTTTTATAATGGTGGCTGTACTCTAGTCTAGTCGGTTTATATTCAGTGGTTCCGGCCTCCCTCAGAATCGTCGCCATTTACCTGGGTCTCTTGCAGCAGTCCGCCATCCTCTATCACTAAATGTTCTCGCGTTTCGATTCACTACATTGGTTCATCTTAGTTTTGGCCGCTAATATCGAGCACACTTTTTTATAATGGTGGCTGTACTCCTAGTCGGTTTATATTCAGTGGTTCCGGCCTCCTCAGAATCGTCGCCATTTACCTGGGTCTCTTGCAGCAGTCCGCTATCCTCTGTCACTAAATGTTCTCGCGTTTCGATTCACTACATTGGTTCATCTTAGTTTTGGCCGCTAATATCGAGCATACTTTTTATAATGGTGGCTGTACTCCTAGTCGGTTTATATTCAGTGGTTCCGGCCTCCCTCAGAATCGTCGCCATTTACCTGGGTCTCTTGCAGCAGTCCGCTATCCTCTGTCACTAAATGTTCTCGCGTTTCGATTCACTACATTGGTTCATCTTAGTTTTGGCCGCTAATATCGAGCATACTTTTTATAATTGTGGCTGTACTCCTAGCCGGTTTATAGTCAGTGGTTCCGGCCTCCCTCAGAATCGTCGCCATTTACCTGGGTCTCTTGCAGCAGTCCGCCATCCTCTGTCAGTAAATGTTCTCGCGTTTCGACTCACTACATTTGCCCATCTTAATTTAGGCCGCCCACTTGTTATTTTCCACACAAGTGTCAGGGAATATATTTCCTTGACGATGTATTTTCTTTTCTCATCCATTCTGACAACAGAATGTTTGGCAGTACATCGAGGAGGACTACTTATCACAGAAGAACTACAAAACAGCCTACCAACACCCGAAACTACAAGACACTGCAACTTGCTTTCGAGAAAATAGGAGGAATTTGGCCAACGTTTTACTGACAGTTCCGAACCGAAAGAGTGTCTCTCCAGGCCGCGGCCGATCTGGTAAATGACCGGATTTCTCCCGGAGACTACAACAGATTACAGCTTTTAGAGCTGCACACATGTGTAGATTTACAAGCGATGCCCTTGTCGAAATTCATTGATGTGTAAAAAAACGTTGTTGAGTTTTCTAACAATTCGTGTCATACGTTTGTCATATATATTTATATTCCTTAAATAAATCACTTGTTGAACAAACTTATTTAAACGTGTTTCATTAAAACATTGGAATATTTTAATTCATCGCGAAAGAGTTTGTGTAATGTGTTTGCACATTTACGATCAATGTAGTTAATAGATTGTCTAAAGTTTAATGTACGGGAAATGTGCAAACAAAAGTGGCGAGAACAATGGATTGGAGGAGAACGCTTTCAAATAGAATATTTCACGAGGAAAATTAACATTTTACCAGTTACAAAGAATATACAAATAATAATGGAGGTCATGGTCAATTATAAGCGATAAAATATTGAAGCTGTATATGGTGTCTTGTTTGGTTTAGCGTTGTTAAAACGTGTCTTTAATAAGTAGCTTTTTATCTATTGCTACATTTTTTTTGCATTCTTGCGTTTTAATCATGGTAACAGTATTAGATAGCGCTTTTTTAAACAGCGTTTTTAAATAGCGCGGTTTTTTTAAACCGAGACACGTACCTGTCTCGCTGAGGTGATAGGAGCGAAATTCCAAAAGTATTTGTCGTTATCATATCCTGTTTTGAAATTCGGATTTTTACTACCAAACTCATCATAGAAATCAAATTATATTAGCTTTAAACATCTGAATTTTTTTTTAAGCAAATTGTACATAGAAACTACACTGAAAATACGAAAATGAACCCTGACTACCGTCAAATTATATTTTTTAATTTCAACGGATTTTAAAAATTAAAAATGCCAACGTATGCAGTTTTTAACGCTTATTAAGGTGGTTAAATCAAATTTCTCCAAAGATATAAGACAAACAAGTTATGAATTTTTAAAGTTTTAAGATTTGAAATGGCCGAAATTTTGAAATTGTCGAACTAAATTTGTTGTTTAACGAACTTTTCCAAGTTCGTAAGTATATATAGGCCTATATATATATATATATATATATATATATATATATATATATATATATATATATATATATATGTGTGTGTGTGTGTGTGTGTGTGTGTGTGTGTGTGTGTTTTGCGATGCCAAAAAAGGTGGAAAAAATCTTTTATATACTATCTGGGGTAGGGTATCGTCATTACCCCAGAGTGTGGGACTCAAGTTAAGCTCAAACTCGAGCTCAGATTCAAATTAAGATATATTGCTACCCCTAAAAAAACCATCAAAAGCATTTCTCTTCTGTAAACCCCCCCATAGAACCGCCACCAGGCATTACTTCGTGGGAAGGTAGACTGGCTGACCGCCTACTCTTCTACAGAGTTGGCTCTCCTTTCTCGATCCTCAGCCCTCAACCTCTTCATGACCACTGCAGAGAATCCCGCAATGGCCCTCCAGTTGTCCTCTGAAATCATTATTGTCGCAACTAGACTTTCCGGTGTAATGCTGCCTCGCAGATATGTTTGCAGCTTCATCCTTTCCTCGTCGAATCTCCGATACCGGAAAAACACATGCTCCGCGTCTTCCTCCACTGCTGGAAGACAGAGGGGACAAGCCGAGTCTGTTTCCAGCCTGAAACGGAAAAAGTAAGCTCGGAAGCAACCGTGTCCAGTGAGAATCTGTGTGAGATAGAAGTCCACCTCCCCATGATCCCTTTTGCACCAATCGTGGATATTACCTATGAGTTGGTATGTCCATCGTTCATTTGTTGATTAGTCCCACTGTCGCTGCCATGTCCCCACGGTCCGATTTCGCTCCTCTGTAATTGCCATTGTATGACTATACCGCGGCTCAGCACTTCGCTTGCGCCAGTAGAGCCACCAGCTCTTTCATCAGTCACCAGCTCTATTGGTGTGTGTGTGTGTGTGTGTGTGTGTGTGTGTGTGTGTGTGTGTGTGTGTGTGTGTGTGTGTGTGTGTGTGTGTGTGTGTGTGTGTGTGTGTGTGTGTGGTGTTGTGTGTAGTGCGTGCGTGTGTAGGGGGTTGCTCCAGTAGCCTATGGAAATTCGATCATAAACACCGTGTTTTATGATGAGTGGTCCTCGATGTTCTGCCGAACAACGATATTTGACCTGTACTTATCCTCGAAATTATGTCGGGAGCCAACATTTATTAGAAATTCATTGTTAAAACCAGAGAAGCACCAATCAGGTAAAAGTTTTATGTGTACGGGAGATGCGACGTGGTGCGTCGGCAATAATGCCTGGGCAGAAATGTGATAATGTAGCATATTTTAGATCCGAGATACGCGAGCACTAAGAAACCAGTCGGAAGCGAGTATTGGTTGACGGGAGAATTGTGAACTAGGCTGTCCGAAGTCCGGCGTTGGAACCTGGAAGAGAGGTTAGGAAAGTTAGTGTGGATGTTTACAGTGTAAGCGGAACTAGATTGGGCAAGTCAGGTGCTATGTTGTTCAGGCTATGACAGCTACCATTTTGTAACGGTCGCTGTGTATAGGACTTGCAAGGGTTGTCTATTTTCGTGAAAAATATCGATTGTCAATTTTTGATGTTTTTTTTACTCTCGGGGTCTTTTTCTTTCATTTAAAACTAAAATTATTCATTTTCGTTGAATATTTTTTGTTTTACGATCATTTTTGTAATAGGCTGTACCATATGTTGGATATGTTTCAAAATTCGCCAACCGAGTACAATGTCCGGTACCTTCACTACCTTGGAGATGGGGATAGTGCATCTTGTTCAGCAGTGGTTTGAGGTAAACCATATGGTCCCGAGGTTTCTGTTGAAAAACTTGAATGTGTCGGGCATGTTCAAAAGTATATGGGGACTCGACTCCGAAAATTGAAAACCTAGCTTGGTAAAACGAGATTTTCTGATGGAAACCTATTGGAGGGCGTGGACCCCTCACTGATGTCACCATAAATGAAATACAAATGTATTATGGTCTGGCATTTGGGAGAAATGCAGCAAAGACTAGACGAAATGAAGCAAGCAGAGTGGGCTAATTTTTTCCACTTAGGATCCGGAAATTAACACCCCGCTCATGAACTCTGTCCCAAAGCCGATAATAGTCGGTGTAAGTACCGGAAAGCAGTTATGAATCAAGAGATATATGACCGCAATCAACATACCCATCTTCCACAGGCTGTAATGGTTGAAATAAAACTTATATTCAGAGATTTGGCCCACCCAGACCTGCCCAGTAAATGTTTGCATGGTGGAACACAAAATCCATCTGAAGCGCTAAACAACCTCATTTGGTCTCGTATTCCTAAATCTACATTTGTTTTGCGAAACACTTTAGAATTATGTGTTATGAGGCAATAGTATCTTTTAATAATGGAAAAATTGTAAAATGCAAAATTTTGAGTTGCTTTAGCAATTTCTCCTGGCAACAATTGCATTGATTTCTTGAGAAAGGCGGATGAATTAAGAATCAAGAGAGCCGAGAAAAGTATCATTGAAATCGAAAAGAAATGTCGCCAGGCCCAACATCTAGCAAGGATAAGGTTGGAAGACATGTATGAAGAAGAGGAGGACCCAGACAGACCTTCCTATGGAGATCTATTAAATGTAAATAAACATAATAGTCTTGTCTATGTTTTCTTTATTTGCGCTTTAGAGAAAACTATGTTTTTCAACGCTTACGAACATGTATTTTCCAAGTTATAACAGATATTAACAAGATTTGTTTAAAAATTTGTTTTTTAATTATAGGCTAGTTCTTTAATTTAAATTGATGAATTTGATATATCTTTTCTCAAAAGAATTTCATGTGGTATTGTATATAATCTTTATTGATTTTTTAGAGCTTATTTTTGAAAAAAATCACTAAAAATGTAGTTCTTAAGGTAAAGAAAAATGCTCAGTATAAATGAAACTTCCTTGAATGAGAAACAAAACAAAACAAAATTCATAGTGATATTTTGTATGGTTCAGGAGAAAAATGTTCCTGAAGTTAGAGAAATTAACATGGGCGGGAATGGGACATCCGACACCCCTTATAAGCTATTACCAAAACAGATTTTGTGTTTAAATTTTAAATACACTTTTAACTGATCATAGGTAACAATATTAAAAGATCCTTTGTTCTGTGATATATTGTAGTCAACTTACTTCAATTTTTTTACAATTAGTTCTTCGTACGTTTATACAAAGTGCATTACACAAATGTAGCGCTATCTGGCTTACTGCCAAAAATTCTAAAATTTTGCACCAATATTGCTGGAATATTCGGTTAGAACACAAGGGAATAAGTTTTAAATTAGTTATTTTAAGAACGTAAAGATCAATTTTGAGTTAAAACGGCGAGAATCCTCTAAGTGAAACTACTATAAGTAAACTTTGTTTCAGCTGACTATCAGCTGTTTACTTTTAACACCTATCCTTTTTTTTAGTCAGGTGTTTTCTGTGTATTAACTTTAAGGTTATGTTTTTATCTCATAACACAGCATATATACTGTATGTTAAAATAAACATTGACTATAAATATTCATGGCTTTTTTGCTATAACCTCAATTTAAAATCCATTTACATGCACGAGTACAAAAGCTAAGCTCATATCGCAACTGGATTTGTAAATGAACGCTATTATATGAGTCAGTCCATATCTGCGCCTGGCCAGGCTTTCCCGTCTGCCGGTTATTGGTCAGGATGTACCGATGAGGTAGTCCTAGGCGGCTTTGTACTGATCCCCATCCCGGCAAAACTAATCAAGCCGGCTGTCGCATTCATACTGCCACGTGTATCACAAGAATCTAAGCCTTTTAATTCGCTACGTTATATAGAGGGACGTTATACAGAGTACGTTGTCCACTTCGTACTATCTTCATTTTATTTTCGTAAATCGCTTCTGAAGCACAGCCGATCATTGTTGGATAGTAAATACTCAATCTTCGATCGCCAACTGTTATGGATTAAACACGTTTAAAAAAAAAAATGATTTGTAGTAATATCCAATATGATTTTGAGCCAGTAGCCGCATGGCGTTGCCCGTGAAATTCAAACGTTTTCATTGTGAATGTTTCATGAAAACAGAGATAATTTTCTGCTAACTATTTAATTGAAACAAATCTAAAAAAAAAATTAAAATCCGGTTTCGAGATGTTTTTGTCAAACACCTTTATTCACCTATTCTTCTATTCACCTGTTAAGAATTTCAAATCTCTGCATACTATAGATTTTTTTTTTATTTTAAGACGAAAAGCACATTGAGGTTTTTTTTGGTGTTTAACGTCCGACTATTGTGCACACTTGGGCTAATGCAGACGATGGGATGATTTATAGCGTATGAAAAATCGCCTCCCTAAATGTAAGTATGAGTGTAAAGTATTAAAGTCGTAAGTGTAGTGTTGTAAGTGTAAGTGTGTGTTAGACTCGGGTACCGCGAGGGACGTCTAAATTCTTTCAACAGGTGCAGCTAGTCTGCATCCCCTGCGGAGTGCTATTTGACTGCACACTATAGGCCCTACATGGAATTTCGGACCCGGTACCCAAAATCTGATACGGGCATCTTATTACGGATTAAGTTAATTTTTTTCTATGAAGTAAAAAAAGTTGGTCACTCTACGCCTATAATGGGTTTTATTTTATTTACTGTTTGGTTTTATTGTCTGTTGAATATTAATTTTTACAGTTAACAAATATTTTTCGAAGTTTTTTTATCTAAAATACCTCTCCCCCCCCTTAAAAAAATATCACGCCCGGGCCACGAGCCCCTGCAGATCTCGGGCTCTGGACCCTTAGGTGTATTTGGACACACACACCAGACAGACACACACACACGCATGCGCTAATGTTATTGAAACATGGGTATTAACCCCAAAATGTTTTCAATAACTACTGTACATTCTGAAGATACTGGCATTATTTGAATAATGTACAAAACAACCTTAATATTGAAAACGAGAAGTTTTTTTAAGTTGTTTACGTGTAGAGCAAACTTTTGTAGTTGTTCATTACGTTCAGCATAAAACATAAATTGGTACGAAGTCGTGTAACATTATTATCATATTTGAAAAAAAAGTTAGGTCCAACATGGTGGCCGAAAATACCAGCTTTGTCAAAATTACGTATTAACTACGCAACAATGAGTCTCACGAGTTAGGACGCAGTCTTTCGATTTCAAATGACGTAGATTCGACCACGCTTTAAGACAAAGCTCAGTACGGAAGTCATAAAAAGCTCGTGGTCCTTAAGTAAATTGTTAGAAAGGACTTCTCAGACCTAACTTCGTTTGGTGAAATAAGGCGAAACAGACAATGGTTTCCGATTCTTCGGAAGCGATGTTTGAAGAAATGTAAATAAAATTAAAGAGGAGACACTGAAAATCATTCGGTATAACAGAATAAAACCCAAATAAAACAGAATAAAACAGAATATCGTAGCAAAAGAAGATTTTAAAAACGGTTCATTACATAGAGTTAATAGTAGAAAAAATGTGGGAACATTAAAATCCACTCTGTTTTTTGTAATTTTAACTGAAAAAGTTTGGTTTAGCGGAGGGACCTCTGAACCCAAAAATATTAATTAACATCACTCTGTGAACTCGTATACGGAACTTATACTCATTTGGTTCAAATTTGGTAAACTAAATTGGTCATACCTTAAAGTTTTTCTTTCACTATATGAGTTCAGTATGCGAATTGGTGTTTACTAAGTTAAATAAGGAACTTTTGCTTGATAGATCCGGCCAGCAACTTTTAGTTGATAGATCCAGCCAGCAAGTTTTAGTTGATAGATCCAGCCAGCAAGTTTTAGTTGATAGATCCAGCCAGCAAGTTTTAGTTGATAGATCCAGTCAGCAAGTTTTAGTTGATAGATCCAGCCAGCAACTTTTAGTTGATAGATCCAGCCAGCAAGTTTTAGTTGATAGGTCCAGCCAGCAAGTTTTAGTTGATAGATCCAGCCAGCAACTTTTAGTTGATAGATCCAGCCAGCACCTTTTAGTTGATAGATCCAGCCAGCAAGTTTTAGTTGATAGGTCCAGCCAGCAAGTTTTAGTTGATAGGTCCAGCCAGCAAGTTTTAGTTGATAGATACAGCCAGCAACTTTTAGTTGATAGATCCAGCCAGCAAGTTTTAGTTGATAGGTCCAGCCAGCAAGTTTTAGTTGATAGATCCAGCCAGCAAGTTTTAGTTGATAGATCCAGTCAGCAAGTTTTAGTTGATAGGTCCAGCCAGCAAGTTTTAGTTGATAGGTCCAGCCAGCAACTTTTAGTTGATAGATCCAGCCAGCAAGTTTTAGTTGATAGATCCATACAGCAAGTTTTAGTTGATAGATCCAGTCAGCAAGTTTTAGTTAATAGATCCATACAGCAAGTTTTAGTTGATAGATCCTGTCAGCAAGATTTAGTTGATAGATCCAGCCAGCAAGTTTTAGTTGATAGATCCATACAGCAAGTTTTAGTTGATAGATCCATACAGCAAGTTTTAGTTGAAAGATCCAACAGCAAGTTTTAGTTGATAGATCCATACAGCAATTTTTAGTTGATAGATCCATACAGCAAGTTTTAGTTGATAGATCCAGCCAGCAAGTTTTAGTTGATAGATCCAGCCAGCAAGTTTTAGTTGATAGATCCAGCCAGCAAGTTTTAGTTGATAGATCCAGCCAGCAAGTTTTAGTTGATAGATCCAGCCAGCAACTTTTAGTTGATAGATCCAGCCAGCAAGTTTTAGTTGATCGATCCAGCCAGCAAGTTTTAGTTGATAGATCCAGCCAGCAAGTTTTAGTTGATAGATCCAGCCAGCAAGTTTTAGTTGATAGATCCAGCCAGCAAGTTTTAGTTGATAGATCCAGCCAGCAAGTTTTAGTTGATAGATCCAGCCAGCAAATTTTAGTTGATAGATCCAGCCAGCAAGTTTTAGTTGATAGATCCAGCCAGCAAGTTTTAGTTGATAGATCCAGCCAGCAAGTTTTAGTTGATAGATCCATACAGCAAGTTTTAGTTGATAGATCCAGTCAGCAAGTTTTAGTTGATAGATCCAGCCAGCAAGTTTTAGTTGATAGATCCAGCCAGCAAGTTTTAGTTGATAGATCCAGCCAGCAAGTTTTAGTTGATAGATCCATACAGCAAGTTTTAGTTGATAGATCCAGTCAGCAAGTTTTAGTTGATAGATCCAGTCAGCAAGTTTTAGTTGATAGATCCAGTCAGAAAGTTTTAGTTGATAGATCCATACAGCAAGTTTTAGTTGATAGGTCCAGTCTGCAAGTTTTAGTTGATAGATCCAGTCAGCAAGTTTTAGTTGATAGATCCATACAGCAAGTTTTAGTTGATAGATCCAGCCAGCAAGTTTTAGTTGATAGGTCCAGTCAGCAAGTTTTAGTTGATAGGTCCAGTCAGCAAGTTTTAGTTGATAGGTCCAGCCAGCAAGTTTTAGTTGATAGGTCCAGCCAGCAAGTTTTAGTTGATAGGTCCAGCCAGCAAGTTTTAGTTGATAGATCCAGCCAGCAAGTTTTAGTTGATAGGTCCAGCCAGCAACTTTTAGTTTAGGCTATAGATCCAGCCAGCAAGTTTTAGTTGATAGGTCCAGCCAGCAACTTTTAGTTTAGGCTATAGATCCAGCCAGCAAGTTTTAGTTGATAGGTCCAGCCAGCAACTTTTAGTTTAGGCTATAGATCCAGCCAGCAAGTTTTAGTTGATAGGTCCAGCCAGCAACTTTTAGTTTAGGCTATAGATCCAGCCATCAAGTTTTAGTTGATAGGTCCAGCCAGCAACTTTTAGTTTAGGCTATAGATCCAGCCAGCAAGTTTTAGTTGATAGGTCCAGCCAGCAAGTTTTAGTTGATAGGTCCAGCCTGCAAGTTTTAGTTGATAGGTCCAGCCAGCAACTTTTAGTTTAGGCTATAGATCCAGCCAGCAAGTTTTAGTTGATAGATCCAGTCAGCAAGTTTTAGTTGATAGGTCCAGCCTGCAAGTTTTAGTTGATAGATCTAGCCAGCAAGTTTTAGTTGATAGGTCCAGCCAGCAAGTTTTAGTTGATAGGTCCAGCCAGCAAGTTTTAGTTGATAGATCCAGCCAGCAAGTTTTAGTTGATAGGTCCAGCCAGCAAGTTTTAGTTGATAGGTCCAGCCAGCAACTTTTAGTTTAGGCTATAGATCCAGCCAGCAAGTTTTAGTTGATAGGTCCAGCCAGCAACTTTTAGTTTAGGCTATAGATCCAGCCAGCAAGTTTTAGTTGATAGGTCCAGCCAGCAACTTTTAGTTTAGGCTATAGATCCAGCCAGCAACTTTTAGTTGATTCGTTAGGATTCTTGAACCTTCAATTCCTTTTGTTTCATGTTAGGTACAGTGTCTCGAGTTAGCATTCTTTACATACAGCCAAAATTTGAGTAAAATAAAACAAACTGGTTTGGAGAAATTAGTCGGATTTTCCAAACCACACAATTTATAGTGTCCTTCGAAACCAGACCTGTTAATGAAATAATTAAATGCCAGAAAGTTTGTGTAATATATTTGTAGCATTTGTTTATCCCATAATATATACCATGACAACTGATCATGCGTAAAATGTCTGTTTTAGTGTCAAAAAGTAGATAATATATCGTGACGTTGAACCAGATATCACGTGTATTTTTATAATAACTGTTACACTTTATCTTGTTATTTCCACTTCCTGATTGCGTCACATGCAAATATTCCGACATTTTGTTTGGCAAGTCTAAAACTGGGCGGTTCCTTGTTTACCGAGCCGAGCTACACCGGTGCTAAAGCGCTCTTTATTATAAACGCCAGGCAAATATTTTGTTTGCTAATGTATTTACAGCAGAATGTCTATCAGCGTCCGCAGTATCGATCCGGAAGTGGCGAAAATAAAAAACTACTTCACTTCCTCCCCCCGTTATTGTGGAGGCAGGGTAAAAAGGTTATGGATAAATAATACGTGAGTAATAGGTGTTTACGCAAGTCATGTAAATCGAACTTATTGTGTAGTTAATTCTGTAAATAATGGCTTACAAAAATCTACGCTGGATTGAAGCTATTGGGTATTAAATTACAGAGAAAAATTATTTTATCGGATTACAATAGTATATTGGTTGAAATGAGCCACTTTCTTAAATTTTAATATTAATAATAATATATTAAGCAGGTAAATGATTTGAAAAGCTTCTTTAGTTTTTAGTTTATAAACTAGTTTTGTAAGTTTAGCTCCTGAACACAGTGAAGTTTTTCTTCACTCTTTCAGGAATATGTATCTCCTCTTTGGTGAGATGTATTTTATTCTAAATAAAAATAATATTTTTGATAACATTAAGGTGAAATGTTGGCCTAACTACACAAAGTAAATAGATCGACTAGACAGAAAGAGTCTGTGTTATGTTATGTGGTCGCATCGTCAACAAAAAGTCCTGTTCGGGAGCTAGGGACAAACCCGAGAGATCCCACAAGCCAACAAACTGAGAAACTGGCAAAGTGGATCATGGGAGTGAAAATAGCACGGAGAGGAGGAAGTGGGGCTGTACATACATGGAACACAGCATTGAATCGTAGCACAACCAGCCTGCAGTGGAAGAAGTGACAGTTGGGGTTGAACATCTCAAAACAATATGACGACAATATGTCTCAAATCAGACATTTGCAGACGTACAGGTGATATTCTAGAGATCAAACTGTTATTTTGTTTAACTGTTTAAGTGCAATTGTATTAAATAACTCACTTGAATGTGAGAAAGTTTGTAAAGTATTTGAGCACCATTATTATTTGTACTAAGAAGAAAATTAATGGAGAATAAAACCTAAGTTCGTTTCACTTCACCCCATTTGGAGGCAGGAATAAGGGTAGGTATTGCAAGTCGGGTCACTGGGTTTCAATGTATAATTAGTTCTTCAAATAATAGGCCTACATAATTGAAATCCAGCAATTCTTTTAATTATTTTTTTAAAATTTATAGTAAAAATATCAAGATTCTTACACAAGTAATGGCAAATGTTCAAATAATCAGTAATAGCACTGTTACAAAACAAATATACGGAGATTCCAGGAAAAACCATTTTTTTCAAGTTAATACTTCTTTGTGCCCGGCAATTATATGGTGCAATGAAATAGAATTGAAAGTAGCGGAAGGAAACATTATAGAAGTCATAAAACAGCTGATGGTTGAAACATGAGAATGGAATACATACTAAACCATAGACTACCATGGACTCGACCATAGACTACTTAGTTCGAATACGGAAAGGCGAGAATGGAATAAATGAGGACTCTAGTTTCAAAACGTCCTACGTCCATTGTTGAAAATTTTCAGGAAATCACAAAAAAAAAACATTTTCTGGTTTAGAATGTTTTGAATATAACGTTAAATAAGTGTTTAAATTATACTTTATGTCTCTAAATAATTTTATACCAATGGAAAAGGCTTGTACACTTTTAGTTTATTAATAAATAAATAAATCTCTATGGACAAGGGACATTTTGAATCTGAAGAGTGGACAAGAGATATTTTGAAAATAAAAATAATGGACAAAGGACAGTTTGCTTAAACAAAGTTTTCATTTGGCACTGAACAGCAAAAACCACAGTAATATCTCATTTAGTTAAACAAATATTATTGAAACACTAATAAAATAAAAAAATATAAATTAAAATTTAAAAAAAAATTATTTAAGTGAAATGTGTCAGGAAAATATTTAATTATTGTCAAAATTTAGACAATTGTTTCAGAAAATCTATATTATATTTATATTTATTAGAAAAAATAATAATAACAAAAAGTCATAATAAATTGAAAAAAGCCGTTTCAGTGGTAAAATTACTAAAATATAAAAAAAACAATACACGGCACTACGAAAATAATAAAAATACTTAATATATGACACAAAATCCCATCAAAACATACAAAATACGGATACATTAAAAGCGTAACTTCTAAACATCACTTCAACATAACCTATCGTAAGAATCACAAATAAACAATTTCCTGCTTACAAGCAGGGTTAACTCTCTTTAAAATACACATGAAACAAAGAGATACAAACAGAATTAATATTATTTTTAGTATTTTTCCAAAGGTTGTAATATTGATATCTAAGTGGACAAAAGACAGTTTGATACTAAAGTGAACAAACACCATTCACGAACTAAAGTATTGATAGCCATTTTGAAAACAAAAACTGAATCCTTCAGTAGTTAATTCTAATCGGCCATGTTGGTTGGAAAAAAGACATTTTGATTCCAAACCACATATTTAAACTCAAATATTTATTATTTGTAGGACGTTTTGGTTAAAAATTCTCTTGTATTCTCTATAGGTTATGTATGAAGAATATGTATAAATAAAAATTTCGATTTTGTCATCCGGTTGACAAAGGACATTTTGAAACTGAACTCAAATATAAAATAAATAATGGTAGAGCTAGAACTTCAAAATGTTAAAACGAATAAAATAAGTGAAATATTAAAATTTATAAATTTTGGTAATAACAATAGAAACTGTAATTATATACAAGTGTTGTATTACAGACATTATGTGTTAATATTTAAACAGATGTTACTTGGCACATGTTTATATAATTTTTAGGTTATAACAGGCAGTTTTACGTTGTGAAGAGGGTTTTTATCAATTTAGAAAGTTTAAGTAATGAAGGCAATTGGTGAAAAGACCGACTTTACACAAGACGGAAAAAACTAGTTTGTCTGAAATACTAGTATGTACAGATTATCAAGAAAGGCAAGATGAATTAAATAAACATTTGGAAGAAAATAACCATTCAACGGTACCTCAACCTTTTTTTTTGTAATTCTGGTTTCACTGCCGTAATCAGCTTCAAAATCTGTGCTCGCTGGCATTTTAAACTTTTAAGTTACATTGAGTACAAAAAAGAACCCTGACCGCCGCCAAATGAATTTTTTTAATTTAAACTGACTTAAAATTCAAAATGTTAATTTATACAGTTTTTAATGCTGATTACGACGGTGAAAACATTTTTTTTTTTTAAATGTTAAAGCAAAACAGTTATGAATTTTTTTAAATTTAGTAATGCCGCCATTTTGGAACTGATTTCTCCAAGCTGTTACGAAAATCGATCTTTGTGCCAAGCTTGAATCGAATCGGACTGAAATTGTGAACGTGTACGTGGTTACCCCTCATAAAGTGATCTAGAGATCGGATGAGGACTCATTTCGAGGTTTCAGGTCTGGGTCTTACTACAAGGTCCGCTCCGGTAGCTCAGTTTCGGATAGAAATTTGCTAAAATACATTCCTTAAGGATAATGCAACACGTAAGACACTACTGCGTTATTTTTAAGAAATTTTAAAAGTGAAAAGAAGATACAATTGTGTGTTTGCCTTTCTTATTGATTTGCCCGCCACGTGGAACATCTCTCGGCAAGACTATAACAATAAACGTATTTCACGTCAATCGTAGGCAAGTCATAGTCGAGTAAAACTCGTTAGACAACCCCGCGATATTACTCTACATAAATTATATAAGCCCCTACTCCTGCCCCTAGCCCCTACTGACAGCAAGTCGATACCGCGACTGAAGATTTCAATAAGGCCTTGTTGATACCGCATAACGAGGCTCCGTAGGCATTTTACACAACAGACTATTTTATTGACATTATTGTTAACGTGACTGGATTGAGTATCACAGCGGCGCTAACAAATAGCAGCCGTCTCGCCTCGCTGATGTGATGGAAGCGATTTTTCCAAAAGTAACATGATTACAGAAACATGTACCTTAAGCTTTTTTTTGGAAACCTGATAGTCGTAATCAGAGTGGAAATCTTTACAACATATCATTTTAAAATTTCAAATTTATTTGAGTAGGCCTGTATGAAAATGAACCCTAACCGTATTTCAGTTCATTTTGTTAATTAGGAATACTTTAACGCTGTTTCGAAGGTGTAATTAGATTTTCAAATATTTTAAAGTTTGAGTAGTTAAGAATATTTTAATTTTTATGAATGGCCGCCGAAAATACTCTCTCTCTCTCTCTCTCTCTCTCTCTCTCTCTCTCTCTATATATATATATATATATATATATATATATATATATATATATATATATGTGTATGTGTGTGTGTGTGTGTGTGTGTGTGTGTGTGTGTGTGTGTGTGTGTGTGTGTGTGTGTGTGTGTGTGTGTGTGTGTTATATGTATAATATGAATCACATTGAAAACCGGTGAACATTTGTTTGACACAATTGTTTCTAGAACAAAATATTTTTCCTACATTTTGTTTAAAATCGCGTTTGACATCTTCAGGGTTATTCTCACTCCAAGTCTGAAATCGAACATATATATATATCGATATATATATATATATATATATATATATATATATATATATATATATATATATATATATATATATATATATATGTGTGTGTGTGTGTGTGTGTGTGTGTTTTCATTTTATTATTTATAACACAGCCAGTGGATCACAATTAAGTAGGCCTAATTAGGATTATGACCTATTTTTTCGTCTAGTAGTTTTTTTTAATTTACCACGTTAAGGCTACCGTGGTTTCGAAACTTCACTGTTTCAACTTCAGGCCGTAGTGCAAATGGTGAAATCCCTTTGTCGAGGTCGTCACAAAGTTAACTAAACACTGAAAACACACGTCACAGCACTAAACACAATTACAACGATAAGATTTGGTTTTTTCCAAACACTACTTTTTCCGGACTGTAACGACATATGAGTTGCACGCTAGTGTTTGGATAAAAAAAAACTTATCGTTGTGCGTGATAATATAATCCCATAAGTGTGTTAGTGTTGTGACGTATTTTTTAATGTTTTATTAACTTTGTGACGACCTCGACAGAGGAATTTGACCATCTGTACTACGGCCTGAAGATGAAACAGTGAAGTTTCGAAACCGTTGTAACTTTTACATGGTGAATTAAAAAATTACTAGACGGAAGAAAATAGGTCATAATCCTAATTATTTATACCTTTTAATGACCCCTGAAAAAGTAATGTAATGATCAGGAATAGCGTTCGTTTTGAATCCGAGGAGGGATCTTATCATGTTGGCAGCTCCGGTAGCTCGATATTAAATGGACATTCGTTAGTGAAATACAGCAAATGTTCTGTTCTAAGGTAAATAAGAAAAAACTACAACAAACAGAAACTGATTTATTATTTTTGCTGCATTTCCAGTTGTCGAACAGTCTGTAGGATAGCGGCCAGTTCACTACAACTCTATCCTGTACGCAGGTTCGAATCTTGTTATTGTTAGTTTTTTCCATCCGGTATATCGATCCCCCGTCGTCATTAGTCAAACTGGCGTAAAGTAAACCCCAAAACAAAAACAAAAAAATATTGCTGTTTTGATGCAGAATATTTGCACCACAATAACACGTGCCCTAAATCCCACCCAGGATTCTTTCGCTCTGACACATTTTCCAAACACGTGCTCTTGGACGCAGGTGAAGCGCTAATTGCCGCATTCGTTCTGCAGAACAGCCCAATGATTACTGCAATCATCGAACTTCTTCTAGCACTGCATCAAGAAGACCGACATTGACTGAAGTCACGGGTGTTTCGCTCTCGACTCTGTAGCAGTCTTATGCGTCCATTTTTTTGTCTATCTTCGGACTTGTTCTTCTTAGCCTGCCGAATGCTGTGTTCAGCTTACAAACAACATATTTTTCAGTTGTCTGCTTTTTCGATTTCGAGTGCTGTTTGCCTCCAACATACGGTGTTTCCAACCTACATGTCATTTTGGGTTTCTTAAAAAGTTGAAAAATCAACAATATTTTTATTAAAATAAATAAAACTTTTGATTTTCACTTGTTTTGTTTGTTTTCACTTTGCTGATTTGTTTATGTTTTTCACTTTGCTAATTTTTCATGATTTTCACTCTACTGATTGTAGTTTGTTTTCACACTTTGCTAATTTTTCATGATTTTCACTCTACTTGTGGTTTTCACTTTGCTTATTTTTATCGTTTTCACTTCGCAGAATTTTACGGTTTTCACTTTGCTAATTTTTCATGATTTTCACTCTACTGATTGTAGTGGTTTTCACTTTGCTTATTTTTATCGTTTTCACTTCGCAGAATTTTACGGTTTTCACTTTGCTAATTTTTCATGATTTTCACTCTACTGATTGTAGTGGTTTTCACTTTGCTTATTTTTATCGTTTTCACTTCGCAGAATTTTACGGTTTTCACTTTGCTAATTTTTCATGATTTTCACTCTACTGATTGTAGTGGTTTTCACTTTGCTTATTTTATCGTTTTCACTTCGCAGAATTTTACGGTTTTCACTTTGCTAATTTTTCATGATTTTCACTCTACTGATTGTAGTGGTTTTCACTTTGCTTATTTTTATCGTTTTCACTTCGCAGAATTTTACGGTTTTCACTTTGCTAATTTTTCATGATTTTCACTCTACTGATTGTAGTGGTTTTCACTTTGCTTATTTTTATCGTTTTCACTTCGCAGAATTTTACGGTTTTCACTTTGCTAATTTTTCATGATTTTCACTTTACTGATTGTAGTGGTTTTCACTTTGCTTATTTTTATCGTTTTCATTTCGCAGAATTTTACGGTTTTCTCTTTGCTAATTTTTCATGATTTTCACTCTACTGATTGTAGTGGTTTTCACTTTGCTTATTTTTATCGTTTTCATTTCGCAGAATTTTACGGTTTTCTCTTTGCTAATTTTTCATGATTTTCACTCTACTGATTGTAGTGGTTTTCACTTTGCTTATTTTTATCGTTTTCATTTCGCAGAATTTTACGGTTTTCACTTTGCTAATTTTTATGATTTTCACTTCGCTGATTTTTATTGTTTTCACTTCACTTATTTTTTATGGTTGTCACTTCATTGACTTTTTTAGTTTTACATTCTCAGCTGACGACTTTTATAAACAAAATGTTAACCGTGCAAAATATACTTTAAAGTATAAAACCAAACGGATTTATGTAATCTTATTTAGTAAAAAAAGTTATTTTGGACTAAATGAATCAACTAATTTCAATCAAATGATCAAATTTTCATTTAAGTGTATTTTGCCATATTTCGATACTTTTTTATTTATTTTTTTTAACTTTAGTAATTGTGACTTTATAATATTTTTATAATAACAATTTAAAAATGGATCTTTTAAAAATAAAACATTGACAATCGCATACCCTAACTGCTACAAAACGTATAATGTTAATCTTCCCAAAAATTACTTTTAAGGAAGTAATAAATGAAAACTGGAAAATTTAAGCCAGTTTACGAAAATGAGGTCAAAATATTTTGGTTATATTAATTTATTAATATTTATAATATATTATAAATATATATATATATAAATTTTAGTATATATTTATATTTATTAATTTATTGTTATATTTGTTTTTGGTTATATTATTTTCGTTATAATAAGATGTACAACTCATAATACTGTATGCAATTATAAAATAATCGCGGCACTCAGCTGTCTCGCTGACGTGGTGGAAGCGAATTTCCAAAAGTATTCTTTTTTTATTTTAACTTATTTTTAAAATTTTGATTTCACCTTACAAAAAGCATTCAGACCGGCATATAATGACATTTTAAACTTTAAAATTGCCTTGAATATCGCCGTCAAATTAAATTTCTTATATTTTTTTGCAAATATTTTATTTTGACGCCATTAAACTACTTACCCAGTTCAAATATAATAAACAACGTACAGCCAATACAATTATAGCCAGAGACTGAATTTTTAAGGTACCTTCTTACACCAATTTTAAGGTGCACTAAGAAAGATTTTGCAAACATTTTATTTTAACGCCATTAAACTACTTACCCAGTCAAACTTTAGTAATCAACGTATAGCCGAGACTATAATAGCTAAAGACTGGAAATTTTCAGGGTTACCACCACATGTAGGGGTGAACTGAAAAACGATTTTCCAATATTCAACCCCTAAAGAGGTAAAAATGAGGTACAACAATTTATATAGGAAAAATATGTTTTTCGTTTGACCTTCTTAAAACGTAAACATAGTCACTCTTAGATATAAGTAATGAAATATATTTTTCACCATTTTCCAAAACTCATCCCCTAAAGAGATTGAAAGGGGGTAGAAAATGTTAAAAAAGGGGGTATACAATTTTTCATTGAAAAATATTTGTTTTGGATTGTATATTCTAGAAATATGCTATGAAACACAAATAATGGAACACATATTTCAACATTTTTGCGAATTCATTTCCTAAAAGTTTAAAAATATAAAAAAGTGGTATAATTTGAGAAAAAGAGTGTTTTCATTGGAGAAAAATATTTTTTATCGGTTTTCTTAAAAGTAAACAAAATATTCTAAAACACAAATTATGATACACGTAATTCAGCATTCCTCCCCCCGAATTCATCCCATAAAAGGACAAAAATATAAAAGAGATAAATGTTTGTATTGGAGAAAAATATTTTTATCTGATTTTCTTAAATTCTAATGGAACACGTTTAAAACAACATATTCAGGTTTTTATATTTTTTCATATTCACTGTAAAATAATTACGAATTTAGATGACCACGCTTTTATTAATATATTTTTTTATGTTTCTAAATTATTACATTACTGAAACAGTTTAAGTTTCGTGGGCGAAGCCACGACGGGTAATGCTAGTATTCATATAAAATGGAACAATGCAACAGTATTCAGTACAGAAAGAGAGGGGGCAAAAATAAAGTGGTAAAAAGTTCAATTGAGCGAAATTGTCGCAATTTGTTTATCAGACCTCTTGAGTGGGCATGAGCGGATGCACACCATAATCCTAGTTTAGATTACAAAATGGCGTCTATTGTCTCATCTGAGTGGAAGCTGTAATCAGAGTTAAACTGCAATTCATGGGCACATCTCGCAATATCTTAATAAGAAACTAATTGAGTGCGATACTGTAGGTGAACAATGTGTTTTCCGAATTCTGAAACATTTTTTGAAAACCGAGGCTTCTAACTACACACTGACAGTTTACGTAGCTTAAACCGTTATAAATGTTAGGTTTTATTATTAATATCGTGTTGCCTTACATTATGATTAGCCTGTTTTTAAACTGATGTTTATCTGTGGGATAATAGTGTTGTATCGCTAATTGCATACCAACGCCTGCATAACTGCACTGTCGCATGCTCATACATAAATAAACACTAGCCAAGCTATCGCCTGCAGCAAACTCCTTCCTTAACGTCTAAATATCATTTTACGTTGTTTTTGCTTACGTTCTTAAATAAAAGGGGCAAACATATTGCACAAACTTCTTCACATTGAATTTTTAATATTAAAGAGATTCAAAAATAGGTTTTTCTAAGTGGTTTAAATTATATATATATATATATATATATATATATATATATATATATATATATATATATATTATTATTATTATTATTATCTGCGTATAGACCTTGTTGGATCACGCAAAGCACTCCGACTCATGTCTTGCTCCTTCTAATCCTCCACACCTCCTTCATCCTGTCCCTATGGATCCTTTTCCGCTCCTCCGTCCATTTTACCCCTGCTCTCTTTGTGATTTCATTCTTTGGGACCTTCCAACCGAGCATCTTTCTCCTGTATGCGTTCCTGTCTTCAACGTCTGTTGAGTCTATTTCGGCGTCATGTAGATCTATTCTGACTTGTACGATCCACGACGTTGTTGATTTGACACCTTGTATATACTTAAGGATTCTGTTGGTAAGTCTCGTTGTTGGGAGTCTACTGATGTGTCCATAGAACCGAAGCCTCCTTCTTCTGATATCTGCTGCCAGGTTCGATATCTTCTCTGTGGTCTTCCGGGAGTGTAACCTGTATCCATCTTCTGTTAATCTCGGGCCAAGGATCTTCCTCAAGATTTTACGTTCTTCCTTCAAAATATTTTCCATGGTAGCTTTTGTGTGGAGTGCTAGCGTCTCGCTTGTATATAATACCTCCGGTTTTATGACTGTGTTGTAGTGTCTGATTTTTATGTGCGTCGACATACATCTCTTATTGTAGATATAACGCGTTATACCAAGAGCCCTCTTCATTCTCAGTAGCCGAACCCTTTGCGCAGCCTTCTCGCCACCCGTGGGTTCAAGAATTTCTCCCAGATATTTGAAGTGCTTGACTCTGTTTATCTTACCATACTTTGTGTTTAGTTCTTGAACATTTACTTTTGAACAGAAGAATTCGATTTTTTTAAATGAGATCTGTAGACCGATATATATATATATATATATATATATATATATATATATATATATATTTAAAACCACTTAAAAAAACTACTTTTGAACCTCTGTAATATTAAAAATTTAATGCAAAGAAGTTTTTGCAATATGTTTGTCCCTTTTATTTAAGAACGAAAGCAATATACTCGTGTATATATATATATAATCTTCTTTGTATTAAAATCTGCTGAATTGAGTCCCTTATATTTTCCCCATTAGGCCTACCGATGTTTTTCTTTTATTAGCTTTTGAACCAGAATGTCAACAGAAATTCACGCGTACGTTTTACTGAAGGATTACTGCAATTTTGTAAGTGGGAGCGCTTTGTTGGATGATCCAACGTACAGGAGGGCCTCCTTGGGAAATGACAATTTTTGAAATAATACATTAAAAAGCTATTACTGTTAAGGTGATTTGATCTTAAAACTGATATAAAATAAATGTAAATATTTATTCTATTATTATAAAAAATGTCTTTTGATACCTAGATTTTAAAACTTTTGCAAAACTAGCTCATTTTCCACAACTTAAACATAAATACCTCAAATTCTATAAGCCTTTATCAACTAGAAGCAAATTAAAAATAAAATATTGAAATAAAAATAATAGACATAAAAAACTTTTTTTAATAGTACTGTGTAAGTTGCGTTTTTATTAGCTTTAAATTCCTAATTATACATACTTTACTTTTATTTAAAAAAGACCATTAGGAAAATATCAGTGCTAGTAGAGTAATGGCTAATACATTATCCTTGTACAAGGTTGTAGGATCGGATCTTGACCAAATTTATTGGGATTTTTAATGTGAGTATAAATTAGCAAACGTGCTTTTCTTCGGAAGGAAAGT
Organism: Callitettix versicolor; assembly: GCA_022606455.1. Taxonomy (NCBI): domain Eukaryota; kingdom Metazoa; phylum Arthropoda; class Insecta; order Hemiptera; family Cercopidae; genus Callitettix; species Callitettix versicolor. The sequence goes on along the minus strand of CM040188.1, from coordinate 68,654,517 downwards.
AAAGATGGTGGTCCCGTATGGTGTGTTTGTCATTGCGCGTTAAAGAACCTAATTTAGTGATAAAACAGAGAAGGCAAACTGTCGACTTACAACTGGCATTGGCGAAGTACAGTGTCACAAACTGTCGACTTACAACTGGCATTGGCGAAGTACAGTGTCACAAACTGTCGACTTACAACTGGCATTGGCGAAGTACAGTGTCACAAACTGTCGACTTACAGCTGGCATTGGCGAAGTACAGTGTCACAAACTGTCGACTTACAGCTGGCATTGGCGAAGTACAGTGTTACAAACTGTCGACTTACAACTGGCATTGGCGAAGTACAGTGTCACAAACTGTCGACTTACAGCTAGCATTGGCGAAGTACAGTGTCACAAACTGTCGACTTACAACGGGCATTGGCGAAGTACAGTGTCACAAACTGTCGACTTACAACTGGCATTGGCGAAGTACAGTGTCACAAACTGTCGACTTACAACTGGCATTGGCGAAGTACAGTGTCACAAACTGTCAACTTACAAACTGGCGTTGGCGAAGTACAGTGTCACAAACTGTCGACTTACAAGTGGCATTGGCGAAGTACAGTGTCACAAACTGTCGACTTACAGCTGGCATTGGCGAAGTACAGTGTTACAAACTGTCGACTTACAACTGGCACTGGCGAAGTACAGTGTCACAAACTGTCGACTTACAGCTGGCATTGGCGAAGTACAGTGTCACAAACTGTCGACTTACAACGGGCATTGGCGAAGTACAGTGTCACAAACTGTCGACTTACAACTGGCATTGGCGAAGTACAGTGTCACAAACTGTCGACTTACAACTGGCATTGGCGAAGTACAGTGTCACAAACTGTCAACTTACAAACTGGCGTTGGCGAAGTACAGTGTCACAAACTGTTGACTTACAAGTGACATTGGCGAAGTACAGTGTCAGTGAAATAAATGGAATTTTAAATGTTTAAACAAATGTTTTTATTTCTTTCAATGCTATTATTTACAATGATAGTCATTTTGAAACAAAAGTTGTACTTTAGAAAATATGCTTTTTACTCTCCTCTCTTCACAATATATCTATCTGTAATTTGTTTGTATATAACCGCAGTTTCTTCCGTTGCTTTACCGTTACAGTTAACGCTGATCCTTCGTCCTTTTTGGAATAACTGACATACAGTATGGAAGTTAAAAAAATGCAATCTTTTTTCTCTGCCAACATGCATACGAGTATCTCTACGAATATATAGTAAGTCCAGTTAAACGCTACAACATGGTTTCTAAGTCATGTTTTGATCAATTTTAGAGTCGTTAAAGATAGTTCTACTGTTACAGTTAACATAAGATGAGAAGAAAAAATCTACATAAAATATCTAATTGATTAACCCAGTTTTCACCCTCAGAATAAGTGCACAAACGTACGTACGAACAAAATATCGTGTACATACAAATTTGAGATTGGTATAATTTGGCGGATTTTGGACTCCTCAGATGTCTTATGACTCTTTTCCCCGAAGCTACGCATATATTTCCATTTTATGGAATTAAAATATAATATTTTACATTTTTTTAAATGTTATTTCTTTTGCCCCTCCGCTCCCCTTTAATCCGTCCTTGTTACGTTTTGAAGTTCTTGAAAAGCTACATTAAAGCAGAATCCAATAAAAATCTTCACACTGTTGAGAAGGTTTTTTCTTGTAGCAGCCACAGTTAAAGTTTATGTTCTCTAAACGGGAAACGGATCGAGGCAAATAAATACCTCTATACTACATTACTGTAGACAGGTAAAGCGGAAATGAAGAAAATTTACATCACCTGATCACCTTAATTCGATTCTTCAGATTTTCCAAAACTGAATCCCTACGTAAAGATTCATAAATCGAAAATAAGCACAAACAAATTTTCATTTTTGGTTCAATTGAAATTTCAATCTTAACAATTGCATCATGCAGCTGTCTCGTTGACGTGATAGGAGCGAATTCTAAAGTTATTTTCCTCTGCTTTACCTTTTTTTATGAAATTCTGATTGCACCAACATATAATAAACTGATTGCACCAACGAAAATAAACCTTGACTGCTGTCAATGCTTTTTTAATTTCAACGAATTTTGACAATTCAAAATGCTAATTTATACAGTTTTTAACGCTGATTAATTTTGGTAAAATCGGATTTATAAAAAACAATTAAGACAAAAATCTTATTAACACACACACACACACACACACACACACACACACACACACACACACACACACACACACACACACACACAAACACACGATTACTTTTGGTAAAATCGGATTTATAAAAAACAATTAAGACAAAAATCTTATTAACACACACACACACACACACACACACACACACACACACACACACACACACACACACACACACACACATCGCAGGATCAAGGTCATTTCAAAGGTCCCGCGGTCTAGGTCTTACGATGATGGTGCTCCAATATCTCATTTTCAATGGAAATTTGTCAATAAATGTAATTTTATCATGTTTTTATTAAGTCACTTTGGGTTTTGTCCGGGTGGAATTTTGTAATAGATTTTAAAATAACTTCCCGATGAGCTAGAGGTTTGAAATTTTGTATACAGCTCTAAACTCGATGACAACACAATAATATTGGCTTATTTATAAATATTGAACTGTGCCAAGGGCTGAAATTATTACTGAAATTGTTTGGCCATTATTTCGGCATGAACAAATGTACAATAATCGACATTCCGTCTGTTTTCTTGCTATAGGAAGTAATGCTGTCGTTGTTTAGTATAGGCTAAGCCAGGATGGCCGAGTGGTCCAAGGCGCCAGCTTTAAGTTCTGTTCCCGGTTGCTAGCGTGCCTCGAACCCAACATTTGACCATTTTTTTCTTTTATAGCGTATTGGCAAGTTTAATAGAAACGTAATTTGTTTTTGTTGCGAAGTCTACATTTTTTACAAAACTTATGTTTTAAAAAATATTTTAATTTGCATTGACTTGTCAAGGATTTGGCAGTACGCTAATGTTCTAATTTTACCTTTGGAAATTCAGAGTTTACAGTAAATAAAAAAAAATATACGATAACGATATTCCGTTTTTTTGGTGTTTTAAAAATACTTAACAAGACTAAAAAGTAAAAAAATAATTATATAAATAAAAAAAAACTTTTTTAAAAAATCACGTTTTTAAAATAGACTAAAAAGTATAAAATAAATTCTTATAAAGCCATCAATCTGTCGAGATTTATAAACCTATAAAGATTCATAATCACACACAGATTGTCTTAAAAATTTGTGACAGTGAATTTTTATATATATTAAAATACTTGTACAATTAAAAACAAAAAACATGGGACTGTAATAGATAGTAGTAATATGTAATTTCATGCGCCCCACGTTTTTGTTTTTAATTGTACAAGTATTTTAATATATATAAAAATTCACTGTCACAAATTTTTAAGATAATCTGTGCGTGATTATGAATCTGTATAGGTTTATAAATCTCGATAGATTGATGGCTTTATAAGAATTTATTTTATACTTTTTAGTCTATTTTAAAAACGTGATTTAAAAAAAAAGTTTTTTTATTTATATAATTATTTAATTTTGTATGCAGGTTCGTTGGAAATCTTTAGTACGAATTTGAAAAAAATTGCTTTTTGTACTTGAATTACTTACTAAAAAATTCGCAGTTCTGTTTGCATTTGCATTTGTACTGATTTGCATTTCTGCAACTAGCGTTAAAATTGTACATGAAGAGCCTAAACGAATGTTTTGAAAATTCACAAAATTACACTATCTGTATAGAAATTAGTATTCAAAATAAGAAGCTGAAAAATAAAAAATATCTTAATTAGTAACGTATCTCCATTTATACGTGTCGGAGGTGATTGAAGCACCGGCAGTCTGCAGCGTCTCCGAACTTGCGCACTTCAAAATCGTTGGTTCGAGAATAGAGTTACTGCCGTTAGCTTTTATTTTTACGTTAACGCGATCTCTCGTGTTCATTAGTCTAACTGATAAAGTATAGATGTTTAACAATAAAAACAAATCTTGTATGCGTCACCTTGCGTAGTTTATTTTTGGCAATTTTATTTATGAACTTAACGGGTTTTCAAAGTCCTTAGATCCTTCGTCCTGTCAACCCTACAAATTTGCTAATAGAAGTTACAACGTTACACTGTTCCAAGCTTTGTACTGTGTTGTGTCTTAATGCGAATCCGATTCCCTTAATGTTCCTGCAAATGAGCTAGTAGGGGATTACAGTTCTAGTTATCCCATTAACGTGATCGTAACATTTCATAATTACAGAATAGTTATTCTACAGTAACTGCAAATACTGTAATTGTGAATGTTTACCCATTTACCTTTAGGCTGTACTATGTAGAACAGAGGTAACGATGTAATCTGTAAACATAAAAATTTTACAAAATCTTCAGACGGTTGTGACAATTTTTGTATTTGAGTGTCACGGTAAAATGGCTGAAGAAGTACAACGTGGGCAGTCATACAAAGATGGGGCGTTATCAGGGATTTTTATTATGTTTTATTAACTCCCTTTCTTGTCTGTTCGGGTGGAATTTTGCAATCGATTTTAAACTAACGTCCCGATGAGCTAAATACTTGAAATTTTAAAGACAGCTCAGGACTGGGTGAGAGTGCAGTAATGTTGGGTTATTATATTGAGCTATGTATATCAGGGTCTATACCAAAAGTAGTAGGACTGATTTTCTGTAGCGCGAGCGGAGCTGTGGAGACGGGTTTGGCTGGCTGGGCGAGATGAAGGGGACACTTAGCAACAAAGAAACACCAGCCGCAGTCGTCTACGGGCTTGGGTTGAGTGTAGACATCGGTTATTGTGACGCGTGTTTTTTGTCGTCGTCGATGCACAAAATGAGTTAAAATATCGAGCAGCGATATTCCATAAATTTGTGTATCAAACTTGGGAAATCGGCAACGGAGACCCTAGAAATGGTTAAGTCTGCTTACGGGGATACTGCAATGAGCCGCTTCATTGTTTTTGAATGGCACAAACTGTTTAAAGAAGGTAGGGAGCTCGTTGAAGAAGACAATCGCACCGGACGACCTTTTACGGCACGAACCGACGACAATGTGGCAAAGTGAGAGAACTACTGGATGCAAGTGCCAACTCGCCTGCGAGACCGAGTGAATCGTGTCCGACCAGCCATCTCGAACAACTGGACGCTGCATCACGACAATGCGCCATGCGTCTTGAGGCAACTGTTGGCCGGATTCGGCATTGCCACGTTGCCGTACCCCGCCTACAGTCCGGATCTGGCTTCACCTGACTTTTTTATTCCCATGGATGGAAAGACAGCTGAAAGGAAATCGGTTTGACTCGATTCAGGACGTTCAAGTAGCATCGACTAGGGCTGTCAACAGCATCCCTGAAGCTGACTTCCAGAAGGCGTACGATGAATGGCAGCAGAATTATTCTAAGCGTGTAGCTGCCCAAGGGTGCTATTTCGAAGAATATTAAGAAATTGGAAATACATCTTCAATAAAATTTAAAAAAATCAGTCCTACTACTTTTGGTATTGACCCTGTATAATAACAACTTCGTCGTCGTTTGTGTACTCTCCGGCTATAAATATTTTGAGTTATAAAAGGTTAAAGAGAAATTTGAGCCAAAAATCTTTACATCGCTAGGTTATTCCATAACCGCAAGTGATACGTAAATAACGAATGTACAACTAACTATATACAACTAACTAATAGGCTATATAAAGCCGAGTAGTAGTAGGCCCTACACTACATATTATTTCCTAATATGTAGGCTACCTAATATGTGATATATGTACCTAATATGTACTTGTATACACACCACACACACGCGCGCGCATGCGCAAATATATAATATGCTAAAATATTTACAAATTGACACAAGGTTCATTATGTTGACAAAGTGGTTCAACAGACTAAAAAACAGAAAATAATCTCTCCTACAATGCTACAGGTGAATTAACCTTACAGATAAGATAATTGTCCTAAAAATTTCGTATATAGTGAATTTTAATAGATATAAAAAAAATTATAAAATTCAAAACAAAAAACATTGGGCGCTTGACATAGAAGGATTATAGGAATGTTGTTCAGAAAACTCAAGTAACAATTCAAATCATTTTTAGTCAAACTGTTGGTGATTATTCATTCCTCAGTTAAGTATTTTATACGTCCCAAGTTTTTTGTTTTGAATTTTACAAATTATTTTTATGTTTTAAAATTTACTATCCAAAATTTTTAAGACAATCATTTTATCTGTAAAGATAATTCATCTGTAGCATTGTAGGAAGGATTATTTTATTCTTTTTAGTTCATATTTAAAACGTGTTAAAAAGTTTTTTTATTTGTTTACTTACTTGTAGGTTATTTTCCGAACGGACCTTTTTTGGGTAAAGCATTGTTAATGTTAATAATAATTATTATTTTTTGGGTATGAAAGTTTGTGTAATGGTTTTGCATCATTAATTTATATTTGTCATCAGTGGGTACATTTTACTTTATTTCGTTAGTAAAAATCCTAGTAAAAGTGGTTAGTGTAAAATTCAGTTTGGTGAGGTTAGGACAGTGAGGCAGTCTTTTGCGTGAGGCGAGAGTAACTTCCCGCGTCACGTGTAGGCCAACCTTCACTGCACTGCGTCCCTCCGTCCATCCCTCGGGAGAAATTAAACTTTAATACAGTACATTATAATTTCAAACCCACCCCGTTTGTATATTAACTCTACTCTTATTACAAAACGTTACCCCAAAATCGGGAATCAGTTTCCCTCCTCAAAATTGGTAACTTTCTATACTACCCATAAATGGTAAAAATATCTTTACTAGCCGCCTCGGTGGCCTAGTGGATAGCGTACTAGGCTTTCACCCCGAGGACCCGGGTTCGATTTCCGGCGAGGACTTCGCATTTTTATACGCTATAAATCATCCCATCGTCTGCATTAGCCCAAGTGTGCACAATAGTCGGACGTTAAACACAAAAAAAAAAAATTCTTTTACTATTATCTTATATTTTTTGTCTTTAATTCAAAACCCCTTAATATTGCTATCCTAGGGTAATTTAGTTTAAAATTACTTATCTTGTAAAGCCTCTCGATGTTGCTACTCCTAGAGTAAGTAGATTTAAATTTACTAAAATGAGTGCGTTTTAAGTCTTCTCAATTTAGCTGCCCCTGTGATAAGTAGGTTTAAAATTATTTTTTATTTTAAAACTCGAATTTCTAGGATAAGGTAAATTATTACTTTTATTGACTTATCTCATTATTTTCAATAGTTGTGAGACGATTTTTTTATAACAATATTTATTTTATCATTTTTTTTTAAAAATAATTGTGATACAAATAATTTTGCCCCCCCAAAAATGTTGATTGTTCATTTTGCGGCATGTGCCCTCCCTGCCCTGGCACCTCTGTATCTCTTGATGTTTACCAATCAGTGAGAACTTTCTTCCTAAACATCTGTTTGTGAAAATGGCTCTTTAAAACAGCATACAAAACCAATTTCTAGTGTATTCATTGGTGCAGGTTAGGTGTTTTCTTTGTTGTATTATTTCTAAGATTAGTCAGGAACCGCTGTAGCGAAATTAACGCCTTAGGCAAAATTAAAAAAGCGCCCCAAACATTTTTCGCGGCCGACACCTTTGGCACGGAAACGTATTATTCACCCGTATCGAGTACCCTTATTCTCAAATATTAGGCAACCATAAACATATAAGTTCGATTAAAAACGAAGGTGGCAACTCTTAAACTGCAGTCAGGTAATACAAAACTGAAAAACATATTAAAATGAGAGTTATAATTCTTAAACCATAGATAGTTGACCGACCACTAAGACGGTCAAAAGCGAAGATGATCCACATCTACTAACCAACCGAAAACGATAGAACTACAATAATAAAGTTATAAATATATATTGTCCATTTCAAAAATATTTTATTCTATTTACTTATGTTCATTCTGATTTATATTTTTTTAAAATGAAATTTCAAAACATTTTTTTTTCTTCCTCACATTTTGGCTCTCCTTGACTTGCGGTGTTCTAGGCAGTCACTTCGCTTGCCTATATGGTAGCTGTCACTGAGGTTAGATTCAATACCATTGTTTGTATGTAGCATAATAGTGAGAATTTGCAGCTGCTAGAGTAATAAGCACTCAGAAATTTTTAATAACAATGATGTGTGAAAATTGAAATATAATGGATAATTTAGCATAATTTTGAATTAAATGCAGCCGCACAGTCATGTAGCTGGACAGTAAAATTTCGGTTTATCCTGTAAATGTCCTTTCATTACCACTTTCCTACCATTACGTCTAGTAGGCCTTGTGCATTTCAAACAATTGCATCTACAATGTCATTTTTGAACAATGTATGAAGACAAAAGCGCATAAATCATTTACATAAGAATTTGTGTAATTGTATTCTTTATGAGTGATGTAACTCATTAGCATGCATTGGACAAGGTGCAGTATTCTTTGTCAAGTATCAAGTAGGTTACACAAACTTGGGGATTCATTGGAGGACTTCAAAGTGCAAAGCTTTTTCAGTATTAATGACACCTTGTAAATACCCTTATTGAAAGTTATAAAGCGGCAATATGCCACCTTATAAAAGACTCTTCGAAAAGACATCATTTCATGTTTAACTGATCAAAACTTTTCATAGTCATTAATGAAAGTTTTGCTATTTTATAGCTTACAACATTCACTAATTAATATTCATTAACATTCACCAGCAATTTTATAAATACAAAATTGTGTTATAAATCTGTATTAAAAAAGAAGTTTATCTTCTTGATTGTGCTTATGTCTATTGATAAATGTGTATATAATTGATAACTTAAGATAATATACAGTATTTAATTTTTGAATTGGTAACTGTGTGAACTACCAATTCTTGCATTTGTATCAAACAACATATTAGTTTTTACTTGAGCTATTTCAGTTCACTCAACACATGGTTTGCTTTGGTTTAGTGCATTCTAGCAGCTACATATGAACCACTACAGTACAACTCCTCTAATAATTTGGATAAGTGAACTTTATGGTCATTGAACACCTAATACACTTTGTAGTCACTTTACCGAAAGCTTTCATCTTCTTTATAAACATACTGAAACAATATTTCTCTTCATGAAAGCCAAACAAACATGACTTGAATAACAAATAGGTCATTATGTGCAGGTCATGGCATGCAGCTGTTTCACTGACCTTACTAAAGCGAATTTCCGAAAATATTTTTTTTATCAACCTTTTTTGAAATCCTGATTTCACCATCATAACCAGCATAAAATTCTTCATGTACTAACATTTTAAACTTTTAAATTGCATTGAAAATACAAAAATGAACCCTAGCAGCTGTCAAATTAAATTTCCAACAGATTTTTAAAATTCAAAAATGCAATTTTCAACACTAAATCACAATGGGGAAAAAGGATTTTCAAAAAAATCAAACTAAATCTTTTGACATGTTCTTTCCAGTGGAGCTTTGCATCCAGTGTCATCCCCAAGTATTTAGCAGAATTTTCTGGAGTTACTACATGGTTATTAATTATAAGTGGAATTGGGTTGATTTTTCTATTTGTAAAGTTGACATAGGTTGATTTGGATTCATTTAGTTTTAATCTCCATTTCTTCATCCAAATGCAAACTCTATCAACTGCTCTTTGAAGTTTATTCGATGCCTCTTCCACAGTATTTCCTGTCGCCAAAATTGTTGTATCATCTGCAAAGGTTGCTGTGATTGTATCAACTTCTTGGGGAATGTCTCTAGTGTACAACAAGTAAAGTACGGGCCCAAGGACACTCCCTTGAGGTACTCCTGCTGATACATTCCTCAACTCAGAATACTCTCCATTATGTTTAACTCTGAAAAATCTCTCTGACAGGTAAGATTCAGAATGTGATGAAATTGTTCCGGAAGATCACGCTGAAGTTTGAAGATTAATCTTCGTGCCAGACCTTGTCAAATGCTTTGGCAACGTCTAGAAATATACTCGAACATATTTTGCATTCTTCCAGGACTTTTTCTATTACATGTACAACTCGGTGTACTTGATCAATTGTAGAATGCCTGTCTCTGAAGCCAAACTGATGATCAGGAGTCAGTTTTCTTTCCACAATGACTGGTTTAAGACGTTTTAAAAGCAGTTTCTCAAAAATCTTTGACATTGTTGTTAGTAGTGAAATTGGTCGGTCACTGAAGTTTTGTCATTAGGATCTTTTCCTGGTTTAAGAATCATGATCACCTCGGCAATCTTCCATTGTCTTGGGACGATACTTTAATCTGAAAGCAGCGTTCACCAAGTGAAGAAGTTTTTATGGCATTATTTGGCAATTCCTTTAGAACCTCCGCTGTGATAAGATCGTGAACCGGGGCTTTTTACCCTTAAGAGTTTTGATTTCATGAATAAGTTCTTTATGTGATGCGTTATGAATTTCGTATTCGTCCTTATTTTTATTTGCTACAGGATCATTTGATTCTATAGTATTTTCATCGCCTGACTGTCTAGGAAAAGGTTTGAAAGTCTCAGCTAGGAGTTCAGCAAACAAATCTGCCTTTTCTCTATCACTCTTAGCCCATGTATTGTCATTTTTTCTGACTGGTGGCATTTGAACTTTTGGCCTTTTTAATGAATCTTGTAGCCTTCCATATCTTGACTCCGTTGTCTCTATCTGCCGCAAGACTTTCCAGATATTTAGCAACAGATTCATTTTAATAGTTTTTAGTAACTTTGTGAGTCTAGTGCTGAGTCGATTTAATTCAGATTTAAATTTAGGAGCTCGAACTTGCTGCCATTTTTGCGCATTTTCTTTTTTTCATTAATTAAATCAAAACTTCAGGCAGGTAAGTAATGTTATTACTATATCTTTTAATTATCTGAGGTGTATTGTTCCATACTGCTTGCTGTATGTTATTAATAAACACATCAACTTCTTCCTCGAGCTGCACAGGTGTTTTAAGTGAGACATGTAGGTTAATAATCTCGTCCAGCTCTTCTCTAACGCCAATCCAGTTGGTTCTATTGCTGGATAATCTAGGAGTTCTTCTCTTTGTATTATGTTCTGACTTATTGTTAAGATTACCGGAGAATGATCGGAGCCCAAATCAAAACTTTCACTGAGATTGATATAGTTACAAGATACACCCCTTACCACGAAAAAGTCAATTAAGTCCGGTATCTTTCTTGGATCTGATGGCCAATATGTTGGTTTACCAGTTGAGTGGAAGTCACATTTAAACTCCTTTCCTGCCTCATACAACTCTTTGCCTTTAGCAGTAGTAAGACGTGATCCCCAAAAGGTATTTTTGCATTGAAGTCACCTCCAAGAATGAAATGATTGCCTAATATGTTAAAAAAGATGTATGTAGTCTATTTTCTTTAGATTATGTCTTGGTGGACAGTATATGGCTGATATATTAAAATTTTTGTTTTTAGTATGAACTTTAATGGTTGTCACTTGCATCGTTTCAAGTTGTACTTTAGTTTCTTCATAGTGCTTGATACTATTTTTAACAATTACAGCAGAACCACCCCTTGCCTTATCAGCAGGATGATTTACATGATATACACTGTAACCATTAATTTTGAGATATGAATGTTTTGTAAAGTGTGTCTCTGAAATTAAACAGATATCTATTTGTTCACTAATCAGAAAAGGTTCCAAGTCCAGCTTATGCTGGAGAAGACCGTTAAATTCCAAGTGACTATTTTTAACATTTTGATCATTGTTTACGGTGTAGCTTGAAGTTCATTTTTCCGTTTCCCATTGTTATTTTTGTTCTTGAGATTATTTTCTAGTTTATCAAGTCTATCGAAGAGCAACTTATTAGTATGCTTTTGCTCATTCAGTAGTTCTAAGATGGTTTTCATTGGCGACTTGTTATCATTATCACTGTGTATAATTTATGCATAAGTTTTCTTTTCTTTACTTTGCTCATTGCCATATCCAGCTACCGCATGCTGTAGATTACCGGCGTTATTTTTATCCAACCTAGTACTTCTCGCTTTGTTTTGAAACTTTTCGGCGTTGTTTCTTCTCATTTGTAATGCTTTAGCCACCTCACATCCTCGATAGTTAGCGGATGTTCTCCGTTGGCAGTTTACGCACCTTGGCTTACTCGCCCTATTCAATGTGCAGGCATTTGTCATATGTTTTCCTCCACACTTAACACATCTAGGATCTTTTCTACAGTAGCCTTGTGTATGGTTATAGCCCTGACAACGCTTACACTGGGGTATAAGTGTAGAATTTCGTCTTAGTGGTTCTATCTTGACGACAATATTTAAAATTGTTTTAATATTGTATATATTTGCAACATTTTCTTTGTTGTCAAAGGTTAGCATAAAGAGTGGAAGGTTTCTTCTGTGAACTACACTGTCGCCTTGGTTGTTCTCTATTCTTTCCTTTTTATTATGTTGACAGCATCCTGTATCTTTAGACCTTTTTGCTGCAGGAATTGTGTGATTTGTAGGGTTTTTAAATGGCCGCCATTTTGAATATGTTTAACAAATTTTGCTGGTTAACAAACTTTTTAGAGTTGTTATCAAATTCAGTTTTTGTTCCAAGTATGAATCAAACTGGACCAAAATTGTGAACATAAGCTTATCAATTTTAACAATTTATTCAAAAAGTAATCTAGAGGTCAGAATGGATACTGATTTCAAAGCCACAGGTCTGGGTCTTAGCTCCATTAGCTCATTTTCTAATGGAAATTGGCTAATAAAAAGATACTTATTTTTTTAAAATTTTGGCAGACAAGATGAACCAAAAAATAAACAAGCACGAGATAGATGAAATTATACTTTGTCCTAAAGCATATTTTGTTGAGGGGTAAAATATGGTTGGGCTGATTTTGATTCTTGTGGCATCGATGACTTGACTATAGAGGGAATGATTCTGCACCTCATCCCATTTTACAAATTCCTAACGCTGATACATATTTCAATAAAATGAAGTGTGCATTTTTAAACTGTGTATTTTCTGTTAAAAAATAGCAAATACTTTAATATAAAATATACAATAATGAATTGTTCTATTTTAAATAATTACATAAATTTAAGCCATTGTCTAACCTACCTAATGGATTATTTAAATCAAATCCTCTATTGTTATGGATTTTGACTCGAGTACAGTCGAATTTAAGCTAATATTTTATAATCTTAAAAAAGAGTCCATCAATTTACAAAAAAATGTTACACTTAACAATAATATTTTACATTATGATGGACAATACAGGTGATGCAATACAGGTTCCTGTATTACTGAAATTATTAAATTTACTAAGAAAATATTCTCACTTACTGCACTATTTAAGACAGAAATTATCATTTATGAAGTACAAAATATGATATATTTAATTTTACAAACAATTTATAAATTGAAATATTTTGTCGAGAGCATTTTGCAAGTCATCCTTAATCTTTATTTAATTTCAGGAATATGTCTTCCAATATCATGGCCAGAAGATGGGATGTCTAGAGCCTCACGTGTTTGCTCTGGCAGAGTCTGCATACAAGTCCTTGCAGACTCTGGACAACAATCAGTCTTGCGTGATATCAGGCGAAAGTGGAGCCGGCAAGACAGAGACCACCAAATTTATCTTGCAGTATCTGTGCTCGGTCACTAGTAATGTCAGTACTTGGGTAGAACAGCAGATCCTTGAAGCCAATACCATTCTGGAAGCCTTTGGTAATTTGAAAATTTCAATTGATATGGTTTTCAGGCGAGGGAATGTTTTTTTTATTTCATAGTAAAAAGCATGTTATAATCACTCAAACTATTGTTAATGATCAAAATACAATACCTTAGATTGTATACATTGCACGACTAAGTAAATTTAAACAAGACCATTTTATATTTTCATAGTAGGGCATTTTTGTTACGGATAATGCTACTGACTCAAAGGAAAACGCAAATCAAGTTTTCCATAAGACTTAATTGTAATATACAGTATTTAAATGATATAGAATTATATGTTATACAACCACATTAAAGCCTCTTCTTAGGCTTTAATATAAAAGAATATATTTATATTTATTATTTTTAGTGGTTAATTTTTTTTATTAAAAAAATTTTTTTAAATGGCCTTGTGAAATATTTAGAAATAATATTAATCGAAAAATTTCATTTGTATATGTAAATTTATGTAGTATCATATAAATATCATTTATATTAATATCTATGTACACTAGACCTGTAATAATTCTTTAGAATGTTAAACATTTATGAGCCTTTTTACTACAGTCTCATACAACGTAAATTTCGTTCCAGACTATTTATCACCTTGATAGACAAAGATGTGTTTCTAAACCTTTAGGGAAATAAAGGTTATACATTCTTGATGCATTTTACGTAACTTAGATGCAATAAATTCTATGACGTTTCAGACTGCAATGTTAAAACATTGATAACAATAACTATCAAGGAAATGTTAGTTAATACCTTAGATTATAAATAAAAATCAATACAAAACAAAATTGATTTTATATTAAAATATCAAAATTATGATATAATTTTCCTTAAATAACATCACTGTTTTTGAATAGACCTCTTGATTATTATACATATCTCCTGAAAGTGTCACTATACAAACAAATATTCTGCAAGCTTTATTTCAGGGAACTACATATCCTGTCAGTCAAATATTTCCATAAAAAGAAATTCTAGATTTACCATGTTCTCATATCACATTCCAAGGTTTTCAGGTTGTTATTTCTGATGTAAAATTGAAAATTAAAGGGAAGAATAATTTGTAATTGTTCCAGAACTATAATAAATGTTTGTTATATTTTGCAAATAATTGTTCTATTTTTACATTTTTTGTTCATTATAATTGAATGAAATGTAATATGACTGACTTGTCGAACACAATACTCTGGCTGATTGGTTATTGACATTCAGTTATGAGATTACCAGTTAAAACAGGCTGTTGTGCTAAGGGTCAAAAAATGCAGGTAAATCATGAAATCATCCCCTGTAAGTACTAAACATATAATTTATAATACG
This sequence comes from Callitettix versicolor, assembly GCA_022606455.1. Lineage (NCBI taxonomy): Eukaryota > Metazoa > Arthropoda > Insecta > Hemiptera > Cercopidae > Callitettix > Callitettix versicolor. The sequence goes on along the minus strand of CM040188.1, from coordinate 68,639,507 downwards.
AATGATACAGAAAATATTTTCAATTTAAAGTGATCTCCCTTATAACGCAGGATATATCATGATATATATATATATATATATATATATATATATATATATATATATATATATATATATATATATATTCATGATATATCATGATATAACTGCAGGATATATCATGAAATTGTCAAACAAGTTGTAGCAGGTCTTAATTTTTTGTACAACCTTCTAAATTTCAATATCGTCCTTCATCTCATGTAATTTTTAAACCACTTTAAATTTTCGAACTTAAAAAAAATCTTATTTCAAGAAATCAGAAAAAGATTGGTGTGTGGAATGGGAATGCAACATCTTCAAACTGTACATGTTTGTGATGAACATCATGCTATTATAAAGGATCTTCTAAGTGATGACTCAAGTTTGTAGTTGTAAATGTTATTTGAACAATGATCACACTTTTTAATTTATCAGTTGCAAAATTTTTTAATTATTATTTCATTTCATGTTATGTTATTATATTTTTTCATTTTCTTGAGTTGTTTTAGAACATAGCCTATATGATTACAGAACTGTCCAATACTATCTATACAGAATGAAAATGCTTTTACATAAATTTATTGGAGTTGTTTGTTGTAGTTCATATTCTGCTTGTTAAAAATTAGTTCAAATTTAAATGAGCTTCTTCATCTTTCAGTAGTATCAGTAATGGTAATTTCTACTACAAACTTATTCTTGACCTTTTTCACCTGTCATAAAACTTAATTTTCTTCTGTAACAGCCGTAAAAGACCTCAGACTTCTCATTTCAATGTTTAATAGTTAATTGAAACAATAAATTTAAAAGTTATATTCTCACAAGTATTATAGTGTGCATTTGTTTAAATAAAAGTTAATGATTGTTTGTTGATTTATTTTTAGGCAATGCAAAAACTGTGCGGAATGACAACTCCAGCAGATTTGGAAAATTTATGCAAGTTTGTTTTGACAGTAAATGGATGATCAAAGGCTGTATTATTCAAGATTATTTACTGGAACAATCAAGAATAACTTTTCAAAGTCCTGGTGAACGCAACTATCATGTCTTCTATCAACTTGTTGAAGGAGCCAAGGTATTATTATTAGGTTGTTATATTAAATTAATTCATTGTTTATGCAATATTTAAATTGAAGTAACACTATTTTAGTAGTAATCATTATCTAAATCAGACATATTTTCCTATTACAGTGGTACCTCGATATACGAGTGCCCTAATATATGAGTGTTTTGAGATACGAACCGCCGAGTGAGGCGTATGTTGGTGTCGTGTGCAGTGTCTAACAGTTTCTCCCACCTCAGACTAGACCTCAGTATGTGTGCTTGTTTCCCTCGTTTTCGAAGCATTTTTGATAAGTTGGGTTTTTTGCTTTTTGTACATTTACAAAACATTATCACATTTATTTTTATAACCATGGGTCCGAAGAAGAAGATGGTGTCTATTGAATTAAAGCGTGAAATCATAGGAAAACATGAGCAAGGTGTGCGAATAATTGACTTGGCGAGGATGTACGGGCGTAGCACATCAGCGATATGTACTGTGCTTAAACAGAAGGAGTTGATAAAGGATATAACGCCAGCTAAGGGCGTTACAATAATTTCTAAGCTCCGGACCTCTCTCCATGAAAAGATGGAGAAACTACTGATGGTGTGGGTGACAGAGAAGCAGCTTCAAGAAGGAACCTTAACACAAAGCATCATATGTGAGAAGGCACAAGCGATTTACGGTGATTTGCTGAAGCAGATCCCACACACTTCCACAAACGAGGTATCAGAAGACTCATTTAAAGCCAGTCAGGGCTGGTTTGACAACTTTAGGAAAAGGACCGGCATTCACTCCGTCGTCAGGCATGGTGAGGCAGCAAGTTCGGATGTGAAGGCAGCTGAGGTTTACATCAAAACGTTTTGCAGAACCAAAGGATACATCCCCCAGCAAGTCTTCAACTGTGATGAGACAGGGCTTTTCTGGAAAAGGATGCCGAATAGGACTTACATAACAGCAGATGAGAAGACAATGCCAGGTCACAAACCCATGAAGGATAGTTTAACTCTAGCACTTTGCACCAATGCGAGTGGCGACTGCAAAATCAAGCATCTGCTAGTATACCATTCGGAAAATCCTAGAGCCTTTAAGTCACATAAGATTTTAAAAGAAAAACTGTAAGTTATGTGGAGGGCAAATCTGAAGGCATGGATCACCAGGAAATTCTTTGTGGAATGGATAAACCTGGTGTTTGGTTCTTCTGTTAAAAAATATATACAGGAAAACAACCTACCCATGCAAGCCCTTCTCAACAATGCCCCTGCTTACCCACCAAATCTTGAAGATAATTTACTCAAATAGTTCAAGTTTATAAAGGTTCTCTACCTACTACCCAACACTACTCTTATCCTGCAGCCCATGGATCAGCAGGTGATTTCTAATTTTAAGAAGTTGTACACCAAGCACATTTTTTGGCGCTGCTTTGAGGTGACGGAGAACACAAATCTTACCCTTTGAGAGTTCAGGAAGGACCACTTTAACATTGTGATATGCCTAAGAATTATTGATCAGGCCTGGCTGGGTGTTACAACGAGGACCTTAACCTCTGCATGGAAGAAGCTGTGGCCTGAGGCTGTAGCTGAAAGGGCCTTCGAAGGATTGGAACCCAAAGTATCTGTGGTAGAGGAGATTGTTTCTCTAGGAAAATCCATGGGTCTGGAGATGGATGAGAGAGATGTGAATGAACTCGTCGAGGAACAGTCTAAGGAGCTGACAACCAAGATGTTATACGATCTACATTCGCAGCAGCATACGGTGGTTCAATGAAGAGGAGCCAGAGATGGAGGATGTTATCTCTACAAGAGATATAAAGGAGATCTTGGGAATGTGGGAGAAAGTTGTAGAGTTCGTGGATAAAAATCACCCCGAAAAAGTTGCAACTGGTCGTGCATCAGAGTTGTTCAACGAAATTTGCCTAACTCATTTCCACAATATCCTGAAAGAGAGGAAGAAACAAACCTCCTTAGACAATTTTTTAAATGATCTGCAGGAGAAAATGAGCAAAGCTTGACAAAAAAAGCGAAGACCAGTGACGAAAATTAAGCGCTTCCGTAAGCACTTCACTTTTTTTAATTATGTTTTTATAGAATATGTATTTGTTATTTATAAATAAATGTTTCATCTTGTAAGTACATTTTTCTTATTAAAAAACACTTAACAAAAACAACTGAGGTAGTGTTTTGGGAGCTGGAACGGATTAATGGCATTTCAATTAATTTCAATGGGGAAAACCGCTTTGAGATACAAGCAATTTGACATACGAGCAAGGTTATGGAACGAATTAAACTCATATGTCGAGGTACCACTGTATTTGAATTATCTGGTGGGCTTTATTAAGTTCAAAATAAGTGAAATGCATAATTACATTCAGTTTGATGTTTACATTTTATGCATTAGTTAAGTACTTGTTAACTTCCAGTATTCTTAAATGTAGTTTTGTTTCAAGTGTTTTTAATGCTTTATAAGATTTTTATTTAAAAAAGTATACATTTTGTTTACTAGTCTGAGTATCACTACTTATTTATTTATCGATCAGGTATTTAGTTATAGTTTTTTTACTTATATAGTTTCTGTGTTTAATTTTGAGTAGTCTTTGTGTTTACAAGTAAAATATATTGTTTCTTGAAGTTAATTATAACAGTAATAATTAAATGCTAACTTTACTTTTTTATGTACGCCAACTATTGTTTAAAAAACTACACTTATGGTTTTATATTTTAATTGTTTTTGTTATGTTTTATTGTATTGTGTTGCTTACACAAACAAAAAAACTACTCAACTGAAAGGCCAAAGATATGCTTGACAAGTGTTTGAAGTTAATAGGCCTACTAACTACCCACTTGCTATTCAAACGTAGGCCTATACTTACTTTTAATAAAAATAAATGGCTGTGCTCCGATATAATTAAAATTTACAAAATTTCATTTTTATCTTATGTGAAACATTGCTGTATATATAATGTGTGCTTTCTTGTACAGTGAATTATTTAATGCCTTTTGAATAAACTTTTTTATCTTAATTTTGGACAAATGGTAATGTAGAACCCAGAGAGGAAATTTGTTTTTAACTTTTATGCTATTATCATATTGTTTACAAAATAAATGATTTATTTGGATATGTATTTATTATTATGATTTTCTAATTGTCTGTTTTGTAACTTTACATGAAAAAAGAACATTTATTAAGACTAAACACACAAAATCTCTATGCTTTATTTTAACCTTATTATTAACCTTATTATTTATTTCAACTTAAATGAAAATAAATAAATAATTTTATTTCATTTTAATATTTAAATTTTGTTCTGTTGCAAATTCTTAAAGTAACTAGAACATGTAAAATTTTTGTTAAATTTGTTTATAATAAATAATATTTCCAGTTATTTTAGTCCTAAGTTATTTTGGATATTTTTTTCTTCTTATTTTGTTAGAATGTGTTATATGTTTTACATAATTGTTAAACTAAAATTACTCTTTTTATTCTCTCAGAGTAACAAGGACCTTGCTGAACAGTTCAAGTTAAAAACACCAGAATTTTACAACTATTTGAATCAGTCAGGCTGTATACGAATTGACGGTGTTAGTGACGCTCGCAAGTTTGATGCCTTGAGGCTAGCTTTTAACATACTGAGAATCCCTCTTAATATGTGTGATGGTATATTCAGCGTCCTCTCTGCTATTCTTTGGTTAGGCAACACAACGTTTGAGGTAAAGGTTCTATATCATTGTGTCTGTGCACATATATTTGTTTAAAATATATTTTTATCTATAAAGTACAAAATGCATAACATTGAGAACCCAAATCATGATTAAGAAAAACATATTTATAACAATTACCATTTCATAATTGTTCTATAATTAATTTCAAATTGTTTTAAAAGTATAATTTTTAGTAGTGAAGAGATTTTTTTTAAATTGTGTTATTTGCAAATTTCAATTGGAAAATGAGCTATTGGAGCAGCTATTATGGTAAGACCGATCACTTTTTGAGGGCTTGCTTATATATATGTATATATATATATACGAGGGTGGGGTGAAAAGTTTCCGGCCTGACCAAGAGACGGCGCCACTAAGTCTATTTTTAGAGTGGCGTGGTACAGTATTATCTCTAACTAGCTTATGTGTACACTTTCAGCCCAATCGCCATGTTAGTTTACATTTGAGAGCACACTGAACGAGACACCTCTGATGTTTTTGTGAAAATGGAAAAATTGGAAAATTGTGCTGTTATCAAATACTTCTATTTGAAGGGTTTTACACCAAAACAAATAAAAGAAGAGATGGATTCAACACTAGGACCCACCTCCCCATCATATTCAACTATTAAGCAGTGGGTTTCTGAATTAAAAATGGGTCGTGTGAGCACCTCTGACAAGCCATGCCCAGGGCGGCCCGTTGAGGTCACAACTCCAGAAATGATCGAAAAAATCCATAAAATAGTGTTGGAAGACCACAGATTGAAAGTGCATGATATAGCTGAGACCTGAAGGACGAAATATTTTACACAACCATTTGGGCATGGAAAAGCTGTGTGCAAGATGGGTGCCGTGTTTGCTAACACTCGACCAAAAATTGCTTCGAAAAAACATTTCTACCGACAATTTGGCGCTGTATAGGCGAATCCAAACGAATTTTTGGGTCGATTCATAACTGTTGATGACACTTGGGTTCACCACTACACTCCTGCAAATAAACAACAGTCTAAACAGTGGGTTGGACAAGGGGAACCAACTCCAAAGAAGGCAAAAACAATTTTATCGGCAAACAAGGTTATGGATACTGTTTTTTGGGATGCAAGAGGAATTATATACATTGATTACCTTAAAAAGGGTAAAACTATCACTGGTCAATACTACGCAGAGTTATTACAATGTTTGAAGCAGGAGGTACAAATTAAACAACCTCATTTGGTGAGGAAAAAAATTTTGTTTCAACACGATAACGCACCAGTGCATTCGTCGAGTGTTGCCATGGCTAAAATCTACGAATTGATGCCGCATCCTCCCTACTCTCCAGACCTAGCCCCCAGCGACTATTTTATGGCTTGGCTAAAATGGGTCGCTAACCTTAAAAAATGGCTTGGTTGTAAGAGATTTGGGAGCAATGAAGAAGTGATTAAAGCTGTAAATCAGTATTTTGAGGAGCTTGACGAATCTATGTTTAAAACTGGTATAACTAAATTAGAACACTGTTATGAGAAATGTATCAGTCTCAATGAAGATTATGTTGAGAAATAAAAGAAAAAAAAAATTTAAAAACATCGTTTTTCTTGGTCAGGCTGGAAACTTTTCACCCCACCCTCGTGTGTATGTATGTATGTATATATATATATATATATGTGTGTGTGTGTGTGTGTGTGTGTGTGTGTGCGCGCGTGCATGTGTGTGTATGTGTGCACACGCGTGTACTTGTGTGTGCACACAATTTTAGTACAATTTGATTCAAACTTGGTTAAAAAATTGATTTTAGTAGTAGCTTGGACAAATTTGTTAAACAACAAAATTCTTTAAACAGTTTCAAAACGGTGACCAAAGAGACATTTTAAATATGCTTGACTCTAAACAAAAGATTTTGATTTTTCAAGATATATTATTCTAGTAACACTAATAACAACTATGTTAGTATATTATGTCAACATAATTGGTGCAGACACTTGCTTTGTTTTGTATTTTTTAATATTATTGTTAAATATTTATTGGATTGTTGTTGAAAATATCCTAATATTTTGTATTCTAATAGTTGATCTCATTTAGAATTTTTGTATATTTTTTACTGCATGTAAGTTTTTTTATTTAAAAAACAATATTGCATACATTAGGAAAAAATACTTGTAAAAAAATTAAATAAATGAATTGTAACTAACATTAGGCTATTATTTGTCAACTCACAATTGCTTAAATGTAATCTTCAAACCTATGATTATTTAAAGGACATTGATGGAGAGAAATGTAAATTGACCATTGAAGATCACAATGTTTTAACAACTGTAGCAGCTCTCTTAGGCCTTCAGCTCGAAGATGTAATTCAAGTAGCACTTCTCAGGCAAATAAATGTCAGGGGAAATATTACTGAAATTCCACTTAAACTTCAAGAGGTAGTAATTGCAAATACATTTTAGTAGCTCTACTTTATATTTGTTTCTTAGCAATAGATATATTAATTTCAGTTTTATAATTTACTAGCTGATTATCTTGTTTTACCCCTGTAATCCAATTTTTAAAATTCATATCCCAATGTTCCAATCATTGTTAAACAGCATATTATGTCACCACGACACCCTTAGTCACCCTAATTTTTGAACATTTTGTTTTTCATTCTTTTGTCATTTCCAAAATTTGAACTTTAACTAAAATGGGACCAGGAATGCCAGTTCATCTTTGTAATCCTCCCCCCCCCCAAAGTAATGTATTGACCTACACTAATACATTTGGTCAAATTTTCCATCTCACCCTTCTTCCTCTATGATGTTGGGGTGCTTTACCTCACAGTATTTGTTCTTAATCAGTAAGTCACTATTCATTTCTACAACCCCAGTAATAAATTTGACACTAAAATTGATAAATTTTTGCATCATTCTCACATGTGCACATGGCTGTACACTAAACAAATTGGTGAATTTCAATGAAATTGAACATATTTTGCCCATATTTTATGATTTTTTAATTTTAAAAAATCAATTTCAATTTTTAAACAAAAAGTTATGAATGTAATATTAATTCTGTTGGAAAATATACACAGATATTATATGTACAGTTTTATTATCAGCTCTGTCAGAGCATATAAATAATATTAGCATAGTGTGTAAAAAATATAAAATTATATATGTATAGGAAAATTATTCATTATTTTAAGGTTAGCAGACCTAGGCCTATTTTATGAGTATTTATTATGATTTTAAAGTAATTTTAGGTAAGTAAGCACAGAACTATTAGTTTTGTTATATTTCTGATTTCATTGAAACCAATATAGTGATTTTATGTAGCAATGAATATAAAATAAGCATATTTTTTTTAAGATAAAAATTTAATGGAAGAAGAAAACACTTCCAAATGCAAGAAAAATGATTGAAATCATTTATGTTGAGGAATGCCTTATTCATTTATAAAAAAAATAGTGCAATTTTTTACAGAAAAATGAAATTACTAGTTTAATTAATTATAGTAAACCAATAAAAATAAGTTCAATACAGTCCACATAACTAGGTAGTGGACGCTGATCATACTTACAAACAAGCTGGGTACTGTTTTCAGATAGCATTTTGTGTAACATAATTGTTAAAACTGGTCAAAATTAGCAAGCGTAAGAGGTCCTCTTAGAGTAAGAGGAATAATACAAAGTAGTTCTGGTAAAAAAAGTAAAACTATGAGTACGGTAAAGGAGGAATGGGCTCAAGTGGGTGTGTGCTACATTTATAGAATCCCTTATTAATTTTTAGATATTTTGTAAAATTGTTTGACTGATTTCTAGTGTATTATATACTATATTTTCAGATTGTTTTTGTTCTTCTCTGAAAAGCAATATTTTCTCTATTTTTATAGTCATCAACACCTCTAATGATGACAAGATACTTGGTTGCATTTTCACACTAAAATAAGCAAGTAATTTTGGGAAACATAACCGAATATAGTATTTAGTTGTTAATATTAAAAACATAACATTAGGAATATTATGTAATGTAATATTTGATTGTTAACAGGCTAAAGAGAACCGCCATGCAATGGCTAAAGCATTGTACTCACGAACATTCGCTTGGCTAGTGAACCACATCAACAAGTGCACCAACCCCGGTCTAGACTCAACTCGCTTCCTCGGAGTGTTAGATATTTTCGGTTTTGAGAATTTTGCCATTAATTCTTTTGAACAACTTTGCATTAATTACACAAATGAAAAACTTCATAAATTTTTCAACCATTATGTTTTTGCTTTAGAACAGGAAATAGTAAGTATTATTGATTGTGTTTTTATTTTATTACAGCCTGTATCATAGTGTGTATATTCATTTTATAATGAACAATTTTACAATCATAATTCAATTAGTCTTAATTAAAAAAGTGACTGCAAATAATTTAAAAAGGGCATGAATAAATTTAATTAAGTAAAGTATAAATTTTATAATGTAGATGAAATTGTTTTACGGTGCATTGACTGATACTGCATTATATTTGATCTAATATAGTTAGAATTCTCCAAAAGCAATTATTATCCATGCTATTGTGGACTTGCCATTATGGACATGTTTTAATTTCATTTCATTGGTTCTGGGAGTCATTGTGATGTAAAGAAAATATGTACAACAGACTCCTGATATAACTATATGACATGTGCTCGACTGATAAACCTCAAATGGATTAAAAAATAAAATACCACACTTGTATAATTACAAAGCAAAAATGTTTTCAGATTTTTTTAAAAATAATAGTAAATGCCTTTTCAAAATAATCATTAATTTATATAACAAAATATTTTATAATAATAGTACAGTAAGCAGAATGCAGCTGAGTGTGACATTTTCTGGCTGCCATTTTATTTTATTCCAGCAAAAAACATCAGTCTGCTATTATGATAAGATGTTTATAAAGTTCAACTGATCATAGGCATATCTAGGAGGGTTTGGAGGTTGTAAACATCCCCTCATTTGTTAAAAAGAAAATGTTTAAGAGTTTTATAACACATGTTTTAATAATCCAATTATATCGTACAAATGATTAGGATTATATACCTATTCTTCCCGTCAGTGGTCTATCAACTCACCTCATAAAGGCTACCGCGGTTTCCAAACTCTATAGTTTCATCTTCAGGCCATACAAAATGTTAAATCCCTCTGTCGAGGTCGTCACAAAGTCAAACAAAACATTAAAACATACATCACAAACACTAAGCACAATTACACATTTAAAATATTCATCATGAAATTTGGCTTGGCCAAGCTACACACGTGACTCGTACGTCGTTACATTCCGGACTGCCACAAAATATATCGTACAATTCAGTGTAGCATATTTTTACATCTGTTGTCAGGCAATGGACCAATAAATAAGACAACTACTGAAATACTGAATTATACATTTTAATTACATATAATCCATAAAATATTCTAGGCAAATATGCACGCAGGCAGATTGTACAGCATATCATAGGACCTGTGCTGAATAATTTTTAATCTTATATTTTATTCAACAATGTCTTATTTTATTTAAAAACTTAAATATATCTTTTGTTTATTCAAAATAAGTAAAATTCAATTGCAATTATAATTGAACTTCTCAGTTCAATATTACTTTCACCCAGATTGTGATAGATATAAAAATAAAATAGATATTTAGTCAAATTAATTGTTTTTCAAACCAATTTAGACTGCCATAACACATTACATTTTAATATGAAAAACCTTAAATGTATTTTTAAAAATCCTAATTTCCAACTAATTAGTCAAGCAGGTTTCATAGAACATAATAAAAAAATAAAGTTGCCTTTAAAGAGCCTTAAAATTTGCAATTTTGCACCTAAGTTTAAGAAATTTTCCTTATACCTTAAAATTATAAAGTGTACAGACTTTTTTTTAGTAAAAACTGCATTTATTTTAGTAATGTTAATGGAATATGTTTTTCTTTCTGCTTTAAAGTATCGACAAGAAGAGATTCAGTTTTCACACATTCAATTTACTGACAATACTTCCTGCCTGGAACTGATAGAGAAACCCCCTCGCTGTATACTTAAGCTTCTTACTGAGCAGTGTCATATGCCTAAGGTAACACTATCAAAATTATTATTCAGTATTACTGTAGACGCTTGTTAATCTGAACAAGTAGAAACTGGAACCGGTTTGGTTTGGGGGAAAATTGGATTAAACGATTTTTATATAGATATATAATGTTTAATCTTATGTTTTATTCAACAAAGTCTTATTTTATTTAAAAACTTAAATATATCTTTTGTTTCTTCAAAATAAGTAAAATTCAATTGCAGTTACAATTGAACTTCTCAGTTCAATATTACTTTCACCCAGATTGTGATAGATATAAAAATAAAATATATATTTAGTCAAATAATTGTTTTGCAAACCAATATAATATATATATATATATGTTTTTATTCATGTATATGTAGTTTAAATATACACATTACTTTGTACACTTTTTACCAAAAAAATAAATTTTATATTTGTGACAAAGAATTCCTACACAAATGTTAAATTCAGGCCTGTAAATAAGTACATTATACAGTAGACACTCGATAATCTGACACATATTGGACCTTTAAAAAGTGTCCACTTGAATCTTGCTGGACTCTGTTGGATTATATCAGATTATGGATTACTGGAGGTATCATTATAAAAATGCTAAATAACCTCTCAGGAAAGGGTAAAACGAGGTAAAAACTGTTTAAATGGGTTACAAACAACAAACCACTTTAATACACGCGTTTATTTGTTAAATTAACATAGAAACACAATTTAAATGTTATTTTTAAATTTATTATCTTTAAAATTTATTATTTTTAAATTTATGTTATTTTAAATCTTGAAAATGTTATTTTTTAGTCAGTTCACGCAATCAGTACACTACATAAAATTACTGCGTAAATGAAATTAGAAGTAAACATACAAGACAGAGTGAACCATATAACACTGCTTTCAATAACTGTAAACAGACAACTGATTTGCGTTCAAGTTTTGACAGGAAAGATAAGTCATTCCCTCTCCCAGCCATAAACATGCACGTGCTCTCTCTCACACTCACGAGAGATATTGCCAAGGTGTTATCGGATCATGTAGGACCAAAGAATGTCGGATTATCGGGAGTCTACTGTATTACTTGTTCAAAGGAGATTACACAGTGACTTAGTGGTCACTAAACTACATCACTAGTGACTATGTTCAGTAGTTCTTAATGCGTTGACACATGTGATGAATGCATTCTAAATAAGCCTACAATGATCATCACCACATCATCAAGGTTATTCATTCAACTTATTCATTCAATCTTAAATCTTTTCACCTTAGAATTAGACTGCCTAAAATACAGTTATTGTATTGTACTGTATTTTAATTTTAGTTAAACAACATTTACTGATTTGAAACATATTTTTTTTTCATTAATTTAGTTTTTTATAACAACATACTGTGGTAGATATTTATTAAAAACACTACTTACAAATGACAGTTTCCGAATGATTTGTTATGTCATGTAGCTACTTGTATTTTTATATTTATAGTGTAAAAAACATGCTGTAAGGTTTGAAGGAGGCGTACAAACAAAATTAAATTCTGTAAAGCATTTTGGAATTAGGGATACTTACACATTTTCACTCATGTATGAATTTCAAACAGTGTGTTATATGTAGTTCCATAGTAAATAAATAAGGATATAGACATAATTTTAAAATGAGACATGAAATTAACGGACTGTTGATTTAAGCAGCAAAGAGACTTACAAGTTTAACAAAATTCCTTATAAAAACATGAGTTGAATAAACACTACTTACTAAATTAAAATGATTCAGAAAAAAAGAATTTTGAAAATGAGTCTGAAAATTCTTCTGTTTAACTCTTTCAGTTATAATAAATAATAATGCCGTATATTTAATACGTTAAATATTAAGTGATTCAACTTATATATTCGGTTTTAATAAATAATAATAATGCCATATATTTAATACGTTAAATATTAAGTGATTCAACTGTGCTATGTCTTTTGTAACAGTTCATGCTTAAGTCATAAAGCATTAGTTCACATAGTAAAACATGAAAAATAAGTCCATAAATTTCATTAAATGAATTTGTTTTCCTATTCACAAATGCCTGTTTGGTCAGTTTAAGTAAATAGTAGTTTTTACACTTCACTGAGGTTAGATACTACTTTATAATTATTATAGATGCAAAGAGGTTATTATATATTATATTATAGAGATATGTTATAAATTGTTAATTCCTGCAGGACTAGATATTGATTCAATGATAATTATAAAGCATAATTTTGTTCTTAGGGATCGGACACAGCCTACTTAGTGAACTTACATTCAGAGTTCGACAATCACCCACAATATGTGAAAGGCGATGATAGAAGAAAGTGGGAAACAGAGTTTGGCATTCAGCACTATGCGGGAAATGTAACATACAATGTTCAGGGGTTTGTTGACAAAAACAGAGATGTCCAGCAAGATGTATTTTTTGACTTTATGAGTCGTTCTACAAATGAATTTGTCCAAGAACTGACTATGTATCAGGTAATTCAATGAAACACTAATATATTATCTGTTTTTAAAACTGTTTTTTTCTAAATTTATATAATAAAATTGTTTTGTTTATGCTGATTTATTTAAACTTACCATAGACTTGGGCAGGATAATTTTACAAGCTTTAGTACTGAACTTGATACACAACTGGGATATTTTAATTAATATTTTTTTAATTGATTTATGTTAAAATAATCAAATTGATTTTTATTGGTTATTGTTTAGGATCTATTGGGAACTACAGCCGCTAGAATGGGAAACACTGCCAATACAATGGCTAGAGGTACAAGTAAAGGCAAACCTACAGTTAGCGATACATTCAGACATCAGCTTCAAGCTTTGGTCGATGTTTTGCAGGCAACAAATCCTTGGTATGAAATTAAAATGATTAATAATTTTATTGAATTTTAACTAGCCTATTATAGTAAAATTTGAAATTTATATATAAATTTATTAGAGCTGGTCAAATTCACTATAGCATATTAATATTAAAAATACATAATAAATGATTGTGAATGGATGAGTTTCTAGGATTACTATTGCACTGAGACATTTGTAGATCTATGCCCTTTCTATATTTCTGAGATGCTCAGTTAAGCACCTTCTCCAGTCTTTGAATTTTAACTAGCCTATTATAGTAAAATTTGAAATTTATATATAAATTTATTAGAGCTGGTCAAATTCACTATAGCATATTAATATTAAAAATACATAATAAATGACTGTGAATGGATGAGTTTCTAGGATTACTATTGCACTGAAAAATTTGTAGATCTATGCCCTTTCTATATTTCTTAGATGCTCAGTTAAGCACCTTCTCCAGTCATAGTCTCTTCATAAAATCTAGGATTTTAAGCGAATTCAAGGTGGTTAACTTCCCCACTTCTAATTGGTGACTTCCCAGTTCATTATTGAAATGCTTGCTCTGTTAATTCCCTTTGAAGTTTTCTATATTTTGACCCTTATTATATGGATATTTTGCTTTATCCATCCAAATATGGGCCAACTTTTTGTTATGCACTTTGATCCTGTTCATTCTATTTTACATTCTTACTCATGGGAACACCCACAGATAGGTAGAAAAAGAGGTCCATCCATACAGAGCCTTGCATGTATAGATAACGCCAAGATGAGTGGTTGCCAGTATCCCAGGGTTCCAAATGATATACCACTAAGCTGGTGTCATTCACTCCATCAGCATGGATTGCTTTACATTTTAGTTAGCTAAGCTTTGTAGATTAGTCATTGTGTGTGTTCATGTTAGAGTTGGTGAGTGAAAGTAATATGAGCTTGAGGCATGAGGGACTACTAAGCTCATCATTAGCTGTTTTTGCTGGATTCATGAGTTTGATAAAACCAGATATTACTGGTTCTTCCTGTACCAGTGGCAAAGAACTTCAGGTGCTTATTAAACAGCATTAAACAAATTAAACTGAATACTAACATATTTTTAGGTATGTGAGGTGTATTAAACCAAACATGGTAAAGGCTGCTAATGACTACAACGAAAAGTTAGTCTTAGATCAACTCAAGTATCTTGGAATGTTGGATATTATCCGTATTAGAAAAGAAGGTTATCCAGTTCATCTACCTTTTGCTGATTTTGTTGCGCGCTACCGATGTCTTGCAAATAAAAAACTTCCACCGAATCCAAGGGATGCAATAATGTAAGTACATAATAGTAGATATTTTTGATAATTTACTATAAATAGAAATTTTGCTCAAATTGCAGTTATATAATAATGATTATATTTTATAGAAATGATTATAAACTGTGCCTGATTAGCTTAGGTGAAGTAATGAATTGAACTTTTCAATTAGGTGTATAATGAAACAATATTCCATAAACAATAAAGAATGGCAGATTGGAAAAACAAAAGTATTTTTACGAGGATGTGCTCATGAGCCTCTTGAAGATAGTCGGAGTCAAGTAATTCATACTAAAGCTTTGATAATCGAACGGACTTGGAGAGGTTATGTTTTGAGAAAAGGTAAGTTTGTACATTCAAGTTTCAGACTATCTTTCTGTGACATTTTATATTTTTTAACTAAAATTATTTTTAACAAGATATCGCTTATCACTTGTTAGTTAAACATGTTTACTTAAAATTTCAGAATACAACCGCATAAGATCAGCTGCACTGAGAATCCAACATGCATATCGTGGATGGAAGCAAAGATTAATTTTCTTAAAGAAGAGACGTGCAACCATTGTAATACAGTCACATTTAAGAGGAGTGTTTGCAAGAGAAGTAAATTTATATGTGTAATAAAATTTAAGAGCTTAATGTTTTAATTAAATTTTGTGTGTGTGTGTGTGTGTGTGTGTGTGTGTGTGTGTATATATATATATATATATATATATATATATATATATATATATATATACATACACACACACACACACACACACACACACACACACACAAAGGAAGAATTTTTCATAAATTTTGATTTAAGTTTTTTGAAAAATTAAAAAAAATAAATGATTTTTAATTAAAATATAACAAGACAAATTAGTATAAAATATGAAAATGTATAATACAATTTTCTTTTAACTTTTTTATTATAAGTTTAAACAAATAGAAAAAGTATTTTAATTAAAATAAACATAAATGTTTATTAAACCAAACTATACAATAATAAAATTAATTAAAAATATAAATACTCTTAAAAATTAATTTTAACGATAATATGTGTGACTGGAAAGTTGTATGACTTTATTTAACAGGGTATTTCAATGAGTCCCCTTCTCACTGAATACACTAACTCCAACTAACTCATAGGAATTTTTTTTAAGGGTGTTAAGGACTATATATTTGCGCGGGGTCTTCTATGAGTCAAATCATTTCCCTTCATCGAAAATTTCAGTTTATAAATCAGGTAGAAATTTACAGAAGGGTTGCAGAAGTACAGGCATTTCGAATTTGGCAAACAATTCTGTTATTTAGCTTGCAATACTGGTTTGTGCGTTGTCAACCTTTTTAACAAGTCTGGATCAATTTTTTTCACTATATAAGTTTTCGGGACAGTTCAAGGTGATGTTTCTTTTCTTCTACATCAGAATGAATTCTGTGTACACTTGAAGCATGTTTGACTAAACCATACAGAAACTTCATTTCATCTAACAACTCTCTAATTGTTAAGTCTATGGTCAGAATACACTCAATCATGAACTTCAAAATTGTTTTCATTGGTTTTTAAAGTTAAAGGCTTAAAGTTAAGGGTCTGGTTGGTCACAGTTGACTGTTTCACATACGAGGGTTGATCAAATATAAACGAGACTGATTTTTTAAAAAATTTATTGCTTACTTACAAATTATTCTTTATACAACTTATTTTTCTACATAGTCTCCTGCACGAGTAACACATTTTTCCCACCGGATTGGAAGTTTTTTAATTCCATCTTCGTAAAAAGTTCTCGGGCGTTCATTGAGCCATTGGAGCACGAAGGTCTCCACCGCAGAATCGTCTTCGAAACGCTGGCCTCCAAGCGCCTCTTTGAGTGGCCCAAACAGGTGATAGTCGCAGGGTGATAAGTCTGGACTGTATGGGGGATGTTCCATTAGTTCCCAGCCAATTTGATCGAGTTTAAGCCTCGTAGCGTTCGCCGAATGTGGTCGGGCATTATCGTGAAGAAGAATGACGTTTCTCGCCGATTTAGATTTCCTTTTCCTACGAAAAGACTGTTTTGCGGCTTCTAAAACATCGCAATAATATTGTGCATTTATTGTGCGTCGTTGATGGAGGAAATCGACGTGAAAAATTTCCTTGATTGTCGAAAAATACAGTTTATACGGTTTCAACTGTTCAAGCAACAGAAAAAAAATATGGTTTTCTACTGCTTCCCGTCCTTCGGTGAATTCCTTGTGCCAAGCAAAAACGCGAGCTCTTGACAGGGTCCTGTCCCCGTATTGAGCCATCAATCTACGAAAGATTTCAGTCGGATTGACCCGATCCTTGGCCAAAACCTAATAATAATTCTCTGCTCCACGGAAACGTGCACTTCACTCTCACTCATTGTATAGTTTTATACTGAAGGGTCCGAACGGAAATGTTGCCCGTCTACGCCCGTCTCAAACCTCCCAGGCTACCTGAAACCCCACCCTTTAGAGTTCAATGTCCAATGGAAAAGTTTTTAGAAAGTCAGTCTCGTTTATATTTGATCAACCCTCGTATCTTTGAATCTGTTAGATAAATACATTTGAACAGCTGAGAAATTTATCTTCAATAGCTGTTTTATAGAGTTTTAATGACGCTGGTGCTGATTTATGGGTAAAAAAACAAAATTTGACTCAGATGTGTTATTACAATATTTATCCATTTTGTGAAATCAGTAATCCACTGAGAACTGAATGCATCTTCATTCACTAAAATTCCACTATCTACTAAATAATGTTATTGTCTATTCAGAATGTTTCAAGGATAAAACTTCTTTCCCTTCCATACCCGCTGGTAAACCTGACTCCTATTGGTCTGAAATTTTTATAATCATACTTTGAATATTGTTCTAGTTCGTGATGAAAAAAACAAGATTTTAAAAGGTTACCTTGTACAAAATTCACAATTATATTCAAGTTGAGTTCATTAAAAACCATAACTATTATTATAAAGTGAAGCAAGGATTAAGAAAAAAAAATAAGTTTTTTAGTTTGACTTATTAAATTTAATAGGTGCTATATAAATTTTAAATCATTGTTTAAATATATTTTATTTAAGACATTGTACTCTTATTTTTGATGCACGATATTAAGACTAGCTGCACCTAATGAGAGGATTTAGACGTCCGTCGCGGTACCCGAGTCTAATACACACTTACACTTACAACACTACACTTACGACTTTAACACTTTACACTCACAGTTACATTTAGGGAGACGATAACAGCCTTAATGTGCTTTTTGCCTTAAAAAAAAAAAAAATGCTCTGTATTATTATTTTATGCAAACAGTATAAACATAAAATGTATGAAGATGAAAATATTATAGATGACTTACCAACATACTTAAATACAAAGGGGATGTATGCCTAAAGTGAATATCACAATAACCAATACTGCACATTTCCCTTTTTCACTTATTTTTTTTCTGTATTTTTTCCTAAGGTTGCAGCTGCTTTAAGAGAAATGAGAAGGGTTGAAGAAGAAATGAGAAAGCGAGAAAAATTGGAAGAGGAAAGAAGACACAGAGAGGAAGAAATGAATAAAAAAGCTGAAGAAGATAAAAAAGTTTTGGAAGAAAGTGAAAGGTATATAAGTTACTATTTAACTTGATAAAAGTTATAATTTTTTTTAATATCAACTTTTACATTTAGCACTTTT
This sequence comes from Callitettix versicolor, assembly GCA_022606455.1. Taxonomy (NCBI): domain Eukaryota; kingdom Metazoa; phylum Arthropoda; class Insecta; order Hemiptera; family Cercopidae; genus Callitettix; species Callitettix versicolor. The sequence goes on along the minus strand of CM040188.1, from coordinate 68,620,897 downwards.
CAGAAACAGTCAAATTCATATCTACCTTATTCAGTTACATTTATTCAACCTGCAAACTTTCAAAATATTCTTGAAAGTAAAGTTCTTTTGAGAATCATTTCAGTAATGTCTGACTAAACCAGTTGTAACGTAAAACCAGTTTTATGCAATCCATTAATTTCATAAACATTCTTGAAAATTAATTAAATTTGGAAAAAAAATAGTTACTATATAATGGTTAAGTAGAAAGTAACTTATGTTTGGAATAAAAAAAATTGAAGTACCAGAAAACATTTGTATTATATACCATTTTTGTTATTGGCCTAACTCTTAAGTTACTTTTCAATGTAATCCTTGTATACACTGATACCCTTTTAGTAGTGGTGCACCAGTTTGTTGATACCGGTTGTCATAGAATTCTGCTGCCTGAGACTTCAACCACTTATTCATGCCTTCCTGCAGTTCCATATCATTGGTGTGCCAGGTTGCAAGCCAGGTCTGAACCATATGGAGGATGGTGGAACACTTTTTCCTAACCAAAACCTTTTAAAAGCTCCTGAGTGTGATTGGCCGAGTGCATTATCACGAATAACAAAACCTTTGAATTCAGTAGTCCATGATTCTTGTTTTAGATTGCTTATTTCAAGTGTTTTAATGTTTAACATTAAATACCTTAATGTATTAAACATTAATGTATTAACAACTATACCTTCCAGAGGTTGTTGAACTATTGAACTTGAGGAAATCGACAAGGAAATTTTCTCTGTACCAAAAAATGATTTCCATAATTTTTCTTGCTAACAATCTGTGCAATCAACATTTTCTTGGCTATAAGAGGAACCTGTTTGACTCTACTTCATAATCTCTTATTATTATTTATTATTATTATTATTATTATTATTATTATTATTATTATTATTCGTCTCACAATTGACATGATTTTCCCCAGTTATGACACAATCAAAAAGTGAGCCACCTATAGAAAGTGTCGTAGGACTCTAGAAATGTCAACAATGCCACCAGGTCTTGTAGTCTTCCAACAAGGATTTCAGTACCAATCTGGCACAAAATTTATGGTAACCTTCACTCACTACGTTGTTTCTGTGCAATATACATACTTTGAATTTCAATGAATACAATGAATTTCTATTGGCTTGTTGTTCTCTGCTAAGAGAATCTGATCACCGATTGCACTTCACAACTGGTCGAATTTTCTATTGCAGCACAAATTTTAAAAATCCTCACACTAACCAGTAGCAAGGCAAATCTCACACCACCACAGCTGGATATGCATTGAATAAGGGAATGTCTAGATATCCAGATGGTGGCAGGAGTCCCACCCCTTGCCGTATCAGCTCAAAATGTAAATTACTTTATGGATAGCCCTCTTGCTTTAAACTACACAGTTAATTATTTAGTGCTAGACATTATGTAAATTGTAAACAGTTTATGTTTGTAAACATAACAGTTTAAGTCTTGTAAACATAATAATACTTTCAAAAATACATTCTGTTAAAAACACTGGATCTAGTTTTTCAATTTATTTAAATAATAAGTTAATATTTAACTTAAACATTCTGTTAAAAATTAACAGCTCTTGCTTAGCTTATTAGAGATACATTTCATTATAGTTGATAAAAAACTACTTTATTTGAAAGTCAATTAATCTTAATTCTAAAAATTATCTTTACATTAAATTCATAATAATTTACTTGTGTTAAAGCATACAGTACCATGGAATAGTTGGAATGGATAAAGGGTAAGCATTTTCTATCACTTTTGTGTAAAACATCTGATATTAACAACAGTTAACTTAGCAAAATATAAATTTGTAGACATTATAAAAATTTATTTTCAAACAAATTAATCCCCTGTAAATACTTTATAGAAATACAATATAAATTATTCATTTAACATGTCTGGCAAAAAATGAACGGTAAACTAAACATGTGGTAGTTTTGAAAAATTGTTAAAGTTATTGAAACCACCTTGAGTTGCATAACTTGAATAATAGGATACACCTGTTTATTATCTCTTTGAAGTTGTAATTATGTTAATGAAATGTACATTGAGTAAAGTAATTTGATGAGTTTGATATTAATTAATTCTATTCATATCAAATGTGTTAGTTTTCATTCTATGACAAAAGGGTTTCCTCATTGTATTTGAGGTGATAAACTAAGTAATAAATATTGTCATGATTGCAATATAGCCACCGGATCACATATTTAAATAATTAGGATTGTGACCTATTTTTCCGTCTACTGGTCTCTTTACTCACCTCGTAAAGGCTACCGTGGTTTTGAAATCTTAACGTTTCATATTCAGGCTACAATACAAAATGTCAAATCCTTCTGTCAAGGTCATCACAAACACTAAACACAATTATACAATTAAAAGACAAACAATAAAATTTGGTTTGGTCAAACGATACATGCAACTTGTATGTTATTACATTCCAGGCTCCGGATTCTAGAAAAATATGTCATAATCCTAGTTATTTATAAAAAAATATTGCATTGAAAAAATATTTTTTGTGTAAAAAAAAGTTTATTGTAAGAGTGAATATAATATATTTTTTTAATAGAGGTATAATTATAAAATTTTGAAATATACCTAGATAACATTATTGTAAATATGAATAAACAAATTTATACTGTCACATAAATCACTTTCAGGGAATATCCTAGAAATCACATTAAATTTCTCTGCCTTTAAATGAAACTAGTCAAAGAAAGTTTAATCCTGATCACATGCCAGAAAGTGTCTTTTACTACCATAAGTATAGTTAGTCCAATTGAGTCATTAAATCTCTTTCTTAAACCTGAAATACATAAGCAGTTAACTTGCTATACTTATTGAAAAATCAACTTGCTCATTTGTTTATACTGAGGCAATGAAGATGCACAAGTTTTGATAATATTTTCTTCTGTGTGTAGTGTTGATTCTTCTCTCAGAAAATATGGCATGCATTTTTACATAGCTTATGTGTGTATTGTTGTTGCAACATTAAAAAACGTCTTGTTAGTAGCAAAAAAAGTTGATCCAATGAAGCCAAGTTTGCTGCTGTTTTTACCCCTTAATTTTTATTTTCAAATTAAACTTTTAAATCTGGTGGTAAAAAATACAAATTTCAAAAAACAAAGGGATACAATTATCAGCACTGCTATGTTCATTTACTTTTTTGACTTTTTTATGTTTAGTTTATAAGTTTATTTTACTAATTTAAAAGGAAATATAAAGTGAACTATTCACTGAATTCAATTTAAAAAAATATAATACTCGTAACTGTAGAGCACTTTGATTTTAAGTTCCATTCTGGAATAATTTACGTTTTATATCTCATAGTTGCTGCAAGCGTTTCCAATCCAAAATTAAAGCAAGTACTTTACACAATTTTTTCTCCTTTCATTTTGTTTTATAAAAATATCAAAGTGTCAGCTGACCAAAATTTTGGACATGTTTCGAAACTAGAATGTACCCTGTGAGAGTAGCAAAATATTTACACATGTTGCACAACTCTTCAAAAGTGTCAAGGTTTGGTCTTAGGCATGTTTAATCGAACATGAGATCACAACTCTTGCAATAAATATGTCGCAAGTTAATTGCTCATGTATTTGAGACTTTAGTCCTTGTAATAAATCTCACTTAAACTTTTCTATGTGTCTCTTTTGATATTACATACAAAATCAGAACAAAGCTTTCTCATTAATAGCACATTAGTAAGGTGAACAATAAATAGTTTTATTGCACACAAGATTGATTTTTAATGAAAAATATTAGTGAGTAAGTTATTAGTAAAACTCTTATAACTAATTTATTAATGGAAACATTTCACTAATTTCAATTGCAATGTAATAATAATTGGCATTATTAATCTTTGAAATGTGGTATATTGTTCGAACTCTTTAATACCTCGTTGTTTTCAGAGCTGCTCAACAAGAAATTGCAGCACTCTCCCAAATTGCCGGACAACTGAATTCCAAGCTTCTGGAACCTCCTACTACTGGAGAATCAGTTGATTTGGATAATTTATTCGCATTTCTATCTGATGTCCAGACTGGTAGAAATCATATAATAGATGAAATTGGCGAGAAAATGAATGAACTAGTTACAGATTTAGATGTTGAGGTTAGTTCACAAAAAGTTAATATTTTTTATTTTGTTTCCATTTTTAATTAGGGGGAGGACATTATTTTGAGTTGTTTCATTAATTAACTTATTACTACTTCATCCTTAGTTTATAATTAACCCTTATTGATGGTATAGGTAGACCAAACATAGTTTGCAATGATGGTTTAATTAATGTAGAAGTTCATGTACGTCTAGTTTTTACAAATTATTTTCAGGCTGGAGGTTTAAATGTTTTTCAGAGAGGAACTATTCTTTTGTTCATTTTAGTATTCAACATAGATTCTGTCTGTCTGTAAATCACCTTCAGTCTAAATCTAAAAATGTTTATAACAATTTTGTTTATTTCTACTTTTCATAGTGTATGGATTTTAAGGTTAATCTAAAATATAAGTAAAGCAACAGTTTCTGTCTATGTGATACTTTTTTCCTCTTCTGTTTTTTTCTACAACTTCATTTTAATTTTAATTTGCTTATTTAACGTTTTTGTGTTTACCAATATCCATACAAAAAGAAAATTAATATTAACAAGTAAAAAAATAATTTTAAATTTTAATTTGAAATTGAATGGGCGAGTAATGATACCAACATGGCACCAACATTTATTCGATGTAATTAACTTGATGATGACTGATTATGACTGTGTCAAAACTGATAGTCACAAAAATAAAAACAGAAGAGGAAGAGAAGGATTTAAAAGACATATACTGAAGTTAACTTAGCTTTAGGTTAACCTTAAAACTCATATTGAATTAACAATGTAGGAAGAATAACAAATCAACATGAATGTGTAAAATCTTCATAGTTGTTATAAAACTGTTGGTACATTGAAACAATAGGATGGTCTTAAGAAATATACTAATAAAAATAATTTTTCATTTAAATTTTTGTTGCAAAATATGTTTGTGTAACTACAGTTTACTTTTAATAATTTAATCATTAACCTGTTTTCATCTTTAAGGCATTATCTTTTCCTAAAATCATACTATGTTTATTTTATTTTAACTAAAATCACATCATTAAATTAACCCTAAGTTGCCATATTACAAAAGGAAAAGGGAAAGCCACAGATGAGCTTGATCAAATCTATTGATTAAAAGTTAATGAAAAAATATGATGTACAGACAGGTCAAAAAAGAAACAACATCATTGATGAAATTGAAGAAAGAATGGATGAACTGGTTTCAGATCTAGATGAAGAGGTATGTGGATTGTTTTGATTGTAACCAGTTTAATAATGTATTTGTTGCTTAATAACTCACTGTAAATATCACTAAGTCTAATTGACTTCATCTTTCTAGACTGTGAATATAATAATTGTATTAAAGTAGTACTTATTTAGATCTATAGACATGAGGATAAATTATAATTTTATGCAAATATGTTTGTTGATAACGCTCTTCTATAAACTGTATGATAAGCATATGCAACTTGGTGATTAAGAATAAAAAACTAAAAGATTGAAAATTGCCTAAGTGTTATTGTTTTGAGGTTATTTTCAGCAGTCAGCAAGATTTATTTACACTCTATATATTTGACATGGAATATTCTAAATAAATACTCAACACCTTATTCTATTCTACAAAATGTCCTCTAAAGAAGAAAATACGAGGGCTATTTTTTTTCAAGGTCCGATCGGTCGCGAAATAAAAACTCCCGTAAAATCAGATGAACCTGTGCGCAGCGTCTCTAGTATGGCTGTCAATTGCGTCGCGTCACTTCCGTTTAGTTGTGTTCACATAGGTAGGACGTAAACATGTCTACAACAATAGCATCTCCCGCCAAGTGTAAAGTTGGTGCAGTAATTCGATTTCTTCAGGCTGAGGGGTGTAATGCAGCCGAAATTCATCGATGAATAAGTACTGTGTAAGGTGAAACTTCAATGAGTAACAGCAAAGTGCGACAATGGTGCAGAAACTTTAAAGCAAGACGTACAGATGTTCATGATGCAGGCGGTCAGGAAAGGAAGTCTGTGTCAACCAATGATCTCGTTCAGCGAGTGGATGAGGCAATTCGAAAAAATCGTTGGTTCACAATTTCTGAATTGAGCGATTCATTTCCTGAAATTTCAAGGTCAGCTCTCTACACCATTGTGAGCGAGAAACTTCAGTACCACAAACTGTGCGCGAGATGGGTTCCCAAGATGCTGTCCGACCATCACAAAACACAGAGAATGGAAGCCTCCCTAACGTTTCTCCAGCATTACCACAATGAAGGAGAAATTTTCTTGAACAAAATTGTCACAGGGGACGAGACATGGGTCCATTACGAAACTGAAGAAACAAAAGAACAATCCAAACAATGGATGCATTCTCACTCCCCCAGTAAACCAAAGAAGTTCAAGCGAACCTTCTCCAACAGAAAGTGCATGGCTACTGTGTTCTGGGACCGAAATGGAGTTCTCTTGGTGGAATTCATGGAACGTGGCACAACCATTACAGCAGCCTCATACAGTGTGACTCTTCAACGTCTACGAAGGGCAATTCAGAATAATCGGAGAGGAATATTGTCATCAGGCATTGTCCTTCTCCATGACAATGCTCGGCCGCACACTGCAGCTTCAACAAAGATGCTCCTACAGTCTTTTCAATGAGAAGTGTTTGGTCATCTACCATACAGCCCGGACTTGGTTCCATCCGATTTTCACCTGTTTGCTCACATGAAACGCTGGTTAGGAGGACAACATTTTGGCACATACATTGAGCTGCAGACCAGCGTACAAACATGGCTAAAAACACAGGCGGCTACGTTCTACAACGAGGGTATTGGGAAGTTGGTACTACGCTATGATAAATGTCTAAATCCGAGTGGTGACTATGTAGAAAAATAGCGTAATTATGTATGTAATAAATAATTTTTTATTTTTACTGTGGTTTTTATTTTGCGACCGATCGGACCTTGAAAAAAAATAGCCCTTGTATGTTAAAATACTATTTATTAACAATTTTAATTTAAAAAAAACATTTAAAAAATGCTTTAACTAGAACAATATTTTACATTTAAATTTATGTAATTATTTATCTTATTGTTTAAATTGAAAAGAATTAAAAGGGGCAGAGTGTAGTCTTATCTTGACTAATACCTAATACAAAACTTTGTTTAAGAAAGGATTACAAATTATAATTAACTCACTAACTGTAAACCTGTTTGAACATTATCAATTTTTTGTATCAACCAGAATTATGAATTTCAGCTTTCATTTTCTGCTCTGTCTACATAATTTATTTTATCATAATAATAATTAATAAAAGTTGTTAATGACAAGAAAAGAATTTAAAGTGCTTATTATTAATATTGTTCAATATTTATTTTAAAATATTTTTGACACTGGCAGCAGTTACAATATTTTTGGTACAATTATAATAACTTACCACCTACTATGTAACTTATCAAACATGTAAATAAAACTTAGTCATACAGTTCTACACAATGCAAAAGACTGAAATTTGATGACTGTATGAGGAACTTACAAATCTAGATTATAAATAGGCACTTACATGTGTAGCTACCAGCTGTACAATCCAACATTTTGTTCTTGCACACAGCACTGTTGTATAGTGTCCTTATTATATTGTGCTGTATTTTTTTTATTACTATTATGTTTTGCTTTATAGTTAGCATACAAAGGTTCAATATTAGCTGCTTTGAGCTTATTGTATATTACATATTGTATTTATTACAGCAACAAAACTTTTCAATTAAACAAGCAATTTTTACTAATAAATTTTGGAAAAAATCCGTTTATACTTGTCATAAGAAATTTTAGCTTCATTATGTTTAGAAGCATTGTTTGACATTTTTATTCTCTTCTCTTACTTTGTGTGTTCATTGCTTTTAACCTGTAACTTATTGTTCCTGGGACCAATTGATAATATGTATATATATATATGTATATATATATATATATATATATATATATATATATATATATGTGTGTGTGTGTGTGTGTGTGTGTGTGTGTGTGTGTGTGTATATGTGTGTATACATATACATATATTTAATAATATGTACAGTAATATTAGCGAGTTAGCAAAGAAAAACTGTGTAAATGTTTGTTTGCTTTTATAAATAATAGTTTTCAGTATTTAGCTGATGTTTCTAATGTACAATTGATTATCTCTAATCTGATACCTGTGGGACTGGACATAGGTATCCGTCTAGTAGATCAATAGAAAAACTTATATTGCATTAAAGTATTATGTTTAAACTTTAATGAAAATGAAGGCAAAGATATAAAATATATTGCATTACAGTACTGTATACAGTAATCCCTTATCAACCTAAAATGACCACTTCTGTGATTTCACATACACTGGGGATTCAACAGCAATTGACCGTAATAAACCATTTTTTACTAATTCTAACACAGCTACAATATATACTGTACTGAAAAACAGAAAAACTAATGTTAAATTTACATGATTTCAGATATCTGTATAGATAAGACAGGCTCCATAAATATAAACAAGTAACTTCTTATTTGTATAGGCTATATGTTGGGAGACACAAAAGCCATTGTGCTTTTAATTACCTGATTAAAAAAATATGTGTGTTGACATTTCCACTTACCTATAAATAATAATCCTGCTTGACACTTTATTCCTATGTAAACACAACCATTGGGGAAAGGGTATCCTTTCTTTTTATTGTAGGACTGAGTGTACAAGGTCCACAAGTTAACTGAATTTACTGTGTACTGTACTTTACTTTTTGTCTTCAAAAAAAAAAAAAAGGTTAGGAAAAATGTAAAACATAGATAAATTAAACCGTTTGTGGCAAGGAATTACTGCCCTGTTTCTAAACTGCATTACAAGAACCAAAATAACTTGAAACATATAAAATACTTAAAGAGTATTTAAAACCCTATAATGTTATGTACAGTATATAATTAAAGTTTTAAAATAATCAGGTTTTTTCAAGAAACATTCATTGCTTTTTCTTGAATTTCTTTTAGTATTAGTACATTATAGTAGGCCGTAGAATTCCTTTTAATTGTTTCTTCAGATTATTTTGTCAGAGTGGCGAGTGCCCAAACTAACAAAACTGTGTTGTTTTTGTAAATTATTATAAAATAAACATGCCTCAAATTTGTGATAAATTTTTTATTAAGAAAATTATAAACTACTTTACAATATCTAATAATTTTGTTTGTTTTTTCTAGTGTAAGAACACATATAATATAAAAACAAATACATAAATAAATTCCTGATAGATAGACTGCATTTAAAAAATGAGGAAAATGTCTTGTTTTGTTTTGTACAAATTTTTTGATTCAAATTTTTGTTTAAAATTCAAGTTTTATTATATACAGTTTGTTTCATCAAATTCAAGATAAATTATGTATAATTTATTCTGTACTTTGAAGTGAGATGCATTTGTGTTACAGTTGGAGAGTGTGATTCAGCAAGAACTTGAAGGTTTAAATTCTGGTAGCGATGGTCCAGATGGAAACAACTCTTACAATCATGATGGAAGAACCACTGCTCCTGCCAAGTGTTTGAAGGCACCATCATTACCTGAGCCTAATTGTCCTCCACCTCCTCCTCCTTTACAAGAAGTTAATGGGACTTCAGAACCAATCTATGAATCTGTGCTTCCACGAGATGAAGAATGTAATTCACCTCCTCCTCTTCCAGCTCCTCCACACAAGCTCCGACCAAAATCTCCAGGAGTTGAAAGAATTCAGAGAGTTGCAGGTTCACCAACTATTGGTTCTCCTCGTCAGAGTCGGCCTAGCTCTAGAGGATCTACAGTTTCAGGAGTAAATAACAGTTGTTATTCTTACTCTTATAATACTATGACAGACATTATATTAACAATAAATTTGATGATATATTTATTTTATATTCTTTTATTACAAAAGTTTTGTTTTTTAATTTTCCAAACAATGTTTATAATCCTATTTTTTAAAATATAAAATTGTGTTTTCTAGCTTCATAAGCTAGCAAAATTTTAGATTGCTTAAATTTAAAAAATAACTAATACTAAAATCTTCATTTTAGAACACTATTGGCTCTAGTCTCTACTTTATATTGTATAAACAAAGTATAGAATGAACAGTTTTCTTAGACTGAAAACTATTTAAATGGCTACCTATTAAAGTCATTTAATAATTAGTAATTATTTTGTTCTAATAAACTTTTATTTAAATATTACTGGTATTTTTATAAAGGGTGTCCAGTCCTCGTACTCGTGGCGTTACAATGGACTGGAAGATCCAGAGAAGGAACAGAGACGGAAGTTTAGAGTTGAAAAGAAATTACAAGAAATGGAAGAAGAACACCAAGAAAAGTCTATGGATCCATTGCAAGATGCATACCATGATATTGTAGAATTTGCACAAAAATATTTTAACTCACATGAAAGAACACCTGAAGGTAATATAATTATAAGTATTTACTAAATATTACAGTAATGTTAAGTACACAAATTTTAGTTTGTTTGCTAAATTTTTACTTCTCTGTATTGTCATCACCCCAATAATTTCATGTTAATTAAATGCCACAACAAACAATGATCGTTTTTTTTTTTTTTTTTTTTTTTTTTTTTTTAAGTGCTCTCAGTTCATAATATTCTCTAATGTAAGACTTCAGGTTCTCTCTTGTTTAGGTTTTTTAAGGAGCACAATTTAAGAACTAGTTCTTGTGTTTTTTTCCTGATACAGTTTTTACATATTGATTTGTCCTGACCAAAATGTGTAGGTAGTGCCCAGTGATGAAATGACAAATTCTGTCCCTCTCTTTAAACACTTTGATACAAAGTGACTGGTGATTTAGTTTAGATTTTAAAAAGATGTCTCCCTGTACAGTTCCTTTGCACTCGCACTCTGTCCATTCATTGTTTTATATGACCTGCTGCAACTTCCTTGCACATACTTGATATAGCATTTTCCTAGGCCCTAGAAGCACTCATTAGTTACTTGGTTTAAGTATCTACCATGTGATTATATCCACAGATTGTTCAGAATAATAATATATTTTTACGTGATTGCTAGTATTTAGATTTTTGAAGGGTTTACTTCAAAGATATTGTGCCATATATATATATATATATATGTTTAGTAAAATAATCTGCCTTCCCTAGCTTCGTCAATTCTACTTTTGTTGACGCGTTTCGGAGAACCTCCATCTTCAAAAACTATATCTATACTGGTCACCAATATTATGGCTCATCCTATTTATAATTTTCTAGCTCCACCTTGTACCTGTTTCTCTATTCAACAGTGTACATTAAACATAAAGTGCTTGCTTCTGATTGGCTCTTCAAATTCATACATTTTCGCACGTTACATTTAACGTACATGTATTGAATAGAGGAAGGGGTATGAGGTGGAGCTAGAAAAAATAAATAGGATGAGCCATAATATTGGTGACCAGTATAGATATAGTTTTGAAGATGGAGGTTCTCCGAAACGCGTCAACAAAAGTAGAATTGACGAAGCTAGGGAAGGCAGATTATTATACTGAACGTAGTGACAATAATCCTAGCAGAAAAGAAGAATATATATATATATATATATATATATATATATATATATATATATACTGCCATATATATAGTTTTGGCTTTGTTAGCTTTGCAGCTTGGTCATAGTTAGCTTCCACTTTTATCATATTTTTTTATTACATAGTCTTTTTTAAGATAATTTAGATAATTTTATATCCGTATCTGTTTCAGGGACAATAATAGCAACACTTACAAGAAAGAGTAAGTTGGTGGAAACAATGCCAAAGTATGAAATGGTTACTTACTATAAGGGATCCAGCATTCCAAATTCACACATCCATATGTATGACCCCGACAACATTTCTCTTGCCTGCTCAGTGTTCCGAGTAAGTTACTGAGACTTCATTGTTAAAATGATATCAAGCGAATATTTTTGTATATTATTTTATTTTTCCTTTTTTTTAGGAACTTTGTAAATATATTCGTGGAGAAATGAAGTCAGAATTATTAGAACTACAAGCAATCCAAAGTATTATCAGTTCTGGTATAGAAAGAGAAGAATTAAGAGATGAGATCTATGTGCAATGTATGAGACAAGCTACGAACAATCCTAGTGTAGAATCGACAGAGAGAGTTTGGCTTCTTCTTTGCTTGGCTATTGTTTCTTTTCAACCTACTAAAGTCTTATTTAAGGTATTAATAACTACAGAAAATACAATAGGTCTTTGTATTGTAAAACAGATTTATAAATAATTAATTCTTATTTATAAATATTAAGTTATACTATTATATTGTTTATATTTCATAGGTTTTATTTAAATAAATCTGTATGATCATTTTTAATATTTGTTATTTTCAATAAAAGATGAAGAAAATTATATTAAATATGTACTAAATTTAAGTGTAATAATCTACATAATTGTATTGTTGGAATTTTGATGACAAACATGAAATAATAAATAAAATTTTAATTTTTTTACAAACCACTTTATGAAAGACTCTTTTCATACAATATTTTACAAAATCTGTTGTAAAACAAATAAATAACCATGAGTAATGACAATAAACTCTTTAGTTTTACATTAAGGATTCTCTATTGTTTAGAAACATTGAAATCATTTGATCTAAGCAATTCTAATTGTCAATATGTTTCAGTATTTTGTGTGTTTTCTTCGTAAGAATCTGCAAAGTGAAGGGAAGTTGCGTCAATACGTGCAGTGGTGCTTAGACAATTGTAAGAATACCAAAGTCACATGCCGGCAGTTTCCTCCTTCCAAAGTTGAGATTGCTGTAAGTTTTTCCACAGTATTTTGTGAACACCGTTATGAAACATAACAATTATAACTTTATAGGTAATAAACTATTAAGAAGGCGCTCTGTATGAACTTTACTTTCTCTTTACGGTCCATTAAAATATCATAGTACTTTAAAAAACTTATCCAGCTTAGGGACTGAAATCACATAAACCTTATGGTTAGAAGTTCAGAAATAATTGTACTACGATGCTTTTAATCGGATATTTTTTCAGTTTATCATCAGATTGAAAAAAAATCTTAATCATTGGTAGGAGATGGTTTTTCTAGTGTATTAAAAATTTTCCAATTAAATTATCTAAAACATAGTTGTATTGTATCCGTGGGCGACCTAACTCATTTTGTATTGTATCCGTGAGCGACCTAACTCATTAACATTAACCTGTTCTCGTTAACATTCTATACAAAAAATATGTTTTCACATATTAGATATATGTGTACTTACTATACACATACATATGTTATACACATATAACTAATATTGATCATATATCAATAAAATACATTTTTTGATTTATATATATATATATATATATATATATATATATATATATATATATATATATATATATGTAAATCCAATCCAACAGTACTACTTGTTACAGTACTACATAATGATTGACGTAGTAAATGATAGCATCTGTATTTCACAGATCGACAGTGCTTTTGTGTATGCATTGTCTTTATGACTAAGGGAGTAATGCATCTGTGTCAGTAACACTAGTCACTGAGTTTCAGAAATTTGTTAAAAAATATAATATATTATAATAAAAAAATTATAACACATTATATATGAACACATTGTGCAAAATGTCAACAGAAAAAACCAAGATTGCACCAATTAACAGTAGCTACAGAAACAAACAAATAGGCCTGATAGTAAAAAAAGTAGTTTTAAATAAAAAAAAAGTTAATTCAACCAATACCATAGTTTATTTATTTAAATTTCTCATAGAAATTTTTGTAAGGTGTAAATATTTTTAAAAATATTTAACTAGTCATGATGTTTGGAATTTAATTTTTCTAAATTTTTTGGTAGAATTTTAACCATTTAAACTAACACTTAGTTATATTTGATATAAATTTCACTAAAAGGCTTTTTATAAATTTTCTGTATGTACATTGTGCAAAAATCATACCTAAGTAATTAAAATCATAATATAAATAAAATGTTATCACTCTCAAAGTAACACCTGTTTATTGTACTGAAGCTTGGAAGAATAGAAAAAAAAATTCCTCGTTTAGCATTTATTATATATATATTATATTTAAATTAGGATCATTTTATATATCCTTCTTGTCAATAGTCTCTTTGCATTTGTTTCAATGCCCATTCACACAAGGATCTTAATGCATAACATTATACATTAAATAATTTATTGAATTTGTAATATATTTCAACAATTGTAGTATAACAACCAATGTTATTATTATACGTGAATAATCCTAATACTTATGATTTACAATAAAATAGAACAGATTATTTTGGATGCCCTTTAAGGGGGGGATTTTGTAAATACTAAGAAGTAAATAAGTTGATAATTTATATTATATTTATTATGACAAATGTTGAACAATATAGTTCAAAAGAGTTTAATTCTTTAAACAAATTTTTAGGCAATGAAGAGGTTAGGTACGATTGTCTGTAGATTCTTCTTCCTAGATGGAAGAACAAAAGCAATCGATGTCCATCCAACAGATACAGCAAGTGATGCAGCTGCTAAATTAGCAGAAAAACTTGGTTTACGGAACTTAGAAGGCTGGGCTATATACCAGAGCAGACCTGATGGTGAAGAACATGTTAGAGGCCATCATTACCTCTATGATGTCATCGCTGCTTGGGAAATGTAAGTACATGATAGGTTATAAAATGTTAAATATTTAATTGAATCATCTTACTGTAGCTATGATGAATAGTTTGGGTTGTTGAATATTACTTTCTTACTATACAAAATATGATGCTGAACTTGTGCACGTGAAGTTATTGCAGTAAGCTTTGTCCTTTTTGTTGTTAACACTGATCCATCATCCTTATTAGTCTAATTGGCATAAAGTATGGACATAAAGTAAGACAATTTCATTCTTGTTTTTCAAATGATAATTTTCAAGATAATTTTTGTTTTTCAAAACAAAAATGTACCCTAAAATTCTGATAAACAATTAATTAAGGGGGTAGATCATTGATGTGTCTGAATATTTATACCACAACAAAATAAACAGTTTTGTCTGTGTAAGTATTTTAGAACACATTTTATTATCATTATCACATTATCATTATTGCTAATGTGTCATTTATTATCACTGTAACTAGTCTGTTACACTGTCATCATAAATCAGACAAAGATTGATTTTTTGACAAAAACATACCATAAATTATAAGCAAACAAACAAATGGCTACAGGGTTTATTGTACTATCATTTCTTGAGCAAATGCTTTTATGCATCAGTGTCAATTAAAACACAGAGTGAAATTTTATTTGGACATACATAGATAATTATTTAGTAGTAAACTTCCAAGAATTATTGAATAATTAGTAACTTTTGCACAAAAATCATGAACCAGAATAATTCAAGCTTTTTAGGTTTTCCTTAACAATTTGCAGCCTAACCTTTACCATTGCAATTAAGTTTGATATCGTATTACAAGACTGCATATGAACATTTTCGAAGCATGTGTGTATATATATATACACACACATATCACATTAGTGAGATAGCTGCATGATATGATTATTAAATAATTTCTGATTATACTAATTTTATTTTTTTTTAATTAAAAATACATTATAAATATTGGTTTTTGTGAAATATTGTTATTAATTATTGTTATGTAATTGCAGCAGTGAACACCCAAAACTGATGAGCACTAACGGCTATTATTTTCTTTTTGCAGCAAACAAAACAAAATTGAAACTTCGACCTCATCATTCCCAACTTTGACCAGAAGAGGGAATAGTACAACACTTGGAAGTGGCGAAAACAGATTTATTTTTAAAAGGAGACTTTTTAAAAGTTCAAGAGAAATATCATTGGACCCTGTTGAAGTCAATATGTTATATGCTCAAGCAGTTTACCATGTTGTTAAGGTAAGGCTATTGACAAGTGTGCGTCAGAATATATTGCTTACAGTAGAAGCAGTTCAATGTAGTGCTTAAGTGTTCTAAATACAAAAGTCATTTTATTACAGTTATTTTATTAATTTATAAATGTATGAGTTCAAGTTAGAAGCAGTAGAAATTACAAAATACTTTCAAACCTAGTAATATCTAAATTTTTTTATAAAATCACATTTTTTTGAGAACTTTATGGCCTTTGGAAAAATACCTGGAAATATTCCCATTTATAAGTTCCTTCACATTGGGATGTTTCTGGCCCACATCACTATGCAGGACAGCATAACATGTGGCAGCATATTAAGGATATTTACTCTATTTGAATTAATGCAAATTTTTCACACACACGCACACACACACACACACACACACACACACACACACACACACACACACACACACACACACACACACACACACACACACACACGCACACACACACACACACACACACACACACACACACATATAGATATATATC
This sequence comes from Callitettix versicolor, assembly GCA_022606455.1. Taxonomy (NCBI): domain Eukaryota; kingdom Metazoa; phylum Arthropoda; class Insecta; order Hemiptera; family Cercopidae; genus Callitettix; species Callitettix versicolor. Next base: position 68,604,434 of record CM040188.1, on the reverse strand, counting down.
AATTTTAAAGATATGGTTTATCAAGTTATCCACAATTACCAGGATGCATTATATATCATTGGTCTTCTTATACATCATCATTTAGCAGACAATTAATAGAAGTGATTCGTGGAACTAGAAATACTCCAAAGCAAATATTTTGGGAATTATCATATTAACATTAGTTTAGTAGTTACTTTACGCTTTAGGTGACACTTATCAAGGCTGCCTATATTTCAAAATCAGTTACATAATTATTTCTAATGATCTAAAGAAAGCACCCAATATCTGGTTCAGTTAAGCACAGTAGAGTCCATCGACTTTGGTGATGTTTGTCACTTGTCTGATTGTCTGTAGTTGCCCATCAGATGTAGCCTGGCTGTCCATTCATTGTATAGAATTTGAATTATCCATTTCTCTATAAAAATATGTAATCCGTTTGTACACACATGTCTATAAAATAGCATGGTGCAGTTATGCTCTCTATCTATTTTATTAATGTTTTTCTTACATGATTCAGTGTGATGACTTCCCAGTAAGTGAGAAAGTAGCTCTACAGTTGGCAGGACTGCAAGCCCAAGTTGCTTTAGGTGACCCTAAGGATAACCACTGTCTGGATAACTATACTGATGTTGATAGTTATTTACCCTACAGGGTCAGTCGTAGTAGGGGAGAAGATGTGTGGGTAAGTTCATTTTATAATTATATTGATTAAGCACTGACTTCTAAATAAATAATTATGTACTATGAAAATATTGACTTCAATAAAAATTGTAATTTATCCATTTTATTTTTACTTTGGTGTTTAGATACTCATTTTCAAATTATTTAAAAAAATGATAGGGATTAGTCATTTCTACGTCAAGTAACAAAGTATATGTTGTTTAACCTACTCTGCAGAATGTCATGCAGGTAGATAGGTTATAAGAAAAACCTTCTAATGTTTTCAAAATTTAATTTTACTAATATCGATAAATACAAAAATATGTAAATGTCAAAAAAATCTGAAATCAGAATATATAAAATAATTTATATATAAATAAAATTAAGTTATTTATTTATTTTTCATAAGATATATATATAATATATTCTTAATATCGTGAAACTTTGTCAAATCAAACTTATTTTAAATACTATTATATGGGTTGAAATACAAATTTATAATAATTTTATTGTGGTATTTAAAATATTATGTTAGTGTAATAATGAACAGCATAAATAACTGTATATTTACATTATCCCTTTTAATATCATATTTGTCTTATAAAACTGTAATTAGTTATTTAATGATTGCATACACAATTATTTTCCTTTTTTTTATCAGAGTATTAAACACAGAAATATTATGTTTGCTGTATGATATTTAAATTGTGAATGTACTTATAGATGTGGTAAGAGATGCAAGAAAATATTATCAGCTAAAACAAAAACAAATTAATAATTATTAAATTAGTTAATAGGCTATTCATAAATAAAGCTTTTCTCACATATTTATAGATTGAAAGCAAAACACATTGAAATCCATTAAAAATATTAGTTAAATTATTATTTAGCTAATATTTTTTAGTAACTGTGACATGCTAACTGTTATTTATATGGTTTTATAAGCTTCTATGTAGAATTTATATCAAATAATAATCATTTTAAAATTATTTTTCTGATTTATATAGGTTACCCAAAGATTATTTTAAAAACACCCATTGTGTTAAATAATTCATTGAGAAGCTCTTCATGTAATATTGATTGAATTCATTGTTATGTAAACTGTATTAAGCCAATACCTTTGTTTTGTTTTTTAAGTGAATGGAAGAAAAATTCACTATGTTAATTCAGTATGTTAAATTTATGTAGGTTTTAATATTTTCATTAAAGTATAACAAAAATTTTAAGTATGATTTTTTTTTAATTTTTAAAAAAAAGTTTTAAAATGCACAAAAAAAATGTTTAAAACTTTAAAAAAGTTTAAAGCACAAAGTTTTAAAATGTATGAAAGAATCTTTACAAATGTTCAATCTAATACTAAAATCGATATTTATGCTAAATTTGAATCAGATTGGCATTAATTAACATATTAAACTTTCAAATTATCACACTAAGAAAATGAAAATGAAAATTAAACATAATTATATAGGCCAAGCCCATCTAGGCCCGATTCTTAGAGTCAAGCTGCGTACAAGTCACAGCCAAGCTAGTCCAAGCCTTGCCTGGACTAGATAACCATGGTCCAGCCATCTCCACCTCGGCCTGAGAAGTTCAAGGCATCAAAGTCCAGACCATGGTTACCCAGTCAAAATGTAAGTCTCGGCCATGCTATAGGCCTAGCAGTGTAGTGTCCCAGCTCTAAAGTTGTTTAGGCTTGGCCAGGGCAAGTCTCAGCCAAGATGTTTAAACCTCCTTAGACTTACACAAACACAGTCTAGCCTCTAGACCAGCTGATCATGACAAACTTAATAACTGTCACTAATGAGTACATATCTGATCAGATCAAATATAATATACTATTCCACAAAATACATTCACTGAATTTGAACTAGACTGAATATTTATTTAAAACATTTACTTAGTAACAACACTAACTATTCAAAACAATTTTAATAATGTCAGATTTTAATTGTTTTAAAACAATGTTTCAATTGTTTTAATTTATGACCTATTCTTCCCATCAGTGGTCTATCCGCTTACCTCATAAAGGCTACCGCGGTTTTGAAACTCTATCGTTTCATCATCAGGCCATGATACAAAATGTTAAATCCCTCTGTCGAGTCCGGAATATAATGATGTACGAGTCGCGCATGTCGCTTGGCCAAGCTGAATTTCATCGTACGTATTTTAATTGTGTAATTGTGCTCAGTGTTTGTGACGTATGTTTTTAATGTTTTGTTTGACTTTATGATGACCTCGACAGAGGGATTTAACATTTTGTATCACGGCCTGAAGATGAAACGATAGAGTTTCGAAACCGCGGTAGCCTTTACAAGGTGAGTGGATAGACCACTGACGGGAAGAATAGGTCATAATACTAATTACTTAAATATGTGGTCTGGTGACTATGTTACAATAACGTTATAAGTTGTTCACTTTGCAAATCAAATGTTCTTTGCTTTGAAGAAATATTTTGTTAATAATATAACATGAACTACTAATGTGTATAATTCCTATTTTTTATTAGTACCACTTCACTTTTCATGAAATTATTAAAAAAAAGGCACAAAAATATTCTCTTTTTCAGTTATTAAATTTCCAGAAACGATTAGTTCAGTTAAACAAATAAGTGATGCAATAGGTGTAGGCATATAAAGCCTGTCATATCAGAGTACCTGAAAATATAGAAATCTATCAAAATTTCAAATTTTTTTTCCTCAATCACCAGACTTTCAGATACAGTAAGGAAATATTTTATGCACACAATTATTCTTTAAAATAAATAAAAAATAAAAACCACTTTATCTGTTAATAACAAACAAAAAATAAAATAAAAATCAAATTATCTTTTGTAAATATTTTGTGAAGTCAACTAATTTTGAGATATTCAACATTAAATTGTTTAAATAGCTGGCATTTGTGAATTGAATAAAGAAAAGAAAATTATTATTTTTCTCAAATTGGGTCTTTATAACATATAATTGGGTCTACACTTTCGACTCCATAAAATTTACTGTTAAGAAGATATGATATTTTATTATCACAGTTCTAATAGCGTGCCAGATAGTAAACTAAACATTTTAGGAACATATAAACATGTATGTTTATATAAATTTTCATAAATGGCTTATTTTTTACAGGTACCTATAATTGCTCAAGCTCATAGACAATATGGAAGTGGGAAGACAGACCTCACAGCCAAGGCACTTTACCTATCGTGTGTGATGCAGTACCCACTATATGGCACAACAATGTTCCAAGTCACTTACAGAGGTTACTGGTCCTATGGTTAGTACTATATCTATGATCAAATACAGTTTTGAACTATTTTTTACTTCATATAAAAGTTATGGGCATATTTAACTTCATTATTTTTTATATCTAAGCAACTGCTCTGTATAATATGAAACAGAAATATTCTGTGTATAAAATGATATTCATCCATTTTATTCTGTGAATGTCAAGGAAAAATCCTTAAAGTGAGACCTAATGGTTTATAAAATTTGTTGTGCACACACATTGGATATGTGAGAGAAGGAAATTAGAATCATTATTAGAGGGAAATATGGTGGTTCTAGCTGTTAATTAATATGTGATGATGTCTGTCCTTGGCTTAATGTATAGAATTGTCTAGTGAAATAGCAGTCTTCCATGACTTGACAGAGTAGAGATCAGTGATATTGGATTAAGTAAAATAATAACTAACTTTAGCACAACAAATTAATAAAACATAAGCATAGTATGTGTACAAAATGCAAATGAATAATAACAATCACACTTGGTTTTTAATGGCCTCGGATGTTACGGCACGGCTACTCAGTATAAAGCATAATTGTTTTATAAGTTCAGGCAAATGTATAAATCTTCTATTTTAGTGATACTAGGTGTTGTACTATTCAATTATAGTGATAATTTTTTTTTAATATACAAGTGCATAAAAGGAAAAAATCCAAGCAGAATGGAAGTTGACACCAGGCTGATGAGGTCAATAAAAATTTTGCTAGCTTAGTTGTTCTTAAGATTGAGCTGTATGTTTAGTCTGTGTTATTACATTTGAACCTGAAAATATAGTGACTGAAACCCTCTTTTTCTATAGAAAAAATTATGATTGTGATCTCTTCTGATCTGTCAAATTTATAATGATTACTGTATTCAACAATAAGCAAGTGTAAATTACAAGTCTATTTTTCATAATATATTTTAAAATTTGTATTTTATAAATATGACTTTTTGTATGTTTTTTCTGCATTAGTAGGCATTACTGTATCACTGTTTTTTTTAAATACAAATGTTTGTAATCATATAAAAATAAAATAATCACTAATTTTAAATTAAACACATAAATGTATTAACTAAGATAATTTATCAATCCAATGATAATCTTTTTAGTCCTTATTCCTACTAATCTTTAAAACTGTTTTTTTATATAATAGATTTTTTTTAAATATCACTTGGATATAAAATCATTTTTTGGTACCATCTCAGTAGTATTATGACCAAAATTCTACTGAATGTTTAACCATGATTCAGATAATCTGTTCTAAATTATACCCATCGAATGAGTATAAAGTTGGACAGTCATGTAGCAACCACTGAAGGAGAGGGAAAAGAAGAGTACATAATGTATTACAACTGACTTAAGTTTAAGCAATGTTAAATCTGATTTTTACAGAATACTGAATTTTTCACATTCTCCTAAGGCATTTCTAATATACTAAGTTTAAATGATCACAGACATATTTTTTTAAATCTCCCAATATTCAAAAAAACTCCTGTCTAATACTTAATACCTGGTTTCACTCTTTCTTTCAGTCAAATACACAATTCACAGTGTTTTGATTTTTCTTTCCTATTTTCAAAAAATACCACTCAGGGCACTCTGTTAAATTATTTATCCCAAATTATTAGGTCCAATAAAAAAATTGTTGACTTTTTTATCCACTCTTAGATGGAAGTGTCTCTTTGTAGACCAGTTCCCAACACCCTCACCCCAAAATCATTCAATACATACATTATCTAAGCTCCAGGTTGCCACAGTCATTTGAAAGGAAATCTTTATTTTTACCTAGGACTTAAGAAACAATGAATTTAATTTAAATTGGCACATTAGCATGTTCAGCTGAAGATTACAAAATCGTATAAAACAGTAATAATACTATAAATTAATGTACATTTTATTAAATTTTACATTTTTTTTAAGGTAAATTTTACAATTCTTATTTTGTTGTGACTAGGAAACAGCTTGATTCTGGGAGTGAACCACGAAGGATTAATGCTCATAAAGCCAGAGGATAAGTTCATTCTGTACGAGTTCAGATATCACGATGTAGAATCAATATTTCTGGATCCTAGTGACAGTTTTCTTACAATTAACCTGATGAGACATCATGGTGACAATGGTGCACACCGTTGTTTTGTGTTTGAGACTTCGCAGAAAGCTGAAATTGGTTCTTTGATCGTCAGTTACTGTCCTGCTTTGGCTGGATGGATAACTGAAAACGAAGCACCTGTAAGTGATTGTTTAGTTTATTTCACAAGTATTAATTAATTAACACTGCCAATAATTATATTTTTTCTAACAAAAAGTTTGTTGAAATATTATTGTAGAAAACTATATTGAAAAAATATATAATTGTGAAGTATTGGAATTAATTTTTGAATTAATTATACCGTTTATTTTGACTAATAATAATAATAAAAAACTGTGCAATTAAAATAAATGGAAATGCTTTGTACCAAATTGTCTTTCCTTTTTAGGTAAAAGCAATTACAAATGAAGACAGAATACGTTTGTACCACAATGTGGTCAATTGTAGGCGAGCTCTAGTGGACAGTGATACATTAAGGAAACCACAGGAGACTTCAGGTGGTTTTATCAGAAATACACTTAGGAGGTTAGTGTTTTGTGTTGATTTTAAGATTTTAGAAAGTAATCTGATTACTAGTAATAATATACATTCTGCCTGAATTTAAACTTTATTCTCTTGCCTTTGTGTCATTAAAAGTTAATGTGAAATTATAAGGGATATTTAAATGATTTATTCTTAATTGTTATAAGTGGAGACATTACTATTATTAATTTATTGTCTTATTACTATTATTAATTAATTTATTTATTAATTAATTTTCTCAGAAGCCTAAGGGTTTACTCATTCAAACCCACCTGTCGCCCATGGTACTGCCTGGACATTCTGGGACTGTCTCAACACTATTTCAGAATGCTTAATTAATGCTTCAGAAGTAATTAATTCCAATACTTTAAGAATGGGTTTTCTCTTATCTATCAATGACCATTGGATAAGCAACCCCCTTCTTTTTTACGAAGGGAAAACTAGACTATCTGCACCTATTGAGAGGATTTAGATGTCCCTCACGGTACCTGAGTCTAACACACACTTACACTTATAACACTACATTTACAACTTTAAGACTTTACACTTACACTTACATTTAGGGAGGCGATAATAATCTCAATGTGCTTTTTGCCTTAAAAAAAAAAAAAATAAACAAATCTTTTTTACGAAACAGTGTAACTCCCATATATTGTACACTGCCTCCCAGTTTTTTCCCTTTTCCAGTTTTTGCTAAATTATGCACCACAGTTGCGGTTGTACAAACTTCTAGCCTTCCACTGAGATACCATTGCTCTCTTTCTTTCTCTCTCTCTCTCTCTCTCTCTCTCTCTCTCTCTCTCTCTCTCTCTCTCTCTCTCTACCTCTCTCTCTCTCTCCCTTTCTCTCTCTCGTTAGCCGCCTAGTTAGTGGCCTAGTTGATAGCGTACTAGGCTTTTACCCCGAGGACCCGGATTCGTTTTCCCAGCCAGGGCTTGGCATTTTCATATGCTGCCTCGGTGGCCTAGTTGATAGCGACTAGGCTTTCACCCTGAAGACCCGGGTTCGATTCCCGGCCAGGGCTTTGCATTTTCATACGCTATAAATCATCCCATCATCTGCATTAGCCCAAGTGTGCACAATAGTCAGACATTAAAAAAAAAAAAAACTCTCATTCTCTCAAATCTGCCACATTCAAAAATCTGTGATGTACGTCATCAATGCTGGTCTGACAGTACACACAACTAGATAAAGACATCTCTCTTATGTGATGCAAGTAGGCCTAAAATAGCAATGCCCAATAAAAAAATTGGGTAGGTAAAGTGCTTCCTATTCACAGACTTGATTAAGTTCTTTATAAACCTTGCTGTCCATTGTTTTGGTTTCATTATCCCATCACTGATACCATGAAGTCATACATTTTTCGTTGTATAAAGTAGATTGAAGCTATGGGTGCACTATTACTAAATATAGTGTTAAAAGAAATACATAAATAGCCAACAATACAATAATATAATTAAGTAATATTTTTAAAGCAACAAGTAATACATTTTTGTTTTTACTTTAATATTTTATTATGGTATAATTGAAAACATTGGTCAGACTGTAAACATGGTTCGACTGTGCAAGATTTACAACCAAATAAACAATCTTCTGATGATTGATCTTGTAAAAAGTAATTTCTTTAATTGTTCTGCATTTTCTATTTACATGAGGCATATTATAGATTAAATAAACTTTAAAACATTTCTAATTACTGAAAAAAGTAATATATAGAACTCTAAGTTCAAATCAATGAGTTTAAAGTACTCTAAATTATATAAACCAGTAGCTCTTTTAAAACCTATTAAAAAATTATCTAGATGTATTAAAATATAAATATGACAATTTATAAAAAGTTAGGATTATGACCTATTCTTCCCTTCAGTGGTCTATCTACTCACCTCGTAAAGGCTACCGCGGTTTCGAAACTATTGTTTCATCTTCAGGCAATGATACAAAATGTTAAATCCCTATGTCGAGGTCATCACAAAGTCAAACAAAACATTTAAAACATACGTCACAAACACAAACAAGAGTCCAGAATGTAACAACATACGAGTCGCATGTATCGTTTGGCCAAACCAAATTTCACTGTACATATTTTAATCATGTAATTGTGCTCAGTGTTTGTGACATATGTTTTTAATGTTTTGTTTGACTTTGTGACAACCTCGACAGAGGGATTTAACATTTTTTATCATGGCCTAAAGATGAAATAGAGTTTTGAAACCGCGGTAGCCTTTACGAGGTGAATAGATAGACCACTGACAGGAAGAATAGATCATAATCCTAATAACAAAAATATGTGGTCTGGTGGCTATGTTGCAATAATGAAATATACAAAAGTTAATGAAATCGTAGTAAATCAATAGTTGATGTAGTTCCTTGTATCCATATTTTGGGTCAGACAAAACAAAATAATTCCAGTTAGTTGACTTTTGAGGATAATAAATATCCCACTTGACACAGGTAAATAAATAAACAATAAACTTTTTTCAGGATCAATGTTATGGGGAAATTGTTATAATATACTTCACAAATAAGCCAATTTTTGATAGTAGCTCCTCTTTCGATGATCCCTTATATACACATGACTTTTCAAAATAGAAAAGCATTGGTAATAACAATGTAATAAACAAAATTTTCAATAAATATTTTAACAAACATCTTTCTTTTTCTTAATTTTTAATACTTTAACATATTGTTTGTTGTAAAAAAATTTTATGCATATATACAATACTAAGGCTTATTATTACTTTTGTAATTTTTCAGATTAAGTAAACATGGGTTAGAAAAATTACGAGCAGAGCATGGTGGTGTATCAGAAACATACAAGGGTTTTTCATTGGGTTACTGGGCATTCAGCAGACAGGCTTTGCCTCAGAGTCTCAGCAAGATACCAGAAGTGGAAGAGCAAATCGCTCTGCAAATATTTCAGATAATATTAAAGTATGCTGGACTTGGACAGAATGGCAAGTTTTTTTTTTAAAGAATTACTGTTTTTACTAACAAACCAGAAACTACTTTATCGATCAATGAAATTAATTGTTTTAGGTGAAACTGTACGTAGAGCAGAAGATGAACATATTAACCTCGTACAAAACGTCATGGAAAGAGCAATGAGCAAAGAAAGTTTACTTGGTGAGCTTTATTTACAGTTGATTAAACAAACTACTGAACACCCAGATCCTAATTCAAGGGTAAACTTGAGACACTGGGCGTTGCTGTCTCTTGCATGTTCCGTTGTTCTTCCTCCACAAAGATTAATAAGAAAATATTTGATTGCACATCTGAAGAGGTGTGCTGGAGATTGTGTCACTGAAGAAGGAAAATATGCCAGGTTTGCAGAAAAAGTAAGTTCAAATGTATTGTTATTTTTAAGTATAGTAATGAGTAAGCTCCAGATATTTAAAACCGGATAATATTCCGTAATATGAATATATTTCCCAGATAAGTGCAAACACCATTCAGTGAGTATTTATAGTTATACACTCTTAACATTTTTTTTAACTCTCTACAAAGAGATTTTTCTCAGAGAAAACTTACTGTTATATCTCCTTTATTCTGGGCCTTTCTCTTTCTCAAAAGTCTTTTATATCTGATGTATCTAATTTTAGTTTACAGTTTACAAATTTCTATTTAATTTTAAAGATTTATACAGTGGCTTTCTGGTTGTAATAATCACTTTCGCAGACCTGTGTTACAGTGCTAACCATGGTATATCGGATTAAGAAAAAAATTGTATAGATAAACTTGTAGAAAATGTGTTAGCTGCAAGGTAAAAAAACATATTTTTTTTTATCTCTACTCTTCTGAAGTAATAATGTAGAATGTACAGTAGAAGTACTATTCGTATTGTAAAAAAGGTGAAATCTGGCATGTTTATGTGCTATGTTAAATAATAGAGAGACTTATTATACTGTGTAAACTTTAAAAAGTGACAAAATTATATTTTCATGTGAGTTACTTATATCCGCACAAGTCAACACATGTTGTGAAGGTGGGGACCAGTGTTACATCCAATATAGTAGTACATCTAGCTATTTTATAATCATTAAATAATAAACATTTTTAAAGTCTTATATGGCCGCCTCAGTGGCCTAGTTGATAGCGTACTAGGCTTACACCCCGAGGACCCGGGTTCGATTACCGGCCAGGACTTGGCATTTTCATACGCTATAAATCATCCAATCGTCTGCATTAGCCCAAGTGTGCACAATAGTCGGATGTTAAAAAAAATAAATAAATAAATTTAAAAAAATTTAAGTCTTGTCTTTGACTATTATTTTTTTAAACTACCAACTCAAATTTTTTTTATACTTAATGAAAGTGTGTCTAAAACAACTTACTTAAAACTGATTCTCACGTATATTTTATAGTGCCTTTTGAAAACCCAAGGTACCCGTAGGAGACAATGGCCACCATCTCGCGAGGAAATCATGTGTACAATCAATCGAAGGCCAATCTATGCAAGGTTTCATTTTATGGATGGACAGTACCATGCAGTTGAATTCCACCCCTCAGCTACAGCTAGAGATGTGATGGAATTAGTGAAGAAAAAAATTGGGTTACGAGAATCTGCAATGGGTAATCTTTTTATAATTTTATATTTACATGTACTTTATTTTGTTTCTTAATTTATATATATATAAATTGTTCTGGATAGCTCGTCTTAAGTTTCGTAATGTTTGGCAATACCTTTTTTAAGACGAGCTATCCAGAACAAGCGGAGAGGAAAACTGAGTGCAAAAGTGTTGTTTTTGCACGACAATGCCCGCCCTCACACGGCAAATCGAACAAAGAGCGTCTTGACGGCCTTCAAGTGGGAGATTTTCCTCATCCACCCTACAGTCCGGACCTGGCACCTAGTGATTTCCACTTATTCCCGAAGATGAAGACTTGGCTTGCAACACAGCGCTTGATGATGGCGCAGATCTCTCGCGCGGGCGTGACTGACTGGCTGGCGTCACAGGCGGCGGAATTCTACGACACGGGAATTTCAAAGCTAGTTCACCGATATGACAAATGTCTAAATTTGTTTGGCGATTATGTCGAAAAATAGTATTTTAGTTCCTCTTTCAAATGTATATAATAAAATTTTTTTTCCTGTACTTAGTTTTTTTTTATCCAAAAACGTAATCTACTTTCTGAATAGCCCTCGTGTATATATATATATATATATATATATATATATATATATATATATATGTTAAAATATAAAATATATAAATGTATATATACTAATGTAATACATGTAATATATAAATATAATATATATATATATATATACTAAAAAAATAATATATAACATTAAATAAATATGTTTATATGTTATAAATATATAACAATAAAATAAATAAAAAATATAAGTTATGGTTGTGTGAAAACTGATTTACCATTTACTTGTGATTTCAGGTTATGCTATTTATGAAATACTTGGAAATTCAGAAAGAAGCCTTGTTGGGGAAGAAAAAGTTGCTGATGTCATGTCAAAATGGGAAAGGTATCGCAACGCCAACTCCAGTAACACAAACACTCAAGCTAACAAGCCGACTCGTAAACAACACCATTTTTTCCTGTTTAAAAAACATTTGTTTTTGGATCAGTACATGGATCTTGAAGACCCTGTGGAGAAAGAACTATTGTACCATCAAGTCCTGCATGGGCTCAGATCTGATAGGTTTCCAGTCACTGAGAAAGAAGCTGTAAGTTATGTAGTCTATATTATTATTGATCAATGGCATGTTCGGTAGGAAAAAATTTTGCTCGAAAATCGTTATTATGTGGTTTTAACATTCAATTTGTTGATATTTTTTGTCATTATTTTGCAACAATTTCAATTTAACAAATTAAACTATCTCAAAAATCAGGATGAATCAAAAACAAGTAAATACAGAAAGCTTTATTTCTCAGAATAAATTTATATAACCAAAAGTGGATAATTTTTGAAGATTCAAACATGATTTTTTTTTCACTTAACATACATTCTATTTGCCAGTTAGATTAATAAGGGACCAGTGGCTGATGGTAAGAATAACGACCATACCATGTTGAATATACCTAACATGCAAAAACAAATCTCAACAGCCATCAAGAGTTTTTTTCTGTTTTCTCCCAACAAATTCAAATCCTTTAATTTCAAATTTTAATGAAATAAAGTTATAAATCTTCATAAGTAATCAAAAATTTGAAGATTAACCATTTTTTACACCTCTCTCTCTCACTCACTCTCTCTCTCTCTCTCTCTCTCTCTCTCTCTCTCTCTCTCTCTCTCTCTCTCTATATATATATATATATATATATATATATATATATATATTTGCAGTCTAATGCTGTTTTATTAATATGATGCAATTTTTTTTGGCAATAGAAATAATACTATTAATTGCTGAATACCAAAATAACCACTGTAATTTTAATGTTTTAACTTTGCAAACATAATAAGTTATTTTTTTTTCCTGTTTAGATGATGCTAGCAGCTCTTCAGGCCCAAGTTGAGCTTGGAGATTGTACTGATACTACAATGGATTATCGACCAATCTCTGCGCACTGTCTTCCGCCAAGAATTGTACCTAATGTTCCCCATGAAGGTGTAACAATGCATCATCAAAGCTTGCGAGGAATGACATCTGCCGAAGCAAAAATTGCATTTCTCAACTTGATTAGAAGCTGGCCACTGCACAGAGCTACAATTTTTGATGTCATGGTTAGTTTTTTAATAGTTCAAAATGTTATAAGGTAGTTATAGTAATATACATTGTCATTGCATGAAGAGGAAAGGTGTGTATACATATTTTCATTAAATATATGTAATTTCATCTTCCCTAACTACTTGTTGAGTTATTACAAGTAGCTCATTATGCATTAGACACTCGTACTGTTTATTATGTTGATAACACATGTCTTGCTCCATCAATAGGCCAGTTGTCATAAAAAATCTTGACTGTGAAGTGTGTGTGACTGCCTGAACAAGTTCTATCTTAAAATGACTATGTCAAGTTCCGCAAAAAATGTATGGAATTATGGTATAAATTGTAGTATAAAATATATATTTAAGAGATGAAATATCTTATTGAGTTTAAAAAATAATATAAATAATGTCTCAAAGTTGTTAGAAACATTATAATTTCCATTAAGAACATTTAATAATAAAATTAATTCAATATAGAGAAAATTATTGCAACTATATACTTTGCGAGTATTTACAGTAAAAGATTAAATACCTTATGTTGTCAATATCTACTGTTGAGGTCCTCCAGACTTCAAGAAAACCAAGCAAAAATTAAACTGTTAACACAGAAGAAGCTGAAAATTTTTCATCACAATGAATTATATATATATATATATATATATATATATATATATATATATATATATATATATGTCACACACACACACACACACATATATATATATATATATATATATATATATATATATATATATTATTATTATTATATGCGCATAGACCCTGTTGGATCACGCAAAGCACTCAGACTCATATCTTGTTCCTTCTAATCCTCCACACCTCCCTCATCCTGTCCCCATGGATCCTCTTCCGCTCCTTTGTCCATTTTACCCCTGTTCTCTTCGGGATTTCATTCTCTGAGACCTTCCAACCGAGCATCTTTCTCCTGTATGCGTGCCTATCTTCAACATCTGTTGAGTCTATTCCTGCGTCATGTAGGTCTATTCTGACTTGTGCGATCCACGACGTTGTTGATTTGACACCTTGTATATACTTAAGGATTCTGTTGGCAAGTCTTGTTGTTGGGAGTCTACTAATGTGTCCATAGAACCGAAGCCTCCTTCTTCTGATATCTGCTGCCAGGTTCGATATCTTCTCTGTTGTCTTCCGGGAGTGCATCCATCTTCTGTTAATCTCGGACCAAGGATCTTCCTCAAGATTTTGCGTTCTTCCTTCAAAATACCCTCCATGGTAGCTTTTGTGTGGAGTGCTAGCGTCTCGCTTGCATATAATACCTCCGGTTTTATGACTGTATTGTAGTGTCTGATTTTTGTGTGCGTCGACATACATCTCTTATTGTAGATATCACGCATTATACCAAGAGCCCTCTTCATTCTCAGTAGCCGAACCTTTTGCGCAGCCTTCTCGCCACCTGTGAGTTCAAGAAAATCTCCCAGATATTTGAAGTGCTTGACTCTGTTTATCTTACCATATTTTGTGTTTAGTTCTTGAATATTTAATTTTGTACAGAAGAATTCGGTTTTTTTTAAACGAGGTATATATATATATATATGACATTCATTTCTTCCCAAATCATTTCAATTAACTTCTTTATAAAGTAACCAAAGTCACTGTGTCGATGGTAAATTATGTATTTCATCACACAACAGCTAACAAAGAAATTGTGTTTAGATTAGATTAATTTTTTGAGATTATAGGGTTTTAGTGGTATCTGGCACTGCGATCAAAAGAACTATTGTGCAACTAAGCCTCTTGGATTCTTGTTCAGTAGATTGGTTCCCTCAGTGAGTTTTAGCAGTCCTCTGACTAGCTCATTCTGCTTAAAATCTTCATGGTCCTAGAAGCTCCTTTGTCTCCTGCTGGGAAGAGTCTTACAACCATGGATTATGTGACGTTCAGTTTCCTCTTCCTTCCTACGTAACCAACAGTTTATTCATAGTACATTCCTATTCTAAGACCACAGTGCTCTGTAATGAGTCCCATGAAGTTTGTAAGTTGCCCTTTGAATAGGATCTTAATGTTGCTGACTAGCAGCCTTTCATTTGTGAAGTGCAGTTCCCACCAGCCCTGTCATCAAAACCATATAAGGCTTATGTTTTTCAAACCCAAGATTGTCTGATTTGAGATATGCCAATGCCTTACTGATTTCAGATGTTTAACCACACTTCTTACTTCTTCCACTGTAGATTGAGTACATTTGCCTAGCTTTCATACAGTCGGCTGAAATTCACTGCTTGTAGGTTTCATCGAGTTAGATACAGCCCCAGTTTCCTCTCCCTCCATATTTTTTTCAGTTTCCAGATTCACTTTTGCCGGATTTCTTAGCTTTGAAGGTTTGTTTCCAACCATCCAAATCCTATAAGTAGCTGGGGAAATAAAATATCCCCCCAAACAGAGCCCTATATGTATAGGTAAATTAAGATTAAAATGGTGGTCGCCTGGTATCCAGAGTTAGTACTTAAACTAAGCTCCTCCTTAGCCACACTGTTCCTCCTTGGTTTGGAACCAAGAGCAGATCCAGCTTGTGCATCTCAGGATTACCAAACTTTTTATTAAGAATGTGTGAGCCGCTGATGGAGATGTAGGCTTAAGGTACTAAATGCAATGAACACTAAATCAAATTTAGAATAACAATTTAACTTTATCAGTTACAGAGTATATTTTAAAGTAAAAAGTATTAGTTCATATTTTAAAAGAAAGTTAAATTGGTTTGTTAAGCAATCATTTACCAGTAACTGGCCACGGGTCTTGTGGCTAGCAGTGGATCAGACTGGACTGCACTTACTGGAACACCGGTCAAGGAATGCTCTATGCAGTTATGAATATGACAGTATCCTCAGCTATAGTCATGCACCAAATTGCCTTATGATAATCACAGGAAGTGACAAAAAGCAAAGTAAAGTTATTCTTACTACCTCACAGGTAAGATATCCTTAACTTGTTTTAAATGTTTTATTATTACACAGGTTTTTATGTTTGTGTATAGTAATAATATACTTAATTTAATTATACTTAAGAACTGTATTAAGTATAATTATCAGTACTACCTATTCACTAACAGGCAGCTTCAGACATTAGTCATAAACGATCTGCAAGTTGTCACACAGATTGTTACATTGTTACATTCACTGATTTACAATAATAGTAGTATAAATTGGTGATTAAAATATACCCTTTTTATCAAGTTGAGATATTACACCAAAACAAAACTGCCTGATGCATGAAATTTATCAGCATCAGTTGTAAGCATTTCAATAAATTAGACAATGGCTATCAGAAGACTGCTTTATTGTGAGATGTAAACATACAAATTCAGTAAGCTAGATAGCCAAAAGTGATGACTCAACCGGCAGACAGTCAGTTATGCCAAGGGGATATTCAGAGGTTGGATAAGCCGGGTTCTACTATGCATGTTAATACATGTTTCTGCAATATTCATGGACTTTCTCCCCTTCATTAGTTTTGATAATCGAAGTATATGTCTGTCCTATTTGTGTAAACAAAAGGTTATTGATTCTGACAACACATAAATAAAAAAAATTTAAGTATTGCTTTATTATTTCTTACAACACTATCTGTATTTTGTTTCAGGCATACCAAATAGCTAACTTGATTCGCGAGTACACAGAAGTTTTACAATCGCCGCATGAAGTGAGGCGCAGAGAAGTGAACGGTAAAAAGAGAGGAGGTAATGCAAGTGGCCGTCCTGTAAGTATACTGCACAAGCCCGCTCCTGTCATCGAACCACAACCCAGCTAAGGGTGGCTGAACGTAGGGCAATTGAGAGCAAAAAAACACTGTCACAACTGTCCTTATCATCAAGTTAAAGTCTAAGTCATTCATTATAGGTAAATTATTGTAAAGAAATTAGAAATGATTATTTTGCAAATTAATATTAGGTTAATTGAAATTATGTGTCTTCATCGTGCTTGATTTAAACAAAAATCATTTAGCAACATTTGGTATATGTGTAAATCTTGTGTAAATTGATTTGAAAGTCATTGTACACTTATATCAACTAAAGTAATGGCTCATATTTGACTATCATGCATGCTTATGTTTATCTATACAAACATTAATGAGTATTTAGATACCATGTACAGTAGGTGCAAATTGTTATTTAAAGATATATTTTATTTCTCAACTACCTATTGAAATATTATTCCAATCCTTGTTTCATAGGACAATTTTTTAATTTTATAAATCCAAAGACATGTAAAATATACATAATTTTTATATAATTTAAACTAGTTATTGCTTTTTATGATTACTGTTGATCAATAACTAAATAATTTTCATTGTAATAAATTATTTACTACAGTAGTATATATAAAGTTATAGCTTATGTGAACTACAAAATTTAAATACGAAATTATTACTAATTATAAGATTTTCTACATTAACTTTTTACTAAAATGTTGTAACTAATTAAACTATGTTTAAGAAAAATTTTAAACAAACAAGTAAAAGTAAACAACAAGGTAAAAGAACTTATAGTAGATCCAGGCCATTATTGTATAAAATAAATAATTATAATGCAATTAAATGTTATATCCATCTACCTACACTAAATTAGAAATGAGTCACCTTTGAGTACTCTGAAAATGTTTTTGTTTCTAGTAAAATTCTGTGCATTTGTTTTACACCGTATTTTTTTAATGCATTATATTTGATTAGATAGTAGACGTAAAAGGATTATGTAACCCAGTACTGTGATCAAAGGACCTTTTGTGCTACTAACAGTTCTAGTTGAACAAATTGTTATCCTTAATAATTTCTAGCAGTCCACTGACTTAGCTCATTCTGTTGGAGGTTGTCAGGATTCTAGAAACCAAATACCCTTAGCCTCCTGATGCTGGCATGAGGCTCACAATCGTAGATTGTGACCTACTTCCTTTTCCTTCTTGCTTCCACATGGTTTCTTTATGGTACATGTCTATCCTGTTCATGTGTACCTTCAGACCACAGTGCCCTGCAATGAGCCACAGAGTTTTCCTGTGTTGTGACCTGTCCAAGATGCCTACTCTTCCTTGAAGTCCTCCTAGGGGGACCTTTTTAAATAGACGTTTACTATATGAATGTTCTCTCAGGTTGTCCCATCTTGCCTGATGTTGCTTATTGACCTACATTTTAATGCAACAATTCTAGAATAGTAATATCAAAGAGCAGGGTACATTTCAGCAACATTAAGAATTTCAAAAAAAAAAAAAAAAACACTTAAGCGCACCTAAAATTTTAAATACATGTGTTGCTACAATTTGAATTATAGTAAAAATCTAGAATTGGTTTGCAATTTCTGTAATATATTTACCATACCTTTATTATAGTCTTTTGAAAACTTATAAATAGTATAATTTTGTAACAATTTGTTTTTTTATCTGAAATAGTTTTAAATTTACAAATAAATTTGCTATGTCTTGTATACAAATTTTAACTAAAGCACATTAATCTTGAAAGTTTTAAGGTATTCGTCCATGAAATTTGATAAAAAAACCTTAAAGAAATGATTAAATATGCTTATGCGATATAACTTGTGTATATAAAGTTATCGTATTATTTAAAAATATAATAAATATATGAAATGGTCTGATTTTTAAATATGAAGATATTGACAATGGGGTGTAAAAAAATGACTTATTTATTAACTGTAATAATTTATTAAATATTTATATAGTGTATGCGATTTCTATATATAATGTAAATTGATGTAAATATTCTATGTATCAATTAGCAATTTTGTAGGCTTAAGAGAAATGATAAAGTTTTTGTAAATGATTACAAAGTTATTGAAGCTAACAAACTCACTGCAGAGTCCAGCATTGATATCAACTTTGGACAAATTTTTGCAACGAATCTTTAAAGTTTGCTCAGTCATTAATAAATCCAAACTAGTCATTAAATTTTTTTCTGTCATGCTTTTTTAAATCGATGTAAAACCAAATACACTGTTTGTTCTTTTTATTTATTTGAACCACTTGTGAACTGAGATTTATACTTCAAAACGAATTCATTTTTTTCTTAATTGTCAATTGTAGAAACTGTAAAACACTAATTCTTTCCTATTCTTTCTTTTCAAATGCTACTTTGTGCAGTTAAATTAATAGATTTGGGATAGACATTTTATACTGTAAAAAAGCTAAACAATATATATATATATATATATATATATATATATATATATATATATATATATATATATATATAACAATATTTAAACAATTGTTTAATCTATAAAAATAACTTAATCTATTCGTCTCTACAAAGTCTTCCTAAAAACAGCTGTCCATTCTGTTTACCTCTGCTCCCCCCCCCAGTTAATTACAGCAATATGAATTGACATTTTGATTGCATTATGTCTGCTTCATCTGTAGCCATCATTTCTTCTTTATGTTCAGAATGTAAATTGTTTCCTCTGCAATTGTTTTAATGTGACTATATATATATATATATATATATATATATATATATATATATATATATATATTGGAAAATTTATATTATTAATACTGTTTACTTGGGCATTTAAGTACTTTAACATATGCCTATGCATGTGGGCTTATGTTCTAATTGCATGTTTTGGTTTTCAAATAGTTCTTGAGAGTTGATCCACATTTGCGGAACATCATTTGTTGTTTTTATATTTAAAAATTATAAAAAGTAATAATAACATGACTATAAATTCAAACCTTTCTAATTTTATTTATGTTTTTAATTTGTTTACTTCTAAAGATTTCCCGACTAGTTATTTCTTCTAGTTCAACAAAGTCTTCACAAGACAAAATATACAGTGGGGTCTCGATTTGCAAATTTAATTCGTTTTGGAAGGTGTTTCATAAGTTAAAAATTTCGTAAGTTAAGGCATATTTTACATGTAAATTGCCTAATTAATTTCACCATCCCCAAACTCCTCCCAATACAATGAAAAAAAGGATATATTTATGTCAAATATAGAAGAAATATGTCTTAATAAAACACAGATAAAACTTGAAATAAAAAAATGTATTACTTAAACATAAGATGTACTACATTATATATATAAATGAATTATACCAGTTATATATCATGAAATATACCTATCTGATTTAAGAAGTAGTTGAAAAAGGAAGTCTGATAGTTTCGAATAAAGTCCTAGAGTGCACATAGTAGTATAAACGACTACTAGTGATACACAAAATCTTCAAGAAATAATTGGATTAAATTAAAAAAGAATTCACAAGTGGTTAAGTTTATTTACTTTTATATAAACTTCTTTCACACTTAAAATTAACTAAAGTATTGTGCTTTTACGAAAGTGATATTTGTACAAATTTAACCATACTGTAATGATAATTTGCCTAAAATTTTAAATTCTCAATAGTTTCCATTCTACATTAATAAAAGATTCTTGAACAACTATGTGAAAAACTTTATGATTGTGAAATGAAAGCGTTACATAATTTTGTATAACTTGTATTGTGTGTTTTCATTCAACAAACAGAATAGTAATAACTCTTATTAACTAGAAGTTTAATGAAGTAATTCTTAAGAAAAAAACAAAACAATAATTACCTGTGTTATAAGTGTGAAAATGTATATTTACCTTAACCTTTGCACTCTATTTATTTATTTATCGGTCTTTAATTCTTAGTGTGGTCAATTTTTTTCCAATTTAAATTGCAATGTTAAATTCTCTTAAAGGCATAGATGTTCAGGTTTAGATGAATGAAACTACTTCTAGCTTGGTTTGAATATTAATAATTAATTTTTAATTATAATGTGCTGAGACTAAGTTTTTGGTAGGTCTAATGGCTAATATTTATGAAGGTAAGCAAGAGGCTCCAGGTTTTATTTCCATTTCCAAGAATTTTTAAAAACATTATGGTTGCTAACACAGCATTGTGAGGTAAATTTTTAGTAACAGCAAACTGGTTGTGAATGCTGCTGGAAACAGTAGTCTATCTTTTGGCAAGTGAATTTAATTGAGCTAAAAATGAGCGAGGGTAACGATCATGAAAGAATGAGCATGGCAATTCACAAATGTTTCCAATGAATGTGTATCGCACTTGTTGTTTTTAAACCCTGATATTTTACAGCACTAAAATTGTCTTTCTAAATGTACAATACATCAGCTGCTAGGGAAAGCAAAGAAGGGTAAAACCACAATACTAGTGTTCCAATACATGTTTCATATGCTTTGTGGAGAAGTTTACTTCACAAGTGATTCCTTGAGAGCAAGTTACTATTACAACCTTTATGTAACTAATTGTTTGTTTTCTATGTATACAAGGTTTTTTTAGTAGTTTTTGTGTTCTACACATAAGGCCACCCTATCAATTCATCCATGTTTCTAAAAATTTAATATTAAAACAGTATTCTAAATTATGAAAAATCTTTTAATTTACTGGTACATGTTTATATTTGACCCAAATTAAAATTTAAAAAGATGTAGAATACAATCTTTTTGCTTAATGGTTTTTGTTTTTAGTGTAAATTTAATTTGTTGAGCCATACAAAAGGACACTTGCCTGTAGGTTAACCACATTAAACATGTTTACAAAGTAGTCTAGCAGGACTTGACACTGTATCTGTTGTGGCATGAATCTCTTTCTTGAACTAAGTGTAATATTCATTTCAACAGGTTGTGTCACTGAGTTTGCTCTCAGTTTAGTTAAAGTATTTAATACTGCTTTAAATATTTTTTGTCCTGTCTAGTAGAGGTTATCTATAAAGTGAACTTGTTTTTTTTTTATATTGTTATGGTGTGTTTACATTGAGAATGTATGAAGGTTTGTATGAGATACAAGTCAAATTGACAAATCATGATATACTACCTCATACAAATACTCACACAAATTGTATAAGCTCCAAGGTTTGCTCACACATTTTGCATGAGCACACAATTGTACTTCAAATTGTATCAATTTATTTTCATGTGTTTTTATAGCAGTTTTTGTTATTTATATGGATGTAATTAGCTGATTGTATTATCTCTTATTTGTTGATAATTCAGTTGTATTTAGAAGCGTAGGCTAGTTTGTTTTAAAAATTTTGTGTTGTATAGTTTGATTTACTAATTTCTTGTACAGTTTTTAAATCCTGAACTTTCTTCTAAAGCGAGTTCAATAACCAATATGCCTTTTTCTTAAAAATTATCGTTGCCACTACCTACAAGTTCTTTTCTTATATTTTATCATTGCAAATGTTGATAAATATAAAAACTTCTCATCACAAGGCATGGTTTTAGTGTACAAATGTAGAATATTTGTACTTAAAGCATTTTAAAAAATGGAATGATTTGTATAAGTGTAAATGCAGGGTACATTTTATGACTTATTTGACATGTGTGAGGATGTCTATGATCATACTTATCTCATACAAATCCTCATACGTGTATCCTAATGTAAACACATCATTATAATTAATTTGATTAAATGTAGCCTACAGTAAACAAAAAAATAATAAAAATAAAATATCTCCAACTGATCTTATTTTCTCAAGAGCCTTAATGTTTATTTGCATGCAATGTAATTGTGCAAAGGTTTTGAATTGGGACAAGATTTGAGATGTATTTGGATGTAAATAGTAAATTGTTTTATACAATTACATGTAATTTATTAATTAGTTTTAAATACATTTATTAATAAATATTTTTAAAATTTCATTTTACTTCCCTTAAAAATTGAAAACATATCTTGTTTGTTAGTTAACTAAACAGTTCCTAGTTGGTAGTCAATATGACTGCACAGCTTTTTTTAGGAGAATTAACAGAATTAGTAGCCACTCAGGCTGGCCATCCAGGACACAATTACAGTCGTCACTTGATAATTCATACCTTTGCAATTCATAAAACTCTTTAATTGATACTAAGATGCTGGACGCTTGAAAAACTCTTAATAAATAAATCATACCAAAACAATGCATTTTAATCCCTTTCTTATTTTGTACTGAAGAAACTTGATGTCCACTGTATAATTCATAATCAGCCTTGGCTTCATCTCTATAAATTTTAATAACTAGATAGGCACAACATTGTGCATTATATGTAGGCACAACATTGTTTATTTGTTGGATCTTACCTCTGTACTGTAATCAAGTGTATAAAGATTTTAAACACGTTTGAACAACACAAATGTTCAACACATTTTCATTTATGAAAAGCTATGTGTTAAGAATGTGTGGTGTCACGCCATAGACTGTGTGGTGCACAAATAAACTGTACAAACAGAAATGACATTGTACTTGGTAGCATAGAGTAAACAGAGTGAGACAGTAAATTTTTAGATAATAAACGATAATAGAGGCTTATTTTAGACAGTGTCAGGTGTAGTCAGTTCTTATCTTATAGAACTTGGAGTACTAAAACACTGGCCAGTCTGCTGTATCACTGAACTGTGAACCTAAACATTCTTAGTTCTAGTCCCAGCTAAGTAACTCCTGTTGCTTTTCCCTTACCATTAATGCTGATCCCTCATTCTCATTAGTCTAACTGACATAAAGTATAGACTTATTAGTATAGACATTAAAAAAAAACTCTTATAAAAATTGTTCAAGTGCAATATTGTTTACATAGAGCTGTTACTTATTAATCATGATAATGAGCTCATCAAAATATGTCTCTTTCTCTCGCTAATAAAAAAAATGTATTTTATGTATCAACTGTTCTGTAAATTGTCGACTATTAACACACATTCAGTTTTTCAAATTTTCCTTGTTATCAACGTCTATATTTTACCACGCTTGATAATTCAAATTTTTCCCCTGGTTCCTTCGAGTATGAAATAATGAGTGTTATACTGTACTACACATATTTCAATTAACTGCCTGTTGAGCATTGTGAATGAACTCCTCTGATCCATAGAGTGCAAAGAGTTAAATAAAGACGGGGTGTGTAATAACTAAGAGATTTATTAACATCGAGGTTTGCATTTCCTTTGAAAGAACCATGTTATAAATTAGAGATCAACCTGTGTAATAAGATAAGAGATTCCGTAGTATATTAACATCGAGACTACAGTGCCGTCAAGTGTGTTGCACTGTGTGTATATGTTGCCGACACCGCTGTTTGAGGTGCTTCGGTATCTTTTACCTAACAAGCAGAACTCGCTCAATTAAAGAGAGATATACTATTAAAATATAAAGTTGATTTGAATAGGTTTTGTTCTTAAAGGCTTATGTCCAATGCCTTTTTTTATAAGGATTGATTATAGGGGCGGAGGATAAGATTTGTAACTCAGATTTTATCAAATTTTAAAAACCATTTTTTTAGAATTGCAATATTTCTCAGAATTTTGTCATAGTGAAATTTTTAGTATGATGTAACTCAAATTTTCATTTTATTTGGGAACATTGCACTTGCAAATAGCGGTGTCGGCAACATATACACACGGTGCAACACACTTGACGGCACTGTAGTCGCCATGTTAATACACAGTACAGAACCTCTATCTTATTACACATGCCAATCTCTAACAGGGTACCTTCGCAGGGAATGCGAACCTCGATGTTAATAAATCTCTAAGTTATTACACTGTCGTCTCAATAAAGATTATTAAAAATGTTATACTTCTTTTGTATTTTGAAGGGCATTAATATCTCTTCTTCTTGACATAAAGACAATTAAACTAAACTAAGTGTTACTATATTAGTTGTAAACGCATGTTTCATTAAGTTTTGCATATTTTATATCAGCTTTGTTAAGATAAAAGACTGTTAGCGATTTCAAGCTAAAAGTTTTTCCATGATATTCATATTTATATACTGTTAAAATATATTTAAATGTATGGTAGATTAATATTATTAAAATGATGAAAATATTAGTATTTTAATACAATGGTAAAAGAATACTGTAGTCAAAATAAATTTATATTAGGGAATCCTTCTTTAAATATTTTCTTCTTTTTTTTGTATTAAATCGTTTAAAATTATCAGTTTTTTTAGAGTTATATAACAATAATATGTGTTATTTCAAATTTCAAGATCTTTTTAATATGAAAATAATTAAATCCTTTAAGCGAGTACTGTTTTCAAAGAAGGAATCATTAACTTGTAAGGCAAGATAAGGTCATTAGTAATATGGTATGGAGCAGCTTGGGTCTGTCCACTTGTAGCATTGGCAAACATTATGATTGTTTTTGACGAAAAATTTGAAAATCAGCGCAGTTCTACTACATGCTTGTTTCCTGTTTGATAAAATAGCATGTCTGGTAAGATATTCGAAGATGGCTGGAGGTGGACGAAATATCATAAGTAAAGAAAATTCTAGCTCTTTGCTTCCTCATTCACACACTTCAGGCTAGGCATAACAAGATGTGGAAGGCATAGCAAGATTCGAAGATATAGCAAGACGCAGAACTTCCAGAAGTCTTGGAACTTGTCTCCCAACTGCTGCTTATTATGCCTCGCCTGTAGTTGGTGAGATTTCATTAATGCGTATTTATTTTTCTGGACAAAATTTTGTCTGGCTTGCCTTACCTTTAGTGAGCATCAAGCTTTACAAAGCAAACTGACCTCTTTTCTGGTGGCAGGGGTTTATTCATTCAGAATCAAATGACAAATTTTTGTTATTCCTTACCTTCCCTCCAGTGGACATCGAACTTGCACTTGCACGAAAAGTAGCTTCTATAAAAATAGATTACACAAATTTGTATGAAAAAAAACTTAATTTTATCTACATTATTTATGCATCTGAAATATAATGAAATCATGCATTGAAAATTAAATACAAACTACTTGGAATCATAATGCTCTCAAGATAAACTGATCTGAATGATAGGCCAGTGTGCCTGTCACCAGTTATAGCAATGAAATAACAGGAACAGGGCAGTGGTCCTGTTAGTTCTAACTCATCAATTAGTACACCTTCACTTTTAATAGTTGAATAAATCCTATAAACCCTCAAGACTTTATTTTTATATGACATTTTGTATTTAATTGTTTAAAAAAGATTAAATTTCCATAATTATAAGTGATCTATATTGGATAAAAAGTTTTTACACTTTGCTATTGTTTCTTTTATGATAATTCTTGAATCTCCATCCTAATTAATTCATTATAAGGTTTCATTTTTATTCAAACTCTTGCTAAAACATACACTTTTGTTTTAGTAAACGGGTTTTATAACTTTTAAATAACTTATAGGATTACAAATTGAAGTAATATACAAAATATTAAGTTAAATATTATTGGCTGTATAAACATAGTATTACAAATATTGAAATGGGTATTTGCCAAAATTCTTTGCATTTATTTACACATGTTATGTTTTAAATGAATATTAGTCAAAATAATTATTAGGCAAGAATAACAACACCAAAGGACTGTCATTCCATATTTCACCTACTACACACATTCAAATTTGCAATATGTGTGTAAGGATTCTTTTTATATGATTTTTTTAATATTAATAAAGTTAGTATTAATTATTGATGACGATAGGTTTAATAATATGTAATTAATTGTAATAAGTAAATGTACAAAGAATTATTAAGCAATTATATTATTTTTATGTTTATAGTTCTAAACATTTAAGTACTTAAATTAACAAAATTTTTAATAGGATTTTTTATATAGCATTTGATTAATATTGTTGCTTTTTGTAAATGTTTTTGTAAAGATGTCTATTTAATAATAAATATTTAATAATAACATTTACTAATGGTTAAATATAAACTGTAAATAAAATCTAAATTAGGTTAAGTTTTCCTATTTTTATTGTAGGTAAACACAACTTTTGTAAACTTTTCTTTAAATTATTGTCATATTCTGGTCTTATCGTAGGCTTATATTATAATGTACATGTGACCAAAGATGATATGATTCTGAAAGAAATAAACTACAGTAATTATAATCAATCACTGTGTTTTATTTATTAACACTGAAGATCATTTTTTTACTTCGTTCATCACTTTTACTTTTTATACATCACCTCTTCATTTTTAGTCTTTGTTTTTGAAAATAATTTTCTATTGGTTGTATGTTGGTACCCGTAATTGTAATACATGTTTTCATTATCAGTACAGTACTTGAACATTAACCACCTACATAGATTATCTCACGGTATATAGATACACGGTAGGGGCCACACGCATGTCCTCCCCACAACTTGCCGGCTGAAGTACGTCATCGGATCAAGCTCAGACGAAAACAGTGTTCAGTAGAAAACAGTTTGTAATGTTAGTGTTAGTAACTGTATTATAGTAATTACAATAACAATTCCTTATATCTAACATTAATAACGTTGTTAATTACTTTACTTACTGAATTCGCTGATTGTCAAAACGGAAACTTTTTATTTTATACAATATTACATAATTTTAAAGTAAATTATAGGTCCATAGCTTGAAATATTCCAGGTTATTTTTTGTTTGAAAGTTAAAAGCACATCACACATGAATTACTTATCTGCGGATTTTCCGTGACAATTATGTGGTTGACTGTGAAAACGCACATCTCAAATAAAAAATTAACAACAAATTAAATAGCACATAGATGTATGCCTATTTTGCAAACAGTAAAATAAAACATGCGTATTTTTTCTTAGAACTTATGTTTCAACACTCACATTCAATACATATATATATATATATATATATATATATATATATATATATATATAATATATATATATATATATATTTTAAATATATATATTTTATATATATATATATATATATATATATATATATATATATATATATATATATATTCTTGCTAAAAATTAAATATGCAAAAGACTATTTAATTTTTAAGTAAAAAAAAGAATGCTTCTATTAAAAATTCATTGCATTTTGTAAATATAAAATGGCATACATAATTATTACGTTTTGAGAATGTAATACAGTACAGTGTAGGCTATGATAACACTATTATAACACACGTCAGATTTTATTTTCATTTTGTCATAGCTTAACATGACATCTTTTTCAGCTTCAGTAAAAACATTCGCATGAGATTTCAGAAGATCAAAACTAATATTAGTAAAACCTGGTGATATTTCAATGTTTGATAACCGCCGCTTGATTGTTCTTTCACTGAGTAGGAGATATTTCAGATGGTTTCTTACAAAGTCAAAAGATTTCTTTGAAATGCAACGTAAGGTGACGGCTTTGGAAATATCATCGGATGACCAGTTAGAGCATGCACCTTTCTCTATCACTTGAATTTGATTATCAGAAAAAATATTCTTAAACTTAGTAACATTGCTTTGTAAAGCCACATTTTTATTTTTAACCGAGGCCAGTTCTTGTAATGCAAGTTGAATTTGTTCCTTCAAAAGTAAATTTTTATTTCTTAAACATTTCATTTCTTCTACAGATATTTCATTATTTACAACGATATTTGTATTAAAATTACTGACTACGGAAGGGTGGGTTTCATTTACAGAATTACACGTTACAATTGCACCAACGTCATTTCCATTTACAGGTGATTTTCCTGGTAGATTTCCATCGGACTCGTCAATAAGTTTTTTAATGTTTCTTGGTTTTCACGTTTTTTAATCCTTGCAGCTCGTTTAGAATCGATACATTTATTTTCAACGGTGGGAATGTTAAAACGAGGAATGGCACCGGATTTCAGCTGATTTTTAGGTTTCGTATTTAGTAATTCGGATTTAAAATCCCTTTCGAAATCATCGTCATTAAAATGAAGGGAACGGACTGTAACATTATCAAAATTAAAATGATCTGCTCGTTTACACGCATGAACCCACGCTTTTCTCAGGCCTTCGTTTTTCGGAATTCTGTGAAATGTAATTCCTTTCCCTTTACAATTC
This sequence comes from Callitettix versicolor, assembly GCA_022606455.1. Taxonomy (NCBI): domain Eukaryota; kingdom Metazoa; phylum Arthropoda; class Insecta; order Hemiptera; family Cercopidae; genus Callitettix; species Callitettix versicolor. The sequence continues at coordinate 68,575,480 of CM040188.1, read as the reverse complement.
TTATCATTATTATAGCAATTGGCAATAGCACAACCAGTCATTGTTATGCACAAACAGCAACAAAAAAATTTATGTATTTTTTAGGATTCAAAACATAGGCTACTTAAATCTTTTCTTACACTTATTAAACCTCGACCACAAAACACAATTATCACCTTTTATTTAAAAAAAAAGACATTTTACTTAAAACACAACACTCACATAAACACACCGAATCTCCAACTAAATTTACAGAACATCGCATTGTTAAACGGGAAATTACATAAAGTAGCAGTCACCGTAAGTAGAATTGTATTTACGGTGGTAACAGTGAAGAGTTTGATTCAGTGACGTCACGCACGCGGTAGTCTACTGCGCACACCCACCTTGGCCCCTACCGTGAATTATCTAACCTGTTCACATGGTAAAAAAAAGCACTAGGTTATAAACCTGAAAATACGGCAGTGCTGCTACACCAACCTAAAGAACATTCCTGTGGCCATTTTTAAAAGCTCTAACCCATTTTCTTCTCCATACTTAACCCATTCCCTTGCTGTTTTCTTCATATACTTCACTGATCTGCTAATGAATTTGAGCCACTTTTATTCTGTTTGCCATTAACCCTTTGCACTTGGATGGTAGTATTGAGTACTGTGGGCCAAATCCCACAGATTGGTCAATATAATTGATAACAAAATTGAGAACAAAAAAAGTGTGATTGGCTGTCTTTTTAGATAGAGATTAAGCATTTGTTAAGGTTTGGCACAGAGGACTAGAATGTAAATTGCACAAAGACTTACCAAGGCAATACTATGAGATTCTAAAATCACAAATGGCTGAAAGGCACTTTCAGGTATAGTATGAAGAGGAATATTCCAGCCAGAAGAAAATTCCTTATGCGAATACAGCAAAATACCTAGGCATGGCCTTAAATGCTAAACTTAAATGGAAAGTGCAAGTGAAAAAGAAAAAAGAGGACTTAAATATCAGATTTAGAAACTTGTATTGGCTTTTAGAAAGATATTCTGACCTATCAATACATAATAAATTGCTTTTATACAGGCAAATTTTAAAACCTGTATGATATACAGCTCTGGGGCTGCACAAAGAAGACATATGTGAAAATTATTCAAAAATTTCAAAATATTCGCTCAAATATTCGCTTCAAAACAACCTCTCACTTTTTGTAGATACAGAGCCTAATTTTATTTAAACATATTTTTTATGTTTATTATCAATCATCAATATTTTTTAATCGACTAAAAATATTCTAAATCGTTTGCATTTTGGTAAATATGCAAAAGACTATTTAATTTTTAAGTAAGAAAAAAAGAATGCTTCTATTAAAAATTCATTGCATTTTGTAAATATAAAATGGCATACATAATTATTACGTTTTGAGAATGTAATTTATTTATTACTACACTTATAAGGATTTTTGTATCCTTTCTAAATGCTTTATACCCCAAAACAATTTAAGGACATGGTGGTAATGGAATGAAAAAGTAGTCTTAGAAAACTGAAGTATGTGCTTTATGTTTTAGCTGCTAATACAACTTTGAGTTTCAGTTTTCTAAACCTGTTTTTTCCAATTGTTTTAAAAAGCAGCTTTTTTCCTCAACAAACAGTTAGTTGACGTTTAGTAAAAATAGCAGAAACGCACAACTCTAATAACAATACACACACCCAATTTCAAATTTGAAAAATCACTCAAACACATTAAATATAACTACAGAAATTAAAATCCAAAAATATAAGATTATTACTTGGTTAGTAATTGGTTACTCTCTAAATTTTACATGTTACTATTTCAAAAAATGAAGTAAATTAAATACTTAAAATTTGACCGGTTATTTAAAAAAATCCTTCTGAAGTTATGTATGCAAGTTGCTAGTACACACATAAAGAATTTTCCATAAAATTTGTTTATTCAGGTACTACGAGTTTTAAAATTTTTGTTGCTCATATTATTAAATTAAAATAGAGTAGAGGCAAAAAAATAATTCAGCATACAGCTGTCTTGCTAAGTGATACAGGATTCATATTAGGTAAAATATTTTTTTATTAAGATTTTTATTGAAAATTTCATTTTATAATCATAAAACCTGCAAACGAAGACTCAAAACCTTATTTTATTTTCAGGTTTTAAGAAGTGTAGAAGTATAAGCTGAAGTCATTTTCATTTTTAATAAATTCATACATTTGAATCACGAAAAAGCTTATAAACAATATTATTTATAATATTATCTTTACTAGTTTATGCAGTTTATTATTTTTTTCAAGTTTTTGAAGGTATCTTATGACTAAAAGTTGATTACTTATTGTAGTTTAAAAAAAAGTTATCTGTTTATTATAATGGTTTCTATTAATAATTTATCTATGATTCTCGCTTTACGGATAACAATAGAATTGGTTATATCACAATTAATGTTAGTATAGAATAAATATAATAAATACAAAAAATACATATTTATAGACTTGTAATAAATATTATAATATTATTATGTTTATCGATTATAGGTACTTTATCCTTTACGGTTACAGTCGTTACAGTAAACAGTTCGTGTGGCCATAGATAAAAATTTGTTGTCTTTTGGTGCTTTGCTGGTTCAGCCAGTCATCTAGCACCATGTAATAATATTTTATTACTTCTGGATGGCATTGCTGGCAGCTGGTTTGCTAAATAACAGGATAGGTTGATACTTGACAGGTTGGTTGGTTAGTTTGTTTATTCATGTTCTTTGAGTGAGTGTTCTAAAATTTGTATTAAAAAAATAAACAATAAATAAATTAAGGTAATATTGTAATTTGCGCTAAACAAACTATGAGTAATTCACTTTTGATTTTATTACATACGTCTTGTGAACGTAATTTGTTCAAAATATTAATGTATAACAATTTAGGTTAGTTTTATAAATTTTGCTATTGATTTTCGCGAGCACATTAATTTGATAATCGATAAAATATGGTAACACAATAATGTGGATCTTTATTATGTAGTTAATATTAATACATTTTATAATTTTATTAATAAATAATTAGTCTTATTTTGTGAAAATATTAGTTTGAAAGCTGTTATGAAACCAGCAACATCATCTGCTAAATAATGCCTTTACAATTGTAGCATATCTCTTTTGAAGACAAACTAAACAATAAATTGTTTTTAACAATGATGTTTGTCATAAATTTTAGAATAGGTGAATGTTTTTAAATAAATATGACCAGTATTTGAGCTAAAACCACTCGGGCTACAAAATATTTTGTCACCACATTTATAATAATAATATTTGATGTGCACATGTAAATAATTATCGTAATACAGATATAAGTAAAATTTATAATACTTTCAATTTTTTTAATCTTCTAATGGTTTTGTTTAAGAATTGTTTTGAATTTTTTCCTAGCGAAAAACCACGGTAAGGTTATCATCGCTGTTTTGATGTTATTTAATGCTAATATGCCCTAATATTATCATTTCTCGTTTATAGTTATTTAGATGGGCTAGCCGATTTATTAAATACACAATTAATTGGTATTTAGTGAAACTACATTAAGTAACAGACTAAATTAAAAGAGGTATTTATTCAGTGTTCACAACAGTCGGACGTTAAAACAAAAAAAAAAAAAATATTCAGTGTTGTCTGAATAATCAGTTAAACATATGTTTTTTAATAATTTCAGAAAATGAAAGTGCTCATTATAACCAATTCTAAGATGCATTGTTACCTCACTAAAAGCGAGTTAATTTATCCTGGTATTTTGCTTGTTACTATTGAGTTTTTGTTACAAGTAAGCTTGTTATAACCAAGTTCCACTGTAATACAAATTATCATATAGGCCTAAATGTTATTATGTAGGCTAGATTATTAAAAAATGATGAAAATGAGGAAAGATGGAAAATATAAGTATGATTTTGCAAATAATCAATTAATAATAATAATAAAAATTATGAGCTTGAAAGACAGAGTTGTTAAAATTATTTATCTAAAGTAGCTTATTGCATAGGCTAAGGTTTAAAAAGTAATGACTCTAATTAATTGCTCTGTAACAATTATTTTGCAACTGTTAACTTCTTAATACAGTGTCATATGTAATCAGTCCAGAAGCTCATTATGTTTATAAAAACTACAACAAGAATTGGTAGTTAGAGAGTAGCCTATTTATAGTAGCTAGTAAATATCATATCCAAATGCATGGAAGTGATAATATAAGATGGAAGCCGTCTCGATGGTCTAGTGGATAGCGTACTAGGCTTTCACCCCGAGGATCCGAGTTCGATTCCCGGCGAGGGCTTGGCATTTTCATACGCTATAAATCATCCCCACCGTCTGCATTAGCCCAAGTGTGCACAATAGTCAGACGTTAAACACAAAAAAAAAAAAAAAAAAAAAAATGGATAATTTCTGTGCAAGGAGTTTACTACAGAGCATATGTCTCACAGTATTACATGTAAAAATAACTTACAGACTATAGACATTAAAATATTTTAAATTAATTAATTCAAGATAGAAAAAATGTGTTTACTAAAAAGAGTATTAATGTCATTGTTTTGAAAAATAAATTCAGAAAATCATAATTCTTATACTAGGAGCACTAATATAGTGCTCTTATTCTAGTGCTCTTAGTATAGTGTTTTCGTCTGTTGGTCTAAGATTTTTCTCATGTTTTCAAATTAATTTCATAAATAAAAATAAGTACATTATAATTTGGTTTTGAAAAAAAAATATTGTAGGCTCTACACAGAAGAAAAACATATAACAATAACCTTTTGTGATTTTATTATTTTTGTGTTTAGATTTTTGATAAAACGTAATATCAACCATGGCACATTACAAAGGAGCTGCAAGTGAAGCTGGGAGGGCTATGCACCTCATGAAAAAGCGCGAGAAAGCACAACAAGAGATTGAATTCCGTAAAAAGAAAATTGAAGAAGATTTAAAGATATCAAATATTGAAAATAAATTTGCTGCTCACTATGATGCGGTTGAGCAGCAACTTAAGGTAAAAAAAAATTATAGTAAAAAACTTTTTTCTTGTAAACTTTTTTTTATAGTAAACTTAAAAGCTTTTTTTTTGCTAATGCTATCTTAAATCTTGTTTCCCTGAATAGTACAGTAAAGTTAATTAATTGTTAAGTTAAGTTAAGTTAATTTTTATTTAATTGTTTTTAGTTGTTAATTGTTTTTCTACATCCCATTTTATTGAAAAAAAATAGAAGGTGATTATCCAAGTTTTTATTGTTTTTCAGATTATTTCCAATAATTTTACTTATCTTAAAAGGTATTATTTCATTAAAATTAGTGCAAGTTTATACATAACTAGCAAGAGCTTATTTGTGAAAAAAATTTGTCATACACCATTTTTTTGGCAATCGCTAAGTAGTATTAGGCCTCACCATGAAATAACTCATAAAAACTTGAATAATAATCTTTGTAGGCTGTTATGTTTTATCAGTTGCTTATTCTTTGCAAATATTACCTATTTTTACTCCATACATTGTATGCTGAATTGTGTGAAGGAATGACCTCGCACAGGAAATAGTATGTAGTAGTAGGAAATAAAATGTCAATAGCTCTATATCAAATTATTCTACTCTTCATGAGTCAAAAGGAGCTCTAGCAAGTTTCTCCGTATGGCTTGTACAAAAGTCACAAATGTCTGTTTTAACAGACTTGATAGAATAATTAAAAATTTGAACTTTTTGAAATAATGAGGATAATCAATTTTTAGTTCTTCATTAGTGTGAGACTTGTAAAATTCTTTAAAAAGAAAGTAAATGTTTTTAATGGTTAAATCGGGATTGTCAAAATATTTCAACAAAGTTTTGTGAGCATAGTAATGACTTTCATCATGAGCTATGGAATTCAAATGGCATGTCATGAGTTCCAACACCTTTTGTTTTTTAGTTTTTGGGGCCTGTTGTTATGACTACTCCTTCTCTCTCTCTCTCTCTCTCTCTCTCTAAAATCCTTGTTATTTAAGATTTTTGATCGGATAACTCTTATCCTCTTTTCAAAAAATTTGGATCATTATTCTGTTTTTATTTCTACTCCTTCATAGTGTAGCTTGTAGGACCAAATATTTAATCTAGATTTTGTATGATTCAGCTACATTGTCTTTGAAGTTTCTTTTGACATACATTTTGAAATATAATATCTTGCATACATTTACCTCTGCCACTATAGAATCTGTCTTCTTGTTTGCTCCTCACAATATTATAAAACATATTTCTTTGCAGCATTCAGTAACACTTGTTAATTCCTTGCCACCAATAACCCTACTAGAGTTACTAACGTAAACATCACCATCAGCCTACTAAACTTTTGCAGTTTCCAATTTTAAATTGGTATTATTGGTATATAATTTGCATCTCTTCCGTTCATGAAAAATACTATCACCAACCACTCACATTCATTTTCAACTTAAAAACTCAATCTTTACTGCAATAACAATCATAAGATAAGAACATGAAACATAACCTCAACAGCTTGTTGTCAAGTATTCTCAAGTGCTGAGAAAGAAAAGTATGAGCTACCAACCTCAACTTTTAACAAAAAAATCCCTGACAGCTCGTGAAACTACCATATCGATATAAAATTTGGTGCGCATATTCACAACAATATAGCAAATCTAAAAATGTAATTGCCGGAAAAAGGGTGTTTGGGCCTATACACCTGTTTTCTGGTAATGTCTTCAATTTTGTTTAAGTACATCTATGTAAGCATACAGCTTCAGAGGGGAGGAGAACCATACCACTGCTCAGAGTGCAGATTTTTTTTGGGGGAGGGCATTGAAGACATGAAAATCTATAAAATTATTTTTGAAACTTGTAAATTTGAAAAACTTTGATAAAAGATGCAAACGTATTTCTTTCACAAACAACATATCATTTATGATAAAATGACAACAATGGTTCTAGTTCAATTTGTTATGATATGTGTTGCATTTTGCAACAATGTCGTCTCCTTCTTATGCATTTTATACATCACCTAATTACACATTTTGATTTAGGATAAATTAATATATATTTCTTGAAGTATGTCAGTAATATTCTTGCAACTTTTTATTGTTATAATTTGTGGCTTTAACATAATAAGTTGTTTGTTTTAAACTCTCGTGTCATTTTTTCAGAAGTAAGGTGCAAAAAAAGTAGTGTAAATTATGAAAATTATACAGTCAAAAGTTTTGACCGGGTATGAATGACCTGGTTCTAGGAAATGGAATTTTGTATTATTTCTAAATTTTAATTTGACATAACGATTAAAAAAATAGATTCATCAATTTATATGATACAGCATTTTATGTCTGAGATATGTTTTTTCACTGTAGAGAGCGAGCAATAAATGTCCGTCCATTGATGGATCACATAAATTGGCATTGGAGAAGAAATATAGGGTGGGAGAAGCTCTCTTGTCATTTGTTGTACTCCCGGCCTGAACCATGTTTCATCCTATCAGGCGCGTTACCGTTGTACAATACTTTCCATTGGAAGCTGACACAATGGGAGGCATAATTACCATGTGGTCCTGTACTAAATTAGGCTCTGTCCACACCTCTGTGGACCTTATGCATATGTGACCTTATGGGTGTTTACACATTCAGTAGGTTTATAGCCATTACGAAGCATTCAGTTATGATAAGATATGTAGGCAATTATGAATTTAAATAAGTGGAAAAGGGAAAAGTGAAGCTAAAACCCAACGATCTAGCAATTTATCAAATTAACAAATTATATATTTCTGTTTTTCTGCCCTATATTTGACACTGTAGTAGACATATAGACAAGACAAGTGCTTTATATTTTAACGTTAGTGAACCACTGAATCAACATTCATTATGTTGTACATTAAATTATGAATGTATTATGAATTATAGTGAATGTACATTAAATAAATGTATTTTGAATTATTATGAATGTATATTAAATATTGTGTATGTCATTCATTTACTGCTCATCTATGTAGAACACAGAGATAACAAATTTTTTAAATAACCTGTTTAATAACAATTTATATATTGTTTATCCATGTGAAAATTAAAGAAAATTAGGACAGTGTATCTGCAACAGGTATAGAAAAGGGGGCAGCAGAACCTCTAGGACCAGTCTTATGTATGGATACATGTTGGACCAGCACTGTCTATGTATACATGTTGAACCAAGTATGATGCCTCTTAAAATGAAAGTAACTGAAATTGCACAAAGGACACTTCTGCAGTTATAAGTTTCTGCATTTGTAAGGACCTTTCTTACATAAGTTATTTTTGTTTATCATAATATACATGTTCAGAAAGTAACAAGAATTTTAAATTTTGCGGGCTTGGAGAGTCCGATTGTCAAACATTTTTTTATTATGTTGGTATACATGCCCTTGAAGTATGATAAAACTTTCAGCGGTTTTCATTGTTGACTTTGTCCGTGACAGTCACTAAGGTTAGACATGTTTTTATGAGCTCGGCGATTTTCATTTGTTAAAAGAAATGGCTCAAAGAATTTGTATCAAATTTGGCGTAAAAAATGGAACAAAGTGTGTGAAATGTTAACAAAGGTCTATGGTGAGTCTGCTATGAGTAAAGCAAGAGTTTACGTGTGGTATAAGCATTTACAAGAAGGCCGTGAAAACGTTGAAGATAACGAACGCCCTGGATGCCCAAGCATATCAACAACCGATGAAAACGTGGAAAAAGTGGAAGAAATGGTTATGAACAATCGCCAAATCACAATTAGACTGGTCGCTGATGATGTTGGCATATCGATTGGATCATGTCATGACATTGTATCTAGTGTTTTGTGTATGAAATGCGTGGCAGCAAAATTCATTCCAAAATTGTTGAATTTTGAACAAAAACAGCGGCGAATGGAAGTCACTAAATGAAGTCAACAACGATGCAGAATTACTGAAACGTATTATAACAGGTGACGAAACATTTGTTTACAGATATGACGTCGAAACTAAGGCTTAATCATCCCAGTGGAAGCATTCTGGCTCACCAAGACCGTAACTATGTACCAGAACCCATTCCTAAAATATTCTGGAGTGCTGACAGATCATGTATTTCGGCTCCAGGATATCTGGAGGTCCCCCCAATTTTTTTTTTTTTTTTTTTTTTTTTTTTTTTATTGGGAATTCTTGCTTTAGTTTGAGTATCCTGGGCTGCTGGTGGTCGTTTGGGTGCACCCTGTGCCAGTTGTTGAAAAATCTTCATTCATGAATCGCTCGGCAAACTAACTATGGAAAATAACAAACAAAACGCCAAAATGAGTTTAAAGAGGCATCATTTGACCTTGTCAAACGAGTCTGTAGAAAGTTATGTTAGTGCAGCACAAGGAAAAGAAACTACACCAAATGTTCAAGGAGATGGTAACTTTACGTTACCTTCTCCGAGATTCTTAATTGTCAAAAATGCAACGGAAGGAGCGGATTTGTCCAAAGTCTTGCCCTTTTTAATTAATAAAGCCATTGTTGGTAGCTATGTTCCGAACCCAAGGCGTTGTTTTAGATGTCAAGGTTTCGGCCATATGAGTTCCTCGTGTTTGAAGCCCGAGGTTTGCGGCAATTGCGGTACTGCGGGTCATAGTGGTGAAGGTTGTCAGGCTAGCCCACATTGTGTGAACTGTGGAGGTGGTCATCCTGCCCGATCTCCAACCTGCCCCAAGTTTCAAGAAGAAAAGTCAATTTTATCGATAATGGCCAAAGATAAGATTTCCTTCTCCGAAGCCAAGAGAGTTCACAAAAGCTCTATGTCTGTTCTCAATGGAAAATATTTTGCAGCTGTCACATCTAATCCAAAAATATCATCTTGTATGAATTGTGATGAGCTAACCAAAACTGTCAAAATTTTGACGGATCAAGTAGCTCAATTGTTAAGTCTGTTATCCTCCAATGTCACACCTATTTCGGTTCCGGTTGCTAAGAAAGGTCCTTCATTGATTTCTCCTACTAAAGTTACTTCTGGGTCTAGTTCATGTAAAGAGTCTAAATCTCCAGTGACGAAGCCTCTAATGACAACGTCGCAAGTATTAAGAAACCTCCCGTCGCCCGGTGATAAGAAAACCACTCCAGGTCTAGAGTATTTCTTAAAAAAAAAATCAAACACTTGTCCACCGACAGTTGGACCTAAAAATAAAAATTCTGCCACAGTAAACAAACCTGTAAAGAAAACTGAAAAAACTTCTAAAGGAGGTTCCACTACCAAACCTCTTGCAAACAAAACCAAAAAATCATCAGAGTCTGACATTAGTCACAGTTGTGACTCTGTGTCTGTTGATTCTGATCCACCTATAGTATGCTCTATTGAGAAAATGAATCCTATCATAAACTAAATTATTAATTTTCAATGTCAACGCCTTCCATTTATAACAACGTGATACAGTGGAACATTAACGGAGCCAAAAGTCATATTGAAGATTTAAAACTTCTTGTACGAGATACGTCTCCATTATTCATTTGCCTTCAAGAGACGCACTTTCACCAATCGCACACTTTCAATTTAAGAGGGTATTCTGTTGTCAGGGCCGACTTCATAACGGAAGAACGAGCGAAGGGTGGGGTAGCCATACTCGCTCGTGACTCTATTGATGCCGTTCCTGTGGACATAATAACTCCTTTACAAGCTGTCGCAGTTCAGACTACCGTACCATTTAAACTTACCATATGTTGCATTTATTTACCGCCTAGCTATGCTTTCCAAAACAACGACTTAGTTAACTTATTAATTCAGTTACCTGTCCCCTTTCTATTGATGGGTGATTTTAATGCTCACCACACATCATGGGGCTCTACTACATGTAACTCATGAGGAAACCGAATTGACAATATAAGGACTACATTAGATCTATGTCTTTTAAATAATGGTTCCCCAACACACTTATCGTCTTCTACAGGTGGTTGGACAGTCGTTGATTTGACCTTTTGCAGTCCAATTTTGGCAACGGTTCGAATGGTCGGCGATGTCTGATCTTTACGGCAGCGATCATACTCCGATTAATGTTTCACTTTGTACATTCCACCGTCCGAATCAACGCCCTCGCGGTGGATTCTACAAAAGGCACAATGGGTGGATTTCACAGAGCAATTTGTATCACCTGACATTGAAGATTTTAACTCTATTAATGAAATAGTACAAACTTTAACTGAAAATATTTTAGACGTAGCACATAAAACTATTCCTCAAACCTCGACTCATCAATCTCGTCCCCCGTTCCTTGGTGGACTGAGGACTGTAAGAATGCCTTGCTTTTACGTGAGACGAGCTCTAAGAAGGTTCAGCAGGCGACCAGCGAGTGAAAATCTTGAGAGGTATAAAATTCTCAGAGCTAGAGCTCAGTAGAATATTTAGACAAAGTAGAAAAAAATTCTTGGACCCAGTATATTAACACAATATCAAGAACAACACCAGTATCAACTGTTTGGAAGAAACTCCGTTCCATTTCTGGTTCATCTCCATCAACTCCCTTGATGGGCATCAAACAACGGAACGGAATAATAAGTTTTGATCCTCGAGATATTGTTAATACATTGGGTTTATATTTTGCAGATTATTCTTCGTCTACTTCCTATAGCAATGGTTTTGTCTTTTCAAAAATACTCAAGAAGCAATGCCATTCGTCGTTGGTACGTCTGTTTCTCCTTTGAACGCGCCCTTCTCAATAGAAGAGCTGGAATCTGCACTGTCATCCTCTTCAGATTCAGCACCAGGCCCTGATAACCTTGTATATTCCATGATTAAAAATCTTCCAACATCGGGAGGATTTCCCTCCTGAAGATATACAATCGTATGTTTGAGGAACACTCTTTCCCTGATGTTTGGTTGGAAGCAACAGTGATTCTATTCTTAAGCCAGGCAAAGATAAAACTGATCCAAACAGCTACCGCCCTATTTCTCTTACAAGTGTGCTATGCAAGCTAGTGGAGAAAATGGTAAATCGCCGTCTTGTTTGGTATTTAGAAAATAATAATTTACTCTCTAAGGAACAGTGTGGTTTTAGGCAAGGGCGATCTTCCATCGATCAGTTAGTTTTATTAGAATCTGCAATCCAAAATGCCTTTCTGTTACGTCAAACACTTGTTGCAATATTCTTTGACCTAGAGAAGGCATATGATATGGCTTGGAGAAGAGGAATACTAAATACATTAAAATCATGGGGTATACAAGGTAATATACTAGGTTTTATTAAAAATTTTCTCTCAAACAGATATTTCAGAGTACGCCTTGGATCTACATTGTCAGATCGTTTTCGGTTAGAGAATGGCGTCCCGCAGAGAAGTGTACTTAGTGTGACCTTGTTTGCCGTTGCTATCAATAGTATAACTACTAATGTGCGGTCTCCTGTTCGCTGTTCTCTATTTGTGGATGACTTTGCAATTTATGTTGGTGCTAGAAGTTTGGCCACAGCTGAAAGAACACTTCAGCTTACAGTAAATAGATTGCAGTCATGGACGAATTCTACTGGGTTTAAATTTTCTGCCGCTAAAACTCAATGTATTGCCTTCAGTCGCCGTCGACAGATCCGAACTCCTTCAATATTTCTCGATGGTACAGAAATTCGGACCATTCCATCTGTTCGATTTTTGGGGTTAATATTCGACCAAAGACTATCATGGAACCCTCATTTGCGTGATTTAAAGTTATGATGTAACAAAATTCTCGATATGTTGAGGGTGCTTAGTGGTTCTCGATGGGGCGCTGATAGGACCTGTATGCTGATGTTTTACCGTGCGGTGATTCGTTCGCGAATTGATTATGGCAGCATTGTATATTCGTCTGCACGACCATCCGTATTAAAAAAAATAGACCCAGTCCATCACTCTGCAATACGACTCGTCTCTGGAGCCTTCCGTTCTAGTCCCGTTGTAAGCATTCTAGCCGAAACTGGGGAACCTTCACTCTTTCGACGGAGACAGAAACTACAGTTAACTTATGTAAGCAATTTATCATCTAAACCTTGGCACCCTGCTTTTAATACAGTTTTCAAAAATCAATTGGTGCGACAGTATGAAACTCGACCGAATGCTACTGCTCTTCTTGGTATTAGAACTTCCCGTATTTTTGATGTCTTACATATTGAACTACCCCCAATGTTTGAAAGGTCCTTTTGTCTTGTCCCTCCATGGAAAATCAATATGCCGACCTTTGATTTCTCCTCGTGTGCATACCAGAAAGACAACACTCCTAACATTGTGTATCAACGTGAGTTTTTTCGACTGACTAGTTCATATCCATCTGCTAAATTTATTTTCACAGATGGCTCTAAGATGAATAACAATGTTGGGTGTGCATTTTACTCACTGGACGAAACGTATAAGTATGGATTACCCTCAACTTGTAGTGTCTTTACAGCCGAACTCTTTGCCATCTTAAAGGCTCTAAACACTATTGAATTCGATAGTTTGCATTACGTAGTTTGTTCCGATTCAAAAAGTGCACTCCAGGCAATCCAGGATATGTATTCGGTAAACCCTCTGGTTCAAGATGTTCTGTGTTCTGTCCATAGACTTGAACTACGAGGTGCAAGAGTATCATTTATCTGGATTCCTGGCCACTGTGGAATATTTGGAAACACTGTAGCGGATAATGCGGCAAAGGAAGCAACTTTTCTTCCGCCATGCACTCAACGTGTAATCGTGTCTGACTTCCTTTGTCACGTAAAACATTTAATTCATCTACAGTGGGAAAATGAATGTGCAGCTACAAGCAGTAATAAATTGAGGGTAATTAAAAGTACAGTTCGTCCTTGGGGGTCGTCAATACGTGCAAGTCGCAGAGAAGAGGTGGTGATCACCCGCCTTCGCATTGGTCACTCCATGTTAACGCATGGATTTCTGATGGAACGCGGGGACCCACCTGAATGTGAATTCTGTAGGGAAGCCATCACAATTAAACATATACTACTCGATTGTGATGGTTTTCAAAATGTGCGTGTTATGTGTGGTCTGAGCAACTGTTTGCAGACGATGTTGGGAGGTAGTGCCTCGGCCGTTGACCGGGTTCTAGACTTCCTTCATCGTCTGAATGTTTTAAATAAAATTTAATTTATATAGTTGTTATTTCTTGTGTTATATTATTTATATATTTTATCTAAAAACTTTATTTCTGTTATGTTTATGCATACTTTTACGAGTTGTTATTAAATTTTATTCATTATTTATTGTTATTTAGCTCTTAAGTGTAATATATCTATATCTGTTATCTAAATTTTTAATTTATTTTTACTGTTATTGTTTGTTGTTGTTGTTTTTGTTGTTATTTTTTCTTAAGTAAAATTTTGTACAACTTTTTTTTTTAATATATTTTCATTTTTCGTGACGGTGATGATAACCTGAACGGTTTTTCGCCGGAAAAAAAAATCTAGCGATTTATCAAATTAACAAATTATATATTTCTGTTTTTCTGCCCTATATTTGACACTGTAATAGACCTATGTCCAAGACAAGTGCTTTATATTTTAATGTTAGTGAACCACTGAATCAACATTCATTATGTTGTAAATTAAATTATGAATGTATTATAAATTATAATGAATGCACATTAAATATTGTGTATGTCATTCATTTACTGCTCATGTATGTAGAATACAGAGATAACAGATGTTTTTAAATAACTTGTTAAATAACAATTTATATATTGTATATCCATGTGAAAATTAAAGAAAATTAGGACAGTGTATCTGCAACAGATTTAGAAAAGGGAGGGGCAGCAGAACCCCTAGGACCAGCCTAGTCTATGGATACATGTTGAACTAAGTATGATGTCTATTAAAATGAAAGTAACTGAAATTGCACAAAGGACACTTTTGCATTTATATTTACCTTTCTTACACAAGTCATTTCTGTTTATCACAATATATTGCCTTCATTAAAAAATATTTTTTTTAATCTAGTTTTTCTGCTACTATCTATCTGTACTCTTAAATTTGGTGCCTCTGTAATGCATCTTTTTTTAGGTTTATTTCCAGTAGTATTTTTTTCCCTTAACATAAATACTTTATACCAATTAAGCTAATGAGAATGGGAAATGAGTGTTAATGGCTAAGGTAAAGGAATGGCAGTAACTGTGGCTAGAACTAAGGAGCTTATGGTGCTCAGTTCAGAGACGCAGCTACAGCTGAATAAGAGCCATGATCTACTTGATGGCTGTTTGGTCTAGTGTGATATACATATGCCTCTCAGTGCTGAGCGAACACTGGCGCTTCATCCAGGAATCGAACCTGAGACTACTAAGTATTTCCATTAAGAGAGTTCTAGCCACTAGACTACAAAGAGTAACTGCAATAGCTGTGCTTTGTAGCAGGCTATATTTTTTTCTTTTTTTTTAATAGGTCTTAATAGTTTTTGTGAATTGAAATATATACATCTTTGGTGCAACAGGGTTAGCCAGTAGCAAATAATTATATAGTTCTCTTTTACATTGATTAAATTTGTTGATATAATTTAAAAATACAACTGCACTTCTTGTTCTGTTGATAGGTAAGTACATCTTATTCTAATTTGTCATCATAATATTATTACATCTACCACAAAAAATATAGTACATGATGACCTTTCTTGAAAAATAGGGAGTCGTCATATATAGTGTTTAAGGAGTTAATATAGGGATGCATTTTAGACTTTACTAATGTCTACTGTACCTCAGCCTAATCACTTTAATGGCCTTATGGTTTAAAAGTTTATTGCAAATTGTTGTAAACTGTGACAAAGATGTTTTCAGCTAATTTTTTTGTAATATTTTTAAGCGTTTGGTGGTCTTTATTGTTTTTCAAAGTAATCTATTAAATATAAAAGCATTGTGTTATGTTTGTGAATTGTTAACGATTTTTATTTTTGAATTATAGAGTTCTACAATTGGATTAGTTACGTTGGACGAGATGAGAGCGAAAACAGGAAAATATAGTAAAAGAACGAGGAAAGGAAACTTGCTCAGAAACAGCTTGAAAAAGAAAGAGAACAGCAAAGACAATTAGAGGCAAAACAAGCAGAGAAAAATTGGCAGAAGAAACAGGTTGGTATTACAAATTATTTTTGAAATAACCAAATTTTGAAAATTAACTTTTTAAAATTTTTTACTCTAATATTGAAAATGTAATATGAATGTATATATAAAATACTCTTCAGATTCAGGCTTTATCGTTTGATCTTGATGAAGCAGAAAGTGACAATGAAGTCGAAGATGAAGATATCAAAGAAGAGGAATTAAGTGATGAGGAGTTAAATTTAGTACCAAAAAGAAAATTAGAAAAATCCTGATGTTGATACCAGCTTTTTACCAGACAGAGAACGTGAGGAGGAAGAGAATCGTTTAAGAGAAGAATTGCGACAGGTGAGTACTTGGAAATTGTAAATAATGTGAAAGTAAGAAAATTAAATGACAATATGGTTCTTAATATTAAGAATAAGAACAGTTGGCGGAAAATTGTTCTGATTGTTAAAAAAAAAAAAAAAAATTAAACATTTTTTATACTTTCAGTGATACATTTGCCTCTATTTACATGCCCTCTGTTTAATTTCAAACACTTATTACAACTTTTGACCAGTTTTCTCTGCCTTCAAAAAGATATCTTCCATTATTATAAAATAATGTTTTGGCAATTTTTTTTTTTTTTTAAATAAACTTGCGTATCTTCCAGTTCCAGAAGGCAGATATAGTAAAATGGTTGGTAAAAAAGGTGTTCACTGTGATATGACAATGAGAAAGGAACAACTTATTCCTTTGTTAATTAAATATTCATAAACCTAGGGAAAAGAATTGTAAATTTGATTTGTACCTATCTAGCTTAGGCCACGAAGTTGTTAGGATCACCCATAATTACGCGATCTAAATCCTATCGAGTTAGCTTGGGGCAAAGTCAAAAGATTAATAAAAGACAATAATTGTGGTGATCTAAGCCTTAACAGTCTACTTAAACTTACTGAACGCGAAATCGCTACAGTGACACGATGTGATTGGGAATGTTAGTGTAACTATGTCAACAAAATTGAAGAAGAATATTGGGTAAAAGATGGAATTGTATCAGTTGTGGTGGGTGATGTGATTATTTCTCTTGGTGAATTTGATAAATCTATCGTTTCCGAGGTGGATCAAAATGAGACTGACAATGATATTCTAGCCACAGAACTTCCATGATGTATAAAAAATTAAGTAATTTACTGTCAAATTAAACAGTCTTACAAATTAATTACAAAAAATATATATTAAATAGTCCCCTATACAAAATTTCATGTTCCTATATTGGTTGTTGAACCCACTATAGGATAAAACTAATGTTTTTAGATATGTTAGTAGCGGTAGTTCTTAGAAATTTAAGGTCTGCGCATCAACATCAAATTTCTTACAGAGGCACAGTTACCAGCAGTGGACAATAATGAAGCATTAAACAATTAGGAATCCAGACATTGTAATATTATTGGTTAATGTAAATTAATTAAAACTGGTTGCACTGATTTTAAAATAGGAAGGGTGGAATTGTTTCTTAAATTATAGTAGGAATTAATTAGGCATTAATAATCAGAGGTAATAATAATCAAACTCAATCAAATAATAATAATAATAATAAGGACCAAGAAACAAATCAGAGGCTAAATAGACTTTGTTAGAGTAACTAAATAATTCTTTACAGTACAGTAATTCAAACAGTAACTAAATAGGAAAAGTTGTAAGTTTTGTCATAGGGTTAAAAATAAAGTTTGTAAATGTTCAAGAGTTAATTTTAGCAAAAAATGTAGAATAAAAAAATGTTGATAAAATAAATATTTGAAAAGTTATTGGTTGTTTTAAAAAATGAAAATAAAGTAGAATCAGATTTAGGCCTAAGGTTGTAAACTGATGTCAGATTAGAGTTTGGATTTTTGCAAAGGGTTAACAGATGTGTATGCATAACAAACAATGTGCAAATAATTTGTAAAGTTTTGATAAATAAATAAGTTTTAATGATGTACTAACTGATAAAGAAGGATTAAAGTTAACAAGAAACTGGTTACAAAAATGTGAAATAAGAAACAAGTAAAATAAAAGAACTTTTTTCTCAAACAACTGACAGTATTCCAAGCCAAAGTTTGGGGATGCATTCTTCACTTGTTAATTGCAATCCGAGCGGAATATTTGTCTCGTAAAACTGCAATGGTCTGCAAAAACGGTGAATTGTGAGAAGTGTTAAATGTGTACAGTTTAGGAAGTGTTAATAAACATTCTTAGTTCATAGTAAGTAATTATAAATTCAAATAAATAAATTAAAAAAAAATAACTAGCAGATTTTCAAAATTGAACATGTAAGGGATTATCGAGTGACCAAATAGTGAGATTAATTCTGAGAACAGTTCAGTTAAAATACTATAGTATTTCAGTTGATTGCCATAAAGAGAATTACAGTCTACATCAACACCATCATGATCGCAGCATCCAGGAACGAGGATAGGAAAGTACCAACCATAAGCAGTTCAAAGATTTGGAGGAAAACAATGATTTTCTGCTAGCAGTGACAAATCCTCACACACAAAATTGTAGGAACAATAGCAGTACCAACAATTGTACCAACCAGTAAATGGAGAAAAAACAATGATTACTGATTTTCTGCAAGCAGTGAGAATGCATCACCCGCAAGGAAGGATTCAAGGACCAATGACAGGAGGTGTCGATTGGGAACACAGGTTAGCATATACAGTTGTATAAGGTACTGATTTACAGATATATCAAATTTCTAAACTCAGTGAACATTTATTTAAATTAAATACAATTTTATTTCATTTTGGAAGTAAAGTTTCATTATGTAGTATTCAAATCGCATCGATTCATATATACTTGGTTTTAAATTCAGTGTTCAATTATTTTATTTCTGGTAATTAATAAACTGCTGTGGTGTATTGATTAGTTGGTCATGTTCTTTAAAATAGTGTATATATATATATATATATATATATATATATCGCACAAGTCAGAATAGACCTACATGACGCAGAAATAGACTCAATAGACGTTGAAGACAGGAACGCATACAGGAGAAAGATGCTCAGTTAGAAGGTCCCAGAGAATGAAATCCCAAAGAGAGCAGGGGTAAAATGGACGGAGGAGCGGAAGAGGATCTATGGGGACAGGATGAGGAAGGTGTGGAGGATTAGAAGGAGCAAGACATGAGTCGGAGTGCTTTGCGTGATCCAACAGGGTCTATACGCAGATAATAATAATTATATATATATATATATATATATATATATACATATGTGTGTGTGCAAGCGTGCGTGTGTCTAGAAATAAGACAAATGTTTTTAAATAGCCTACTTAATAAATAGATTCTCAATAGGAATCTGAATATTAAACTTAGTATAAGTAATAATAAATTTTTTTTCAAAAAAAAAGGTTACCACCAATTACATAAAATAATTAAATTAATAGAAATGGTTAATGCATTTCAAAATTAATGCATATTACAATTAAAAGTAAATAATTTTATTAAAACATATATGTAATTAAACTTAAAGAAGTTCCCGTGACATATTCTAGTAACTAAAACTGAAGTCATATTATTAATTAAAACTATTAATGCCAAATACAGAACAGAGTTAGCTGTCTTGGTCGTTGCACACAAAACTGAATGTACTCTTTTTTAATTTAAGTGCGGTACTGAAAGTAGAACGGAGTTTGCAGCATCTCTGGACTTCATGCTGCATAGGTGCTTCTTTTGACTCTGTGTAGGTTTGTCTGTGAAGCGGACTATGCTTCCCTCAGTACATTAGCTCTATAACTCTACTGTAATTTGTATCACATCTGGAAATATCTTCACCTATTTCACTAAAAAGGAAGGTCTTTACACTCACTATTTCAGTTGATACAAAATTGATAGAACTCCATTTCTGGTTTAGAAGTCATCTTCATTCTGCTTAGCTCAGGTTCGTTTACAGCAACTATGCTTTGTACGTGGTGGACACCCTGCTTAAACTGGAGTTTTATTATAACATTTATTAGGAAAATAGCCAATGTGTTTAATTAATTGAAGAGTTTTGAATTCCAACTGTATAATTTTTCATTTGATTAGAGCCATGATCTACTTGATGGCTGTTTGGTCTAGTGTGATATACATATGCCTCTCAGTGCTGAGCGAACACTGGCGCTTCATCCAGGAATTGAACCTGAGACTTCTTACTTATGAGATAAGAGTTCTAGCCACTAGACTACAAAGAGTAACTGCAATAACTATGCTTTGTAGCAGGCTATATTTTTTTCTTCTTTTTTAATAGGTATTAATTGTTTTTGTGAATTGAAATATATACATCTTTGGTGCAACTGGGTTAGCCAGTAACAAATAATTATATAGTTCTCTTTTACATTGATTAAATTTGTTGATATAATTTAAAAATACAACAGCACTTCTTGTTCTGTTGATAGGTAAGTACATCTTATTCTAATTTCTCATCATAATATTATTACATCTACCACAAAAAATATCATAGTTCCTGACGACCTTTCTTGAAAAATAGGGAGTCGTCATATATGGTGTTTAAGGAGTTAATATAGGGATGCATTTTAGACTTTACTAATGTCTACTGTACCTCAGACTAATCACTTTAATGGCCTTATGGTTTAAAAGTTTATTGCAAATTGTTGTAAACTGTGACAAAGATGTTTTCAGCTAAATTTTTTGTAATATTTTTAAGCATTTGGTGGTCTTTATTGTTTTTCAAAGTAATCTATTAAATATAAAAGTATTGTGTTATGTTTGTGAATTGTTAACGATTTTTATTTTTCGAATTATAGAGTTCTACAATTGGATTGGTTACGTTGGACGAGATGAGAGCGAAACAGGAAAATATAGTAAAAGAACGGGAAAGGAAACTTGCTCAGAAACAGCTTGAAAAAGAAAGAGAACAGCAAAGACAATTAGAGGCAAAACAAGCAGAGAAAAATCGGCAGAAGAAACAGGTTGGTATTACAAATTATTTTTGAAATAACCGAATTTTGAAAATTAACTTTTTAAAATTTTTTTACTCTAATATTGAAAATGTAATATGAATGTATATATAAAATACTCTTCAGATTCAGGCTTTATCGTTTGATCTTGATGAAGCAGAAAGTGACGATGAAGTCGAAGATGAAGATATCAAAGAAGAGGAATTAAGTGATGAGGAGTTAAATTTAGTACCAAAAAAGAAAATTAGAAAAAATCCTGATGTTGATACCAGCTTTTTACCAGACAGAGAACGTGAGGAGGAAGAGAATCGTTTAAGAGAAGAATTGCGACAGGTGAGTACTTGGAAATTGTAAATAATGTGAAAGTAAGAAAAATTAAATGACAATATGGTTCTTAATATTAAGAATAAGAACAGTTGGCAGAAAATTGTTCTGATTGTTAAAATAAAAAAAATTAAACATTTTTTTATACTTTCAGTGATACATTTGCCTCTATTTACATGCCCCTCTGTTTAATTTCAAACACTTATTACAACTTTTGACCAGTTTTTCTCTGCCTTCAAAAAGATATCTTCCATTGTTATAAAATAATGTTTTTGGCAATTTTTTTTTTTTTTTAAATAAACTTGGGTATCTTCCAGTTCCAGAAGGCAGATATAGTAAAATGGTTGGTAAAAAAAGGTGTTCACTGTGATATGACAATGAGAAAGGAACAACTTATTCCTTTGTTAATTAAATATTCATAAACCTAGGGAAAAGAATTGTAAATTTGATTTGTACCTATCTAGCTTAGGCCACGAAGTTGTTAGGATCACCCATAATTACGCGATCTAAATCCTATCGAGTTAGCTTGGGGCAAAGTCAAAAGATTAATAAAAGACAATAATTGTGGTGATCTAAGCCTTAACAGTCTACTTAAACTTACTGAACGCGAAATCGCTAGAGTGACACGATGTGATTGGGAACGTTACTGTAACTATGTCAACAAAATAGAAGAAGAATATTGGGTAAAAGATGGAATTGTATCAGATGTGGTGGGTGATCTGATTATTTCTCTTGGTGAATTTGATAAATCTATCGTTTCCGAGGTGGATCAAAATGAGACCGACAATGACATTCTAGCCACAGAACTTCCATGATGTATAAAAAATTAAGTAATTTACTGTCAAATTAAACAGTCTTACAAATTAATTACAAAAAATATATATTAAATAGTCCCCTATACAAAATTTCATGTTCCTATATTGGTTGTTGAACCCACTATAGGATAAAACTAATGTTTTTAGATATGTTAGTAGCGGTAGTTCTTAGAAATTTAAGGTCTGCGCATCAACATCAAATTACTTACAGAGGCACAGTTACCAGCAGTGGACAATAATGAAGCATTAAACAATTAGGAATCCAGACATTGTAATATTATTGGTTAATGTAAATTAATTAAAACTGGTTGCACTGATTTTAAAATAGGAAGGGTGGAATTGTTTCTTAAATTATAGTAGGAATTAATTAGGCATTAATAATCAGAGGTAATAATAATTAAACTCAATCAAATAATAATAATAATAGTAAGGACCAAGAAACAAATCAGAGGCTAAATAGACTTTGTTAGAGTAACTAAATAATTCTTTACAGTACAGTAATTCAAACAGTAACTAAATAGGAAAAGTTGTAAGTTTTGTCATAGGGTTAAAAATAAAGTTTGTAAATGTTCAAGAATTAATTTAAGCAAAAAATGTAGAATAAAAAATGTTGATAAAATAAATATTTCAAAAGTTACTGGTTGTTTTAAAAAATGAAAATAAGGTAGAATCAGATTTAGGCCTAAGGCTGTAAACTGATGTCAGATTAGAGTTCTTGCAGAGGGATAACAGATGTATATGCATAACAGACAGTGTGCAAATAATTTGTAAAGTTTTGTTAAATAAATAAGTTTTAATGATGTATTAACTGATAAAGAAGGATTAAAGTCATTGTCAAGAAACTGGTTACAAAAATGTGAAATAAGAAGCAAGTAAAATAAAAGAACTTTTTTCTCAAACAACTGACAGTATTCCAAGCCAAAGTTTGGGGATGCATTCTTCACTTGTTAATTACAATCCGAGCGGAATATTTGTCTCATAAAATTCCAATGGTCTGCAAAAACGGTGAATTGTGAGAAGTGTTAAATGTGTACAGTTTAGGAAGTGTTAATAAACATTCTTAGTTCATAAGAAGTAATTATAAATTCATATAAATAAATTTTAAAAATTAACTAGAAGATTTAAAAATTAACATGTAAGGGATTGTTGAGTGACCATATAGTGAGATTAATTCTGAGAACAGTTCAGTTAAAAGACTATAGTATTTCAGTTGATTGCCATAAAGAGAATTACAGTCTACATCAACACCATCATAATCGCAGCATCCAGGAACGAAGATAGGAAAGTACCAACCATAAGCAGTTCAAAGATTTGGAGGAAAAACAATGATTTTCTGCTAGCAGCGACAAATCCTCACACACAAAAGAAAATTGTAGGAACAATAGCAGTACCAACAATTGTACCAACCAGTAAATGGAGAAAAAACAATGATTACTGATTTTCTGCAAGCAGTGAGAATGCATCACCCGCAAGGACTAGGGAAAGCAGGTGTCGATTGGGAACACAGGTTAGCATATACAGTTTTATAAGGTACTAATTTACAGATACATCAAATTTCTAGACTCAGTGAACATTTATTTAAATTAAATACAATTTTATTTCATTTTGGAAGTAAAGTTTCATTATGTAGTACTCAAATCGCATCGATTCATATATACTTGGTTTTAAATTCAGTGGTCAATTATTTTATTTCTGGTAATTAATAAACTGCTGTGGTGTATTGATTAGTTGGTCATGTTCTTTAAAATAGTGTATATATATATATATATATATATATATATATATATATATCGCACAAGTCAGAATAGACCTACATGACGCAGAAATAGACTCAATAGACGTTGAAGACAGGAACGCATACAGGAGAAAGATGCTCGGTTAGAAGGTCCCAGAGAATGAAATCCCAAAGAGAGCAGGGGTAAAATGGACGGAGGAGCGGAAGAGGATTTATGGGGACAGGATGAGGAAGGTGTGGAGGATTAGAAGGAGCAAGACATGAGTCGGAGTGCTTTGCGTGATCCAACAGGGTCTATACGCAGATAATAATAATTATATATATATATATATATATATACATGTGTGTGTATGTGCACGCGTACGTGTGTCTAGAAATAAGACAAATGTTTTTAAATAGCCTACTTAATAAATAGATTCTCAATAGGACTCTGAATATTAAACTTAGTATAAGTAATAATAAAATTTTTTTCAAAAAAAAGGTTACCACCAATTACATAAAATAATTAAATTAATAGAAATGATTAATGCATTTCAAAATTAATGCATATTACAATTAAAAGTAAATAATTTTATTAAAACATATATGTAATTAAACTTAAAGAAGTTCCCGTACATATTCTAGTAACTAAAACTGAAGTCATATTATTAATTAAAACTATTAATGCCAAATACAGAACAGAGTTAGCTGTGCGGTCGTTGCACACAAAACTGAATGTACTCTTTGTAATTTAAGTGTGGGTACTGAAAGTAGAACGGAGTCGAGCAGCATCTCTGGACTTCATGCTGCATAGGTGCTTCTTTTGACTCTGTGTAGGTTTGTCTGTGAAGCGGACTATGCTTCCCTCAGTACATTAGCTCTATAACTCTACTGTAATTTGTATCACATCTGGAAATATCTTCACCTATTTCACTAAAAAGGAAGGTCTTTACACTCACTATTTCAATTGATACAAAATTGATAGAACTCCATTTCTGGTTTACAAGTCATCTTCATTCTGCTTAGCTCAGGTTCGTTTACAGCAACCATCAACAATGCTTTGTATGTGGTGGACACCCTGCCTAAACTGGAGTTTTATTATAACATTTATTAGGAAAATAGCCAATGTGTTTAATTAATTGAAGAGTTTTGAATGCCAACTGTATAATTTTTCATTTGATTTAAAAAAAATCTTGTTATAACTCTTATTTTAATATTCTACAAATTTCAAGTGTATTGAAAACATTTAAAGCGATTGTTGAAATTAAAGTTACATTTTTGAGTCAGGAGTGGGCAGCCAAACAGTCAACTTTAAAAGAAGAGGAAATAGAAATTACCTTCAGCTACTGGGACGGTTCTGGGCATAGAAAAACTGTCCGAATGAAGAAAGGTAATACACTAAGGTATTGAAAAGTAATTTCTGTATGCTCTCTATGATATTGTGGTTAATTATATTACTGTAAATTACATTTTGGTAAGGTATGACATTTTTTCATTGTTACAGTAATTTCAATAAATTCGTTGTTGCACAGTTTTCCCTAACTATTTGCAGGTTAGGTATTCATAGTATTATGCATTAATGACTAGTGCATTATTGCAGGAAAAAATATGTTTAATGTTAATTGAAGCTCTATGAGCTGCCGTTGCAGCTCTTACTATGTTATAACACATTGTGAATATGTTTTATTTTCATGCGATGTAAGCTGCACTGTTTGATGTGCTACTGTTACTACTATCTGCAATGAAGGAAAACATTTGTGATATTGAACCAAAAATAAAAATCACGTATTATGTTTTATCTTCCTTTTTTATTTTAATTGCAATAATTTGTTCGAAAACATGACAAATTAACATTGCTAGTTTCTAGTAACATAACTTAAAACTTATTGTAGCTTAACAGCTATTGAATGAAATCAGTTTATCGTTATGAATTAATATAAAGACATAAAGACAAATTAACATAGCTAGTTTTTAGCAACTTAACCTTATGCTATACTGCTATTCACCTATCAGCTATTCGAGAAATCAGCTGATCTTTTCAAATTAATATAAAACAACTGATATTTTAATATAACTACCAAAATTAAATTAACGATTCATTTCATATGCTTGAATCTGTCAAACTTATTTGTAGTTTCCATAGCGTAGTGGTAGGTACATTCATCTCACATGCGCAAGGTCCATGGTTCAATCATGGACAGAAACACAGTAATTTTTAATTATAATTAATTTAATATGAGACTTGCAATGCGCAAAATATACTATTATATATCAGTGTAAATATGTTCCTTGCATCACATGTCCCACAAATTCCAATATCACAGCCAGCCCTAAAACAAGATACATGTTAAATAAAACCCGTAATGAATTTATGCCACTTATTAAAAAAATTCTTTGTTGTCTTAAAAATGGTGAAAGCTTAGCTTCAGTAGCAAATGTTTTAGTGTAAATAAAACATTACACTTTATTTTGTAAAAAAGTGAAGGAGACATATTCAGGAGTTTAAAAGAAAAAACTTTTTTTAAACTGCGAAGTTATGTTACGACATAAACATTGAATAAACTGAAAAAACATTGAATTGAAGATCAATCACAAAAAAATCGTCAGTTTTCATACTTGTTTGATCAAAAGAATAGCATTTACAAATTACTATTTCGTTCAAAGTACAAGTTAAAAAAGTGGCAAAAACAAATTAACATTTTTTGCCAGTAAATGTTGGTTTGAAAAAAAAAAAAAAAAAACGTTCTCTCTACACAATATGAAAATGATAGGGAAAACAATGTCTGCTAATTACGAAGCAGCAAGTTCTCTTCCAGAGAAACTACATGAAGTCTTTTCTTAAAAAGATATTTACTGTTACAAGTTTTTGTTTAAGATGAATTAATTCTTACAGTGAAAAAAAATAGTTATCACTGGGTTCAAACATTAAAGGATCAATTAACTGTCCTGTTCAGTTGCAATACAGCCAGTCAAGTAAATAAAGTTGAAATTGATTCTACTTCATGTACATATTTCCGAATTTCCAATGAAATTTTAAAATAAAATACTAATTTATTCAAATTTTAACGCTGATATTACAGTAGTAAAAACATATTTTCCAGAAAGTGTAAGATTTAAAAAGTTTTGAATTTTGTAGTGGTCAGGGTTAAAGTTCATATTTTTTATTGTATAACATGTGTATGTTTGATTGTGTAATTTTATTTAATATTCTACATTTTTGGAAATTTGCTTGCATCACCTCAACAAGACGTTTTCTATCTACACTTCCAATATTGTGTAATTGTATTGACCTTTTCCTCTTCATTACATACACAATTTCATTACACTTTAGACTCTAAAAACATTTCTTATTATTTTCTGATATAAAATCCTTGCTAAAAATTGTTTGCAATAGCAGCTAGGTAACTGAAGGCCTGTAGGTTGATATACATATATTACAGATAGACCAACACTTGCATGAAAACATACGTCTTGGTTTATAACTATAGAATTAAGTAAAAATAATAGTGTACATGTTTTTTTGTATTTTTTTCAGGTAATTCCGTTTATCAATTTTTACAACGTTGTCTGGAATTATTAAGGAAAGAATTTAGTGAATTGAAAACTGTAACAGCAGACCAGTTGATGTACGTAAAAGAAGATCTTATCCTGCCTCATCATTACACATTTTATGACTTTATTGTTACGAAGGTATTTATGTATTTTGTGCCATTTATTAAGTTATTAAATTTTGTGTTAACTTCTTACTAAGTCAATTGCATATTGTGGAAGGGACAGTCTTGTTCTTCTAGCTAGCCTAAATGTAGTCTCATATTTTTAGGCTAGTATACGAGGTGTGTTCAGAAAGTAACGAGAATTTTAATTTTTTGAACAAAGTATTTATTTATTTCTACATTGATGTTGTCGCCTTCAAAATAGTCCCAATTGGAGATTATGCACTTGTGCCAATGCTTCTTCCAATCCTCGAAACACTTCTCAAACTCAGTCTTTGAGATAGTCTTTAGATCTTTCAGCAATGCGCTTTTAATGTCATCTACGGCTGTAAAACGACGGCCCTTTAAGATTCTCTTTATTTTTGGAAATAGGAAAAAGTCACACGGAGCCATGTCTGGTGAATATGGAGGCTGGGGCATTGTTACAGTTCTGTTTTTGGCCAAAAATTCATGAACGAGCAATGAAGTGTGTGAGCTGGTGCATTATCGTGGTGCAAAAGCCATGAATTGTTTTTCCACAGATCTGGGCGTTTTTTTCGGATTGCTTCACGCAAATGGCGTTGAACTTGTGGGTAATACTCCTTATTGACCTTATTCACCTGGTGGCAGGAATTCATGATGCACTATGCCATTAATATCGAAGAACACAGTGAGCACAACCTTGTTGAGCCTTTTTCGGTCTTGGTTAGCCAGAATGCCTCCACTGGGATGATTGAGTCTTAGTTTCGACATCATTTCCATAAACCCATGTTTCGTCACCTATTATTATATGTTTCAGTAATTCTGCATTGTCGTTGACTTCATTTAGTGAGTCCTGAGCAACTTCCATTCGCCGCTGTTTTTGTTCAAAATTCAACAATTTTGGAACGAATTTTGCTGCCATGTGTTTAATACACAAAACACTGGACACAATGTCATGACATGATCCAGTCGATATGCCAACATCATCAGCGACCTTTCTAATTGTGATTCGGCGATTGTTCATAACCATTTCTTTCACTTTTTCCATGTTTTCATCAGTTTTTGATGGACTGGGGCATTCATCAACTTCAACGTCTTCACGGTCTTCTTGGAAACGCTTATACCACTCGTAAACTCTTGCTTTGCTCATAGCATACTCACCATGGGCCTTTGTTAACAAATCACACACTTTGTTACACAAAATTTGATACAAATTCTTTGATCCATTTCTTTTAACAAACGAAAATTTCTGATCTCATAAAAATACGTCCAACCTTAGTGGCTGTCACAGACAAAGTCAACAATGGAAACAGCTGAAAGTTTTATCATACTTCAAGGGCATGTATGCCAACATAATAAAAAAAAGTTTGACAATCGGACTCTCGAAGCTCGCGAAATTTAAAAATTCTCGTTACTTTCTGAACACACCTCGTACATAAATTTTTAAACAAATTGATGTTACAATTTGGCCTAGTCTACTGTTTTTGGAAAAAATCTACGCTTCTTTTGAATGTTCCACATCCTGTCAGATAGCCTAAAAATAGTAAAGCCAATTAAAGGAAATGATAATTCTCCATTGTATTAAGTATGTGGATAATACCGTTGCAATCAAATCGCTGTGACAAAATCATGAGCACAGTTTCTCGTCACAAAGTTCTGGTAAACAAAACACTGCCCACTAATGTAGAAGTTGTAATGGTAGGGCTGTCATAGTGATTTCTTTCAGTTGTAGAAGTTTCCATGTACAATTATCTATTTATTTTCTTTTTGATATTGTGGGATAAAATTTATAAAATGGTTTTATTATTAATAATAATAATACGTTAAAAGAAAAATGTGTAACTGGTAATGCGGTACAATATTTTTAGAAATAGTTTACTTTATAATCATAATTATTAATTTTAAAATCAATAATTAATTTATTTTTTTAATTAAAAAGAAGTATTAATTTTAAAAAGAAAGCTACAATGTAAAAATAATTAAAAAAATAAAATTATAATGTAAACAAGTATGTATTAAAATTAAAACTTAGACTATTCTCTGAAGTCAAAATCAGAATGCAAATACAATACAGTGTAGTTAGTTTCTCAAATACATGTACTGACAGGTAACAGAATCGCTGTTCTTGCTCATGCGTTCTTGTGTTTTGTGAAGTGACATGTCATCCGGAATCACTGTGCTTACCAGTGTGATGATACACCAGGGAAGGGTATGATTGAGTACAGGAGCAGTGTTTTTGCAGCTGTGACATGTAACTTGTAAAATTGCTGTGGATAATGTTCTAACATGAAGTTTTTTTTCATATTTCTACTTGTTTCATCCTTTATTTTTTAATTGTTGTGGTTTACTTTCTGAATAATATAATTGCCAATTTTATTTTTTTTGAATAATCTTGTAATGTTTAGTGTAAAGAATTTGTTCTTTTTAAATTTACTGAATTTTGTGATGCTGAACTGGAAGGAATTTGAAGGAAATTGCAGAATTTCTTACTTGATTAAATGCTATAAATATTTGGTTTAGAAGTAAATAAATAAATGATTTATTTTGAAATTTAAGCCATCAAGGATATGGAGGTCAAACATTTTGAGGCTTGTAAGATATTAACAGTTTGTCTATATATATATATATATATATATATATATATATATATATATATATATATATATATATATATTTACATATGCTATTTATGTGAGTAGTAAAACCCTTTAGTGGATTAAAACTGTTTTTATTTTATAAATCTAAATAAATTATTTTTATTTTTAAACTGATAATATATATACATTTCGATTTATTATTAATGATATATTGAAATTAATTTTTTCTTAATAGGCACGTGGCAAGAGTGGTCCTCTTTTTACATTTGATGTACATGATGATGTGAGAATGGTAAGCGATGCTAGTGTAGAGAAAGAAGAATCACATGCAGGTAAAGTTTTGTTACGAAGTTGGTATGAACGCAACAAACATATTTTCCCTGCAAGCCGATGGGAACCGTATGATCCTACAAAAATATATGACAAGTATACAATAAAAGATCGGCCAGCAAAGAAGTAGTACTCAACAATATTAAAGAAATATAATGTATTTACAATATTAGCAGATAACACCTTTGAAAATAATCAAGCAGTTCATGTGCTTGATCATCTTGAAAATAATCAAGATGATGACTCTCTAGTATCATATTGAGGGAATGTTTAAATATGCATTTCACTAGTAATTTTATTATTTTGTGACAGAGAAGTAATTTTTAAATAGTTGATAGATTATAATCATTGTAACTTTGGCTCCATAAAGCTATAAAATCTGTAACATTTTCAGTTATTAGTCAATAGTTTCTTATATTAGCATTTAATTATTAGTATTACTCAAGTACACTTTGAAAACAAAACTATACTTTTTACTATTATTTCATGATTCTGTTTATGAGATAAATTATTTGCCAGTTAAAAGTTCAAAAGGTAGAAGTTGTTGAAGACTATGATTTTTTTCTGTATTATGTCAATAGTTAATTGGAAAATAAGAGGTAGGTGTTAAATGTAAATTACTTGATGCCTAAGAGATAAGTCATTTGCAAATTTTGTAATACAAGTAATTGTAACATTAAAAGTAGAAATAGAAAAAATAAATAAAGTTATTTCGGTTAGAATTAAATTTATAATTTTTACTGATAAAATTAAAAATTCCAATGATAAAGTGAATATGATAATATTAATAATTAAACATTTTATTATTTCAAACTTCAGAGTTTTTATTGAATTTTTGTATTGACACATAATATAAGTAAAACTAAATATTTACATTAATAATAAAGTCATTTATAATATACAGTAGAGTCCCGCTTATCCAAGCTTCACTAATCTGACCTAGCTTCGAAGAACAATATTTCAAGTAATTCAAAAGATTTTTAGCGAAACTTAATGTACAATACCCGCGTGCCACTTTTGTGTCAGGTCTTTACGCATACGTGTCACTTAAGTGCTCAGCCGATGACCTATATTCTCTTCAAAAGAAAGAGGGAGTTGACTACCCTTATACCCTTATACCGAGAAGGCTCTGTTCTTTCATTTCCGTCTTGTAGTATTTATTCAGATTCGTGGAAGAGTTGACAAATCTCTACACATGAATGCATTCTGCTTGTGTATGTTCCGTAACGTTTCACTTATTTTTTGTGTGTTATTTTCTAAAAGGTAAAAGATATTTTACTTCTCATGAGATTGTAAGATATAGCGGCAAGAAAACATCAAATATTTGCAAACAAAAAACAATTACAAACTTTTTCCGTCAAGTTTGATGATTTGACGTACTGCTTTTTATTACTATAATGAGATTTACTGTGTGTTTTTTTATGTCTTAGTACAATGCATTTAGTAATAATACATGTAATTCAAAGTTTTTTAATTTAATAAATTCAATTCAATACTTTTTAAACGTTTTTTAATGGTTCTCCGTATAATCCGACTTACCTGCTAATTCGACCTGGTCACGAGTAGTTTGGGTCGGATTAGCGAGACTCTATTGTAGAAGATTTTTTTTTAAATAAAAATAATTATTTGAATAATCGTTTTGATAGGAAACAAAAAAACTTGCTAGATGTGTTTGTATTAACATATTATGATATTCTTTTTATATTCTTCTTCTTTTCTGCTAGGATTATTGTCACTATGTTCAGTATAATGATCTGCCTTCCCTAGCTTCGTCAATTCTATTTTCGTTGACGCGTTTCAGAGAACCTCCATCTTCAAAAACTATATCTATACTGGTCACCAATATTATGGCCCGTCCTATTTATAATTTTCTATCTCATGAGAGTAAGAATGGGGTATACAGAATACAGTGTGGATGCGAGGCAGTATACGTAGGACAAACGGGACGAAAAATTAGAACTAGGTTTAAAGAACATGTAAGATCATTCATATACGGCAAAAATGATTCAAATAATGCGTTACATTTAATAAAAGAGTGACACATACCTCGAGAAATAGAAAACTCAATGAAGGTACTACATATGGCAGAAAAAGGAAGATTTATGAACATTTTAGAGAACTTGGAAATTTTTAAATCTAAATTAAAGGGAGAAAACATAATAAATGAACAGATATCGTTGCAAGCAGATATTACGTTTAAAAATCTAAAAGTTTTCAAAAATTAACAGAAGGGACGATCGTTGCAGAGAAAGTTTGAAAGGAGCCAATCAGAAACGAGCGAAAATGTATGATTTTGAAGAGCCAATCAGAAGCAAGCACATCAGGTTTAATGTACACGTGTTGAATAGAGGAGAGGTACGAGGTGGAGATAGAAAATTATAAATAGGACGGGCCATAATATTGGTGACCAGTATAGATATAGTTTTTGAAGATGGAGGTTCTCCGAAACGCGTCAACAAAAGTAGAATTGACGAAGCTAGGGAAGTCAGATCATTATACTAAACATATTACGATCTGCTTTCATCTGTAATAGTTTTATTATTAATGATTGTATTAATGAATAAATAGCATTAATATTTCCTTTTTTATTCATCTTACTTGTTTTGGTTTTTGATCTGGATGTGATTATTACTGTTTGTGTTCATATATCTTAAGTTTATGTAATTTGAACAACATAGTAATTGTTGTAGATTATAAAGTATACATATCGCATAATCTGAGCAATAAGTATTCCAACCCTTGATTGAATGGTCTGTATTATATAGGACATATCTTATTAATGATGTCAGCTAATTCAGGAAGAATATGAACTCTCAAAAAGCTATATTTATAAAATATCTAATTTATACTGTTATATACTGTTATATATATATTAAAAATAATTAGTACAGTGCAAGGCTCCCAGTTCTCCTACTTTTCGTACGTGTTAGTAGGAAACTTGCTTTTTAATAAAACTCCTATGTTCCTACTATTTCATGCCAAACTAATATTTGTTGCATAAAATGAAGCAAATGAAGTAAGGACAACAAATGCTCAGAAAGTTCTTGTTCACCTGTGTAGTAGTAACTGCCAAGTTTAAATGACATGTCTTTGTATGTGATTAAATTCTTGTAATGCTTTTATCACTGGACATACTTCTGATTATCCAGTGAGTGGAACAGAAATAACATAAATAGTGCATTTGTAAGATTGTTAGTGTCTTCTAATGTATAGTCTGATAAAAGCTACATGTAGAATAAATAAAAAAATAAAACTGTACTTTTGTTTAAATTAGTTCATTTTACAGTTTTTTGTACTGTTATTATGGACTAAACGGGAAGTGTCTATTTTAACTTGTCTGTATGACATTTGGATTGTGTGTTTGTTAATACAGTTTTAGCCAAAAGCATTGACCGATTGCTTTGAAATTTGGTACAAAGATACCATATATAAAGCCTGAATGATGTATGTAAATGTGTTTCTCAAATCACTTTCATTTGAAAATGGCGGCCTCTGATATAATAATGATGAGTGTACTTGGTCATATGCATTGACTGATTATTTTGAAATGTGGTATGAAGACACCTTGAATAAAAAACAAGTAATGTATGTACAAGATTTTTCCCGTTCACTTCCATTTCAAAATGGTGGCTTCTGATTTAACGGTAGTTGTGGGCTGTTTCCTGTAATACTGGCTGAACAGCAAAAACTATCACAATTTTAACTGTTTCATGGAGAAAGATAATAAAATTATCTAGTTACATTTTTTTTTTGTAAACATAATTGAATTGGTTAAGTTGGCAGAAAAAAGTTACGAATGTGTCAGAGCGCTGTCATAAAGTTGTGGGTTGTGTCCAAACAATTAATTAAGAATGTATCAAAGAAGGTCTACCATTCTTTGAAGAATTAATTACCTTTATTTTTGTAGTGGTACCAAGGGTACCTATCCTGAGTTTTAGTTGACGATCTACATTATTATAAAAATTAATAATAATATTACTTTTCTGAATTAAAAAAAAATATTTATTTAATATTTATTTATTTAACATAAATATATATATATATATATATATATATATATATATATATATATATATATATATATTATAATAGTTTTATATAAATTATAATGTTTTAACAGGCATAGAATGATGTAAAATCAGTTATGTGAAAAAATATGTAAATATTTGAAGACAGTTTTGAAGGACAAGAGCATGTTCTGTACAATTATATACAAAATAAAAAGTATTATTAATTATGTGTGTATTAAATATGTTTTTAACAATACACGAGGATTAATGAATTAATTTTTATTTTAAAATTTGAAGCATAGTCAGTGAAAGTGATATTCTTTGTGCTCAGTTGCTCCTGTTGTCTTTGGAAACAGTAAGGAAGAGTGCAGGATGAAATCACAATCAGAGGGCCAGCATGGTTATAGAGCGCACTAAACTAAGGCCATTAAATGTTATACTAAAATTTATTACAACCTTCTAAAGCTTTTGCCATTATCGCGTGTCCACTAGAAAAGGTGTCAGTGAGATCTCTCCTCCATTATTCCTCAAATCTTGTGCATACAACACATCACGAGTGGTACAGGAGATGTATATAAAAATAAATCAACATTTGAGAATTTATTAAAAAAAATCTATTGAAAATTTTGTGAACAGTGTAAAAAGAAAATATTAAAGTTTGGTTTGCTATTGATTTTTTTAAAATTAAAAAAAAGGCTATTGTATATATATTTAATATGAATGCACTTTTTTCTTTTAGACAGACTATGCTTTTAAATCTCTTATACAGTAATAAAAAAAATACAAATTTTCTTTAACAAGTCAAAAAAGACTTGCTCCTATTTAAAGTCCCGCCGCTAGGACAAGATGGCTGCGTTTTTTAAAGGGACAATATATGCGCTCCCTTCAGAAAAAAATCATAATAATTAAACTATAAGAGATAGACCTATAATAATTTTTGTATTTCATTCATAACAGATTTATTCATGTGGTAAATTACTCACCTAATTTTGAACCTCCACATTTCGCTGCTGGTGGTATTTCAAAAAACACCCCACATGGCACAATGGAAGGTCACATTGTTTACACTTGTATGTTGTCTGTTTACCCCTTCCAGATGGGGCTTTTATCTTTTTCCTGTACACATAGTACACACTTTTGCATGGCCTGATATTTTTCCTAGGGTGTGAAGCATTTTAGGGGATGCTGTACCTATGGGTAAACTTCTCTTCTTGCCTGTACGCTTACGAGACGAAAATGTTGCTATGAGCTGATTCACCAAGTTCCTCCTGAAGGTTAGCTCTCTGTTTCCATGTGCTGTAGTAGGAGGCTGGTTTGTGAGGTCGTACAAGATGAATGAGTTTACAGTACACACATTTAGAATGAAATGTAAAATAAATTTCCACCATTTTTTTGAAGACCTACCAACACCATAGTATTCACGTTTCTGATCACTTACATGCATACCCTCCATATGCTTTGTATAATGATAATAATATTGGAGGTTTCATTATCATCTTCATCTTCCAATGATAATACTAAAATATCACTATCAGTGCTTTCTTCTAAAATTTCTGTGTCTCTTACTTTTTCACTTGAAATGCACGATGTACTTGCCATTGTCTCAACTCAACTGAGCCCTCAATAGGTTACTAATTTTGAACTTGACCTTCTGTATCATAAATTATTTTTTTTCTGTGATTCATATTTATACACATGCAGGCATGCATGTTAAGCAATTCAATTGTGTCAGAAAACAGATATCTTCTTTTTCCTTGTTACTACGCAGTAGATTTATGGAGGCTGCAACAGATTTACATTTAGGCAGGCAGTTGACATTTACATTTTGAGCACTTTTGATCGTTAGGGCCGGAAAAGGGTTAAATTCTTATTTTATATAAATGTTTGTATAATTAGTTAAGCTAAACTTTGGCCAACTGCTATCTTTAGCTTTTTTAAAATATGTACTGAATTTCATTTTATCATAACACAAAGAGATTTAAAGAGAATAATTAGTTGAATTGCTTTAGACAAGATAAAAGTTGAATTTTGAATATGTCCCTGGGGACAGTTTAGCCTAAAGATTGATATGTTACTGGTGTAACCCAAATTTCATGATTAATCAAGCTGTAATGGTTCCATTTTTTTTTGGTTTGTGTTTAACGTCCGACTATTGTACACACTTAGGCTAATGCAGATGATGGGATGATTTATAGCGTATGAAAATGCCAAGCCCTCGCCTGGAATTGAACCCGGGTCCTCGGGGTGAAAGCCTAGTACGCTATCCACTAGGCCACTGAGGCGGCTATTTAAAAGCGTCCCAAGCTTGGAACAAGTTTACATTTATGGATAGTATTTTAAGCCAAAGTCTGCAGTCACAAAAAGATTTTTCACTTTTACATCAAAATCACTGTGAAAAGATGGTGAAATTATTCTAAGCACTGTTCTGTTTAAGTGTTCTACACTTAACACAAAACCCAAGTTTTAATATATTGCAGAAAAACTTCAAATGGCAGGTTCTGCGCAAGCGTATGCCAGTTATTTAATAGTGATTTATGCAAATGTTATTTCTGCAGTCTGTAGAAGTAGTAGTCATATTGAGCAGTGATTCTGCGCACTGGTGTGCTTGGCTTAAATCTTGATGTTCAGAATTTCATCACAAGCTCAGTTATAATGGCTGTGTAAGTCAACTTGACATCAGCGTATAATAATGTTTTTCTAAGGATTTCTAGAGGAGATAAGTAGAAATGGTAGTGGGGAGAATCTTTTACATGTTAAAGCAGAAGGCTGGGTTTAGCGCTTGAAGTTTGAATGGACGTTACAAAAAGTCTAACAGTAAGCTGTTGCATTATGGTTTCCACTCTAGGCATTTAGTTGATGAGTGGGACACCAATCAATCCCAATCAATCAATGAGTGTTTTTCAATCCCAAAACACTAGCCATCACCTTCTTAATATTAAGAATTTGTGTAGCTTTTTTTAGTATTGATGTGGATTGTGAATGATGCAATTCCATTGACTGGTGTTCATGTTACCATAAGCCTCAATTATCTGTGTAAATTTCTACAGGGCAGACTTACTTGCATTCAAAAAAGCATTTAACTACTGTAGTGACTCACTGTTAGCGTCAGACTGGTGTACAGGAGTGGGATGGTCAATGACATGATGGCGGAGGCAGTGAAGAATTGAGTGGCTCATCAGATTAAAACGTTTTTTACTTTTCGAACGACCTTCGTATATTTGTTGTTTACTGTACAGGAAAAAGATTTGTTCAGCTGCTTAATTAAAATGACATGTTGATCAGCTGTTTTGTTGTATCAAAATGCAAAATGACTACAAAACTCATAGCAATTTGAAGGCATTTACGTTTTGTATTATTTAACAAATTTAAAAGAAGTAAACGTTTCATTATATTTTTTTGTGGAGTATGAGATGGTTTAAGTTTTATATTGATAAATATATCATGAGTGTATATATCGTTGAATGGTTTTCCCAAACTGAGAGTGTCTTGCACAAAAATACATGAGAGAATATAAATAACATATATTCTTGTTGCATATAAATAACATGAGAGAATTATAGGGCTTTATATTTTGTAATATTGAACAATTTAAAATTGTTCAAATTACAGATTACAAATTTTATATTTTTTCGGAGTATTGGAGTGCCTTGGCTTCAAATTGATGTATTTGTCATGAGCCTATTTTAACTACTTCGTAAACTAGTTCTTACAGAAAAATTCTCTCATATAAATATGTAATATTTTGAATATCGTATATTTTATGTACTTATTTTTGAAGTACTGTGATATACTCTGTAATTTTTTCAAATATCGGTAATTTTTAAAGTATATTGATTTGTTTTTTTATTTTTCTGTTAATCTGCAGCAGAAAAAGTTCAAAATAAGACACCTATTGTCCAAATTAGTTAAAAAATAACAATATCATATGCTTTTTCTTAAACTTGGTGAATATTATGCTGACTGAAAAATTATCATGTATTAAATTTAAAAAAGGTGTTCATTGTTAAGAACTTGGTCAGTGCGTATTAATACAGTTTTACATTACACCTGATTTACCTAAAATTTTTGCATACAGTTCGATTCACCTATATAAACAAAATTAAAGTGTTAATATTAACCCTGAAAAACAACCTATACCCATCAGACGACTGGTTGCGAATATACACTGACGGATCTAAAATCGTAGGTGAAACAGGGGCGGCAATATTCTGTGAGCATTTTTCTCACTATTTTGCATTAAGCTCGGACACCACTGTTTTTGAGGCGGAGTTATTTGCAATTGATGAGGCATTGAGGCAAGTAATAACGAGGCCATGGTTGAATAATAACATAGTGATATTAGTTGACTCTAAATCGGCATTACAAGCAATTGCTGACAACACATCTGCAGGCTCTATGATAGAATCAATCCAGAAGAAATACAAAATAGTTAAACACATTACCAAGGAATTGGTTCTGCAGTGGATCCCGTCACATGTAGGCATACAAGGGAATGAGCGGGCAGACAAGCTGGCCAAACAAGGAACCCTTATAGTGCAGAAACCAAAAAGAATGCTCACACTGGAGGCTAGGATTAGTGCACTGAAGCGAACATCTTATCTTGAATTTACAAACAAAGTCAAGGAAGACATAAAGAACAAGCC
The DNA here is from genome assembly GCA_022606455.1 of Callitettix versicolor. NCBI lineage: Eukaryota > Metazoa > Arthropoda > Insecta > Hemiptera > Cercopidae > Callitettix > Callitettix versicolor. The sequence continues at coordinate 68,536,502 of CM040188.1, read as the reverse complement.
TTATGAGAATGTATTCGACTTGTATGGGAAGGTCAAGGATCTCCAGAGGACATCTGTCGCAGTCTTTCGGCTAACAACTGGACACGACTGTCTGAGTGAACATCTGAAGAAAATTAAGATATTAAACTATGACAACTGCACATTGTGTGAATGCCCAGACACCATCATGAACAAGGACCACCTCCTGGTCTGCAGAAAATTAGATGAAGAGAAGCAGAGAAGAGGAGACCTCCCTGGCCTCTACTGGGAAGCAAGATCAAAGATGGCGTGAGCCAGCGGAAGCCATTGGAAAACAACAACAAACAACATACTAACCCTGAATTAACAGGTAAGGTAAAGTAAAATGAAATTCCTAGCAATATACTTTAAATGTTTATTTTGAAACACATGTACAGTTTTATATTTCCTTACATTTGAATATTTGACTTGATATTGCAAGATGTTTCCACCAAACTGTTTGCAACAAAGCGAAAACATTGCTTAAAGATGTAACAGTACAGAATCTAAGATAGCAGAAATACTTAGCGTCTATGACAAACTATTTTCTTACATTTTGTTATCAAATGTTTCTTATAAGTATGTTTCATTTGTCTTATAAACCAATATATTTTTCTTACATTAAATTACTAATGATTTAAGAATGATACACTTGAAATGGGGGCACGAATCATGATATGTTTCGATAGAGGTGTTTTTAATCTATGGCCTTGTGCAGTGAAATAGAATAATAAGAAGGCTAAACATCATCACAATGGTTCCAGCAAGCTCCAAGGCCATAGACCGAATCCTTGACACCCAACAAGGAATGAGGACCAATTAAATTATTGTACAATTATTTTTTTGATAAAGAAATTGTAAAAGGCATTCTGCTTGTAAATATTTTTGATAAAAGTAAATATAAGAAAATAAATCTTTTTGATTTTGAAAAACAAATACACATTTGTTTGTAAATTTGTAACATTTTGTGTTATTTAAATGAAATGTTTTGAGTAAAAAAAATCTATAATCTACTTATGTCATACAACAGAAAAAAATTTACCAGTTATTAAAAATTTTTTTTAAACATTATTAATTAAAACATGAGGTTTAAACATATTGTACAATTCATAATTGAACCTCAATATTTATTCATAAGATCACACAATCCTTATTCATTGATGACACTATTCCTTACAAACAAGAATAATTTACTAACAAATCGCTGAAAATCCTCACACAACGCTTGTTAACAGAATTATTTAAAGAAGACACTGTATATTGCTAAGTTACGCAGCACTATTGACTGATATTAGTTAACAAGTTTGTGTGATGACTTCCAAGTTTTCAACATTAAGACCCTTTCCTCCTAGATAGTACGATTAGACACTCACAGGTAGAAACATTTAATTGACCTAACCTAAGCTGATATGTATGTTTGGTGATGCGCAAACCTCTGTTCATAGAGATAATGCCCCCTGTAGCTTTTTGAGCTGAGTTCATTATATATTTATTCTTTTACAGTTTTCCTTACATGACCAATGTAAGACATGCAAATGGACGGATATTTTCCACAGAGGATCTGATACATTGTGCAGTTCTTACAAAGAGTTCACTGTCATAATGTGCACATTTTAAATTTTATTTAAACATGTAATCAGATTAAATGTATGATTGTCAATCTTTTTTATACATGTACAAATTATTGTTCAAATACTATAAAATTGTATCACAATTAATTGTTATTAGTTTTATTGGGAAAGGGAAACTAATAATGTTTGTACATAATTTAAATACACATCATACAGCAGTGCCTGAATAGGAAGTTTTGTGCTTTACAGCGTTAAACAGAGGATAAAAACGTGTTGTATCGTTAGTGAATCTTTGTACCGACTACACAAGTTGCCAGATCATTCGCTCTGTGTACAAAAGGTTGACAGGCCTACTAGTGAAGTCAAATTAATTTTAAACATTTGGTTAAATTATTAGGTTAGATTAAGGTCATTAGAACATTTAGACTTCACCAGCAAAGCCTACGTTCAACCATAAATAATTAACATTAACTTCTTAAACTACAGATATATTACATCACACTTACATACACACAAAGCTTTACACTACAACCTAACACTACCATAAATATATATTTGGTTAACATTATGAAGATGTCACATTACAGAACTTTGTATCTTACCTGTTTATTTGTTTTTTTTTTGTTTTTCTTTTTTTGATAAACAATCTTTGGTATTTTTGTAAATGGTATCCTGCAAATAATTTTATAGGCATTATAAAAGAAAATTTTATAATTTTAACGAGCAAGGTTTCTTATAAATTTAATTCTCTTGACGGTTAATACTATCAATATTTAAAATTAAACAATTAAATAATTTAAATACAAATAATTTAAATAAAATTAATAACAAATAATTGACAATATATACAACAAATTAAAAAAAAATGTTTAACAAACATGTTCTGGCAAGGAATACATCATAATAAATTTAATGATCTTCAACAGAATTTTGTGTTAAATAATAATAATAAACCAAATATTACCTAGGGATGGTAATTTCTTATGTAACTTCATATGACTGTCACAGGGAGATCAAGCCAATTAGATAATATTATTATTTATAAAATTAATTACATAAATATAAAGTTTATAAAATTAAAGTTTAATGAAAAGCTAATCTGATAAAAATCAACAACTAACGATCTTCTAATATTATAATAAAACATCCTAACTAGATTACTGGCGTACAGTTCAATTTGTTACAAACCTTAACATGGAATGTTATTAAAAAAAAAACTCAATTATTTTTTTAAAAAAGGTAAAAAACATGAAATGTGATAAAAATCATTTTTGTTCATCATATAATAATTATTCAAATAAATACCACAAGTAATTATAAAAAGTTTATATTAATCACAGTTATTTGTAACTCTTAATTTATTCAGTTTTATTTCAGAATTAGTATTTTCCTTAAAAATATTTTGCAAATAAAATAACTCTGAACAATGAAGGTCAGCTTTAACTATGATTTTTATACGTAAATGGTTCTAATTAAAAATCAATATATATCTATTATAAGAAATTTAGTAGTTTGTAAGAAACTTAGTAACAACTTAGTAAACAAGTAAATTTTTGCATTCCGTGTTGGAATGTTAAACGTAATATAATAAATACTATCGTAAAAATAGGCAGGTCAAGTTTTTAAACAAATTTAAATGTTTTGATCTTTAAATAAATCAAATAAAGAACGGTAATATTTCAAGGAGCATATTTATTAAAATATTGTTCCCTTGTCTTAATAAAAACATTTGCTACTCCTAGAATTGATATCTTATTAATCGGTTTTTGTAAGTAATTCTGTAATAGCATTAGCAGTTATTATTTTATGTACTAAATTTTTTAGTAATAGTTCAGTAATATGTTACCTTAATAGAAGTCGTTTGAAAACATATTTTTAATTTTTCAGTAAACGTTTGTTTACTCAAAAGAAAAATCAAGATATGACCAATGAAATTACACCGACAGTGATAGAGTACTTATTTAAAACAAAAATAAAAAGGAATTGAATTAATGAATAAAATCATTAATAAATGATTACTTTTTACATATGTTATTACTGTTATGGAAAAATGATGTTTTCTTTACTCCATAAATTAGACTAGACTGGTTAAAAATCTGTTTTTCTTTGGTTGTTAGCAGATTGGAGTAAGTAAAACAAATTTTTAGTAAGAGGTACACAATGTGTATGCTTCTGCTGTTTTTGTTATGCATATGAAATATTAAAGGACATTATACAAAAATATTAAAACTGAATTACATGCAAGCTTTTCATGATTAGATTTTTCCATTCTCAACTGGCGATTACAAATCGACTAAACAAAATTGTATCACTATCTGACCTCCATTTTGACTACTGACAAAAGTTCTAATTCACAGAGAACTAAATCTATCATCTGGCCTAAAATCTACTACAGGATTATTTTGTTATCTAGAATTATACATTAAATTGAACTCCGTTCAAACAAGTATTACATACCAATACTATTATTTTAACAAATATAATAAGCTCAACAGACAAGTTTTAAGAATGTAGCCTAGCATAGATCATTGGGGCATCACTTTTAAGTACGTTTATTTTCAAGGTAATACAATAATATTTACACTAGAATTTTTCTTCTACGACAGAAGGAAACGAACCAGAGTTTGTAATGATATGTGCGCTGGTATTCAATTTCCGTTCTGTCATTACTTAGAAAATATCTTTTCAAATTTATGATTTATTATTGCTATTTATGAATAATTTAACCAATAAAAACAGCTGTAAGAATGCCATACCAAGAATATACACAATTTTTTTTTTAAACAATGACGAATCATATATTATTATAATCTTTGGTACATTTTGAAAATAAGGTTCACACTGTGGATTATAAAACACTTTGGTACCATTGTAAGAGTTTTAAACCTTACCAACATTATAACTATCACATCTTGAATGGTATTTTAAATAAGGTTTTTTTATTGTGACTAACAAAATAAAACCTGTGTACAATTTCATTTTTAAACACCAAGTTATGGTGCGCTTCTAAAGTTTCTGTTTTAAGTTATCTTTCGAAAAACAGGTTCTTTTAAATTTACAGTATTAAATTAGACCTTTAATACTGGTATTTACAGGTTCTTTTAAATTAGACCTTTTTGTGGTATTGAATCACTATACCTTGAATTTGAAAAATAAAAACCCATTAAAAATATTTTTTAACAAATTATTTGTACCTTTTAAATTTCTAATTTAAAAAGCCAATTACTTATTTAATACACACAACCTGTTAAAAATTTGCAATAAAATAATATTCTTGAAATATTATTTGCTAATGTTTGCACAAATAACATAATCAGTTGTTATATATATGTCATTAAAATTAATTTGATTGATATATATATGGTGGAAACAAAAATTAACTCAAATACAAAACATGCCAGATTTAAATTCCAGATTTCATATCTTAATATTTTTCTTTTTTAGTTTTTTTTTAAACCAATAAAAGTTTGGAATTTTTTACATTTTGTTAACAAATTGTTAGCTAAAATTGATATAATTTTTTATTAATGCAAGGTCTATTGTTAAAAGTGGCTAAATATTAAAAATGACACTATGTTTAGAGTGCAAAAAATGAAAACAAACGTGGTTTTTGCCACTAAATTAAAACCAAAAAGTATTTAAACAAATGGCATTTTACTAGTTGTGAACTATGAGTAGCTATTAGTTTACATTATACCATTCAAGATGTTTTGAAACTTTTTTTAAAGAATCAAATTATTTATAAATCTACAAACACATTTAAGCATAAGATATTTAAATACGAGTTACACTCAATAACATTGTCTATTATATTCTGAAACACAGACTCCATGATTCCAATAGAAAAATCCAACATCTGGGACTACTATAACATGTGTACAGTACATAACAAAATTGCATTATAAATAGTACAGGCCTCTTGTTTATTCGAAAACAAAATTTTTAATGAATTTATAGCCTTATGCTGATCCTCAATAATTAAATCTATGTAGCATAAATTTTAGGGCACCTTTGGTTTGTTAAAATTTCTCCTACCGTTTGATTGAAAATTCATACATGGATTTATTTATTTTATTTAATTATTATAAAATTCCATGAATGAGCTAGATCAGCCGGTAGCTACTTCTGCTACGGATCGCCACTGTCAGGTATGGTTTGTGACCTGAGGGGCTTGTAAGTAGTTGTAATTAACATTGTCCATTCTCTTCCCCCCTGTAAGCTCCCTGCAACAGAAAACATTTTAGGTTAAAATCTACATTTGCTTTTCTGTAATTTTATGTTGTCTAACTAATAAATATAACAATAAATATAACAACTATTCAAGAACATTTACGTTTTTCACAAATGTTAACTAATGTTTCTTCTTACTACCTTAACTAATTGTTTTTTTATGAATACTAATATTAATAGTCTAGTTGTTCTCAAACTTAAATACATTGGACCGCCTTCATCTAACCACCAAACTCTTCCGACCCTCTTCCCTTCCCACTTTCCTTCCCATACAATAATAATAAAATAGTAAGTTAAAAATTATGTTTGTCGAAAGTAAAACATAAATGTAATTAAAAAATAAAATTAAGAGATAAACGAAGCATTTACTTTATGTGGAAATTATAGATATTATTTTTGTTTTAATAGGAAAAATGATTAAAAAAAACAGAACTATTAGGAATAGCACCAGTAGATAAGAATTAATTATGAAACATTCAGTAATTACAAAACAATATTTCATTATATATATCCTGAAATATCTTAATTATACAGGTTTAGACTACAATTAAACCTTATATAGTATTTATCAAATTTCTAATTTGATTTGTACAAGTCAAAATAATTTAAAAAAATGAAATATAGCTTAAATAATATTTAAAAAAAATCTAATTTTACATTTAGTTTTAGTGATATGGGTAAACTTGTTTTCCTTGATAAAGTTTATGATATCTTGGTTAAAGCTGATAAAGCGACTCTCAATTTTCTGATCACCTTTAATCTCAATCTAAATTTGGGTTTCATTGTTCCTGGACAAGAAAGTGTATTAAAATAATCTATTTTCTTTCATTAAAATTTTACTAATTATTTTTCTGTAAACATCATAATTACTGCAATAATTGCTGTTTTTATATTCCTTTTCTAAAAAAATCCCTTAGTAATTAATAACTCAAGGTTGTGAGTGCTAATTTTAAGAAAATACGGATTTTTAAAGATCGTTAAGCTTTTTAATACATATAATAAAAAATGTTTATAAAGCAATTAAATGTGGATTTAATTATTATTATGATAATTTAAAGGTTTCATTAAGAACATTTTCAGCTTTGAATGTTAAGTTTTTGTTTATTCTTAAAGTTTGAATAAAAATCCAATTGATGTTATTAAAAGTTAAGCTTAAAATGTAACAATAACAAATAATATCGTACCGATAATATTGGACCATATGACTAAGAATTAGCTTTCTTAAAAATAATATCTCATTTTATCTAAATTTTTAAATGAATACATGTTTAGTTAGAATTTTTTACATAATATAAAATAAATTAGTAATACTGTAACTGAATAAATCTAATCAGAAAGTACTCCAAAATAGGAAGACTCAATAACTCAATAATAGAATAAAAAAAAGATATGTTAATGATATCGAGTTGTTTAAATATATTTTGAATATTTATTTGCAGCATTGTTTTAAAATCCACTTCAACATTTATGGTTCCAATTCAGTGAGCAATTTTATACTTATTAATTAGATAGTTTTGTAATGTAGTTTAAAAAAGTAATATGACTTCAAAATAATAAAATATTATTTTATTAATAATTTAATATATATTATTTATAGTAACTTTAATGCATTTTTATGTTATTTAAAGTTGTTATAATAATGTTATACGAAGTGTGTTCAGAAAGTAACGAAAATTTTGAAATTTCGCGGGCTTGGAGAGTCCGATTGTCAAACATTTTTTTTTATTATGTTGGTATACATGCCCTTGAAGTATGATAAAACTTTCAGCTGTTTTCATTGTTGACTTTGTCTGTGACAGCCATTAAAGTTAGACGTGTTTTTATGAGCTCGGCAATTTTCATTTGTTAAAAGAAATGGATCAAAGAATTTGTACCAAATTTTGCGTAAAAAATGGAATAAAGTGTAACAAAGTGTGTGATTTGTTAACAAAGGCCTATGTTGAGTCTGCTATGAGTAAAGCAAGAGTTTACGAGTGGTATAAGCGTTTCAAGAAGGCCGTGAAGACGTTGAAGATGACGAACGCCCTGGACGCCCCAGCACATCAACAACCGATAAAAACATGGACAAAGTGAAAGAAATTGTTATAAACAATCGCCGAATCACAATTAGAGAGGTCGCTGATGATTTTGGCATATTGATTGGATCATGTCATGACATTGTTTCCAGTGTTTTGTGTATGAAACAAATGGCAGCAAAATTCGTTCCAAAATTGTTGAATTTAAAACAAAAACAGCGGCGAATGGAAGTTGCTCAGGAGTCACTAAATGAAGTCAACGACGATGCAGAATTACTGAAACGAATTATAACAGGTGACAAAACATGGGTTTATGGATATGATGTCGAAACTAAGCCTCAATCATCCCCTTGGAGGCATTCTGGCTCGACAAGTGTGGTCGAACGTGAAGGTTATGCTCACTGTGTTCTTCGATATTAATGGCATAATGCATCATGAATTCCTGCCACCAGGTGAATAAGGTCAATAAGGAGTACTACCTACAAGTTCAACGCCGTTTGCATGAAGCAATCTGAAAAAAGCCCGGATGTGTGGAAAAACATATTCATGGCTAATGATAATGCACCATGATAATGCACCAGCTCACACTTCATTGCTTGTTCGTGAATTTTTGACCAAAAACAGTATACTGTAACGATGCCCCAGCCTCCATATTTGCCAGACATAGCTCCGTGTGACTCTTTCCTATTTCCAAAAATAAAGAGAACCTTAATTGGCCGTCGTTTTACAACCGTAGATGACATTAAAAGCACATGGCTGAAAGAACTAAAGGTTATCTCAAAGATCGAGTTTGAGAAGTGTTTAGAGGATTGAAAGAAGCACTGGCACAAGTGCATAATCTCCAATGGGGACTATTTTGAAAGGTGACAACATCAATGTAGAAGAATAAATAAATATTTTGTTAAAAAATTAAAATTCTCATTACTTTCTGAACACACTTTGTATACTATATATTGGTGTTGTACTAAAGATATTGAGTGGTATTATACTGATTTAGAAAGCAAAAATAAGTTTCTTTCAAAGTAAATGATGACAAGATGATATTAAATTTATTTGATCATGGAAAGAGTATTCAGACAAGGTAAATTGGGGATGAATCAAATTGTTTTAAAATGTCAATGAATTTAGATTTCTGGTAGTAAAAATAAGATGCAACAACAATGAAGAAAATGATCCAGGAACAGGTTAGTTCCTGCACCTAAAATTTTGTAGTTTTACAGAAAAATTACAAAAGTCAAAAGTTGCTGTTAAAAAATAATATTAGTAATGATATGCCATACAGGATAATTGTACTTTCAATGTATATGAAGTATGGTCATGAATAAGGAAAAGATTGGTTACTTTTGAAAACAAAGTTTGAAGAAGATAATGGCATGCAACAGACAAGAAAGATCTGGGAGCTGAGGGAAAATTGTGTCCACTCTGCTGTTGTAAACTCAAAAGAATGAATTGGGAAGAACATCTTTTTTACATCAATGACTTATTTTTGAAGAGAGTGTATATTCAACAACTAGAAGGCTTGAACACTTGGTAGACTTGAACTCAGGTGAAATGATCACATAGAAAAAGATACTAATAGATTGTGAATCACCCTTCAGATGTTTGTGAACTGAAAAGCCCGAAGATTAATTAATTGGTAGTGAGAGTGAAAATCAACTTTGGTTTAAATATCCTTAGAGGTAGTTAAGTCATTACTGTAGTTCAGCATAAATTAGGAAATTTACTGTACTGATGTCAGCTTGTATGAAGTATTATTAAATAGTTTGTTTACCCTCACACATGAATCTAAACTGCAATTTTGAGTTCGCTAAAAAACAGTAATTACTAGAAATTACAACCACTATTCTATGTGGATAAATTATAAATTAATTTATAAAAAAATACCAGTTGTTAAAAATTAATTATTTTTTGTTATTAATTACTAATTTGAATATTATTTCAGCACTCTTTAATATAATCACTGTCAACAAACTATAATAGTTATACAGCATGAAAGCTATGGTAATTTGTTTCACAAAATAAAAAATTACCTGCAAATATATTAAAAATAAATCTATTATAGTAATACCTATTTTAATAAATACAAACTTTCATGTATAAATAAACAATACAATATAATAATTAATATTACTATAGAAGTAATCATTTGGTAGTTTTTGTGATCCGAAAGAATGCAAACGTTTTTTTATTAAAATATGTATTTTAGTAAAGGTAAAATATGTTAATTGTTATGGTGTTTGATGCATTAAAACATTTTTAATAAAATTAAAACTATAGTTTGTAAAGTCATAGTTACTAGTTTTAAGTGATATAGTAAACAAATTTACTATATCACTTAAACAATTGATACAAACTATATACCACTGACTTTATATTTAGAGGATAATATGATATAGGTGGTGCAAGGTGATAAGACTGGCAGTTGTGTTAGTAAGGGAGACAGCTCATTGCATTCTCAACCAATTTCATCATTGTGAAAGATAATTTTAGAAAATTAAGGGCTTAAACTGGATGAAGGATAAATGTTGGGACCAAGTTTCTAAAAAAAAGAAAGAACAAGAAGTAAATAGAAGAAAAGGAATGTTTAAAATATATTTGCCCATCCATTTCAAATATTTATTGCTTTCTAAATAATACCAGGAACAAGAATAGACTTTTTTCTAATAAAATCATTTTAGAACAATGTATAATTTTGAAGTTAATGCTAATCATTGATGCTTATGTGAAAAAGTGCCTAATTATCACAAAAGAAAGTTCAATGGATTGTACAAAGTATCACAAAAGAAATTTCAATGGATTGTAGTACAAAATATCACAAAGAAAAGTTCAAAGGATTGTTGAACAAATATCACTAAGGAAAGTTCAGTGGATTGTTGTACAAATATAACAAAGAAAAGTTCAATGGATTGTTGTATAAAATATCATTAAGGAAAGTTCAGTGGATTGTTGTACAACATAAACACTGTTGTATGTGTAATAAAAAACTAATCAGACATTATATGTATTCACCAAACAAAATAATATTGTTGCCTTGTCAATAATTCTGAAAAAAGAGTATGTAAATTTATTTGATAAGTAGGTTCTTAGGAATAAGTCAAACTCTAACCATATACAAATCAATAAATTAAACAAACTCACTGTTGAATAGATTCTCAGTTATTCCTGGATTTGATATAAATGGAGATGTGGTAATAAATAACCGGCCTGGTGCTACTACCAGCAAATAGCGAGCACACAGGTTTGAACATGTCTGTGCCTGTTAATGCTCTTCCCATGGTTGGACATTGCTCAGTACTCAGTCTTATTGAAGCAATCGTCTGTTCAGCACTATCATCTTGTCAAAAATTGTGAAGTGTTCAGATGGTGTAACGAGTTAACCTCAAGTTTCTTATAAAACTGGGAAAAACTGCTACAGAAGCTCATGCCGTGTTAAAGGAAGTGTGTGGAAGTGATTGCCTATTGTTTGCATAAGTTGGTTTAAAAGGTTTAAGGAGGGTCTTGACTGAATAGAATCTGTGAATTTGACGATCCTCAACATCAAAAAAGACGTATTATCATTTAGTGTTTTTGGGGTTGCTCCCTTTGCATTTTAAGGGCTGAAATAAGTCTGTTTTGCAAAGATATAAAGAAGACAAGTGTAGATGCCTAGTGGAAAAGGTGATGACAAGTTGCTGAAAAATTGACTAGTGTTTATGGAAATGAGGATCTTCCCGATACTGAAGTTTTTAAACTTTAATTATCACATTACTCAGGTTTAAACAGATTCTGATAGATGGAAGATGAAACCACCTAAAATGTATTCATGGTAATGAGATCTGAAGAAAATATACTTAAATTTTACTTTTCCAATGTTCAAGTTAGAGGAAGAAGTTGTAGCTGCCTCGGTGGCCTAGTTGATAGCGTACTAGGCTTTCATCCCGAGGACCCGGGTTCGATTCTCGGCCAGGGCTTGGCATTTTCATACGCTATAAATCATCCCATCGTCTGCATTAGCCCAAGTGTACACAATAGTCGGACGTTAAACACCAAAAAAAAAAAAGGAAGAAGTTGTTACAGGAATTACTGGAGCTAGATATAGACTATCTGTGAGACTTAGTACCCCACATGACCAAGGAAAGGATATAACAGTTGAAAATACCTAATTTTAGTTATATTATGAAAGTGTAGCAATAGTTTACATATTATATAAAGACTACTGAACACATAATAGGTCACATTACAGGACTAAAATATACTACTAAGATAAAAGAAGGGAGTCAGATATTAAGAAAGTGTTTAAAGATATTGGACATAATTTGCAAAGAGTACTAAACCATTGCCTTCAGAGAAAAAAAAATGAATTTGTATTTCACACTCCTACTGCAAATAGCTGTCACTGGAGGGGGCAGGTTGTTATTACATAGGCTATCTGTAATGAAATCTTTAAAGCTTACATAAAACTTCAATTGGTACTTAGAAAACAATGTTATTATGACTTTACAAACAATATTGTTTAATATCAGGATATATTTTTTAAAGTACGGTTAGTAACAAATACAGATTATTCAAAATGTGGAATAGTTCATGCAATGCAAGATTTAGTTGTGCAATCAAACACTTAAAGTTATTTTGTCACACACAGGTATAAGTAACATTGAGTGCAACAACAAAAGATTAAAAAAAGGAAGTTACATGCAAATATGAACTGTGGTGTTTTAACACTTTTATTTTTTAATATAGAAGCTTTTAATTATAACTTTCCTACCACAGAGAAATGTTGTTTTACCTTTCATGAAATTAAAAAATAACAAAAGGAATTAAGTTAGGGCCTACATTATGTAACTGAGGTGAGAAAAAAATTAACGTATATGAAACTGTTGTTATAATTTGCTTTTAATTACATTATAAAGTTTTTTTTTAAATTTAGAATCGAGAAACTTGTTCACAATTAAACCAATGCAGGACAATTTACATATTACAAAGTAATAATTTTTATTTGAATCATTTATCGTGTTTTTAATTTCCGAATAAAGTTATATCAATAATATTACAACATACTACCAAAACAATTATGATTATTGTTCACAATTATTGCTTTTATAATTAATTAAGAAACAGATTCAGAGTTGGTGGGTCTTAAATATATTCACTAATGAATTGAAACCCGAAAGAGAAAAAAATGTAAATAAAATATTACTAAATGAATGCATTTAAAAAATAAACATAAATTGCCATTTTGATATAAGTTGATCACAAAAAAAGGATATCTTTCGTGTATGCTTTTAATTTTATTAAATAAAAAGAGATGAAATTCGAGACGAACCTCAGACATTTTGCTTTTGGCGTATTCAATACGAATGGCTCCACGATCAGAAGAGAGCAGAAATGAGCCTTGTAGGGTGGCCATGGTCTGAGAAGCGTAGCGTACATCTTGATACTCAATAAAGGCGACAGGGGAGCCACCTTTGGAGTGCATGCGGAGTCGACAGAACCCAGGGAAGCTGTGCATACAATAACAAATGCTAGGGCAGGCTGTGCTAGATGTACTGTTCATTACGCACTTGTGTAACATATACACAGTTTTTAGTGATTGTTTCAAGTAACAACGTTGAGTTTAGAACATTTTGTGCATTGGGGATATTTTTTTCAAGAATAATGAAACTCTGTTTGATGAGAAAAAACATTAATATTGAAATAAATGAAAAAAGAAAAGAATTTCTCAAATAGTTAAAAGATGAAGCCATAAATGTAATACACGACATTTTTTGAAAAATTATGTTAATTTAAATCATTATATTTTCTCAATTTTCAAAACAATTGCAATAAGCACATTTGTACACATTTTCAAAGGTTCCTTGTTTCAAAACTTTAGAAATGTATGTTATCTTCCCTCAGTTATATTACATAATTTAGTTTTGCTTAATTCGTAATATATAAACATTAAAATTAGAATTTAGCATATCGTAAACACATTGAATTATAATTTCTTTAGTGATTTTTTTCTCCAACTCCGCGCATTTTTATCTTTATAATAAACAGATTACAATTTAAAGAAAATATTTTTTTGTAATACGGTTCAAATTCACCATTTGGGAATGAAATTCATGATGGTTGATTAATCTTGATTCAGTTTTTCAAAGTTATATTTTTTTAAATTTGTTTTTACTTTTTTAATAAACATTTACATTTTGTTATGTTGAAGTATTCATGTATTAAAATTGTTCAGTCAAATCTTTTTATTGATCAAGGCAATCTCTCATCACTTGATGTTCCATTATTCTTTGAAATTTATTTAATTAATTAAATCATAATATTCGTTGTGAATATAGTCTAAAAACTGTGAATGAATAATATTTGCGTAGCGAACAGTTGAAAACTAAAACAATGAGGTACAGTGACTGTGAAAGGGAAAGGATTTCTACGTGAAACAGTGTTAAGCCATTAGTGAAGGAACATGCAGATCAATCTACTTTGTGTTATCCAAGCACCCGCCTAAATCTCTGCGGTAAATATACTTAAAAATATTTATTGTGTACTATTAGTATAGTTTAAATACCATAATATGTAACCTAATGCAAGGCTTTTTAATGTGTAACAGCTACGTTCTTTACAGCCTTGATGCAAGTCAGACCTCTAGGTTTTGTATACATTGACAAAACAAAAAGTACATAGTTTTTAACTAAGTATAAGTAAGTTCTCTTTTGATATTTAATAATTTTTCTCAAAAATGTAAACATTTCTTTTAAACTTTTAATTTAGCGAGTAAAAATGGATGATATTCAAGACAAACCTCAACCATATTTTTGACATTTTGCTTTTGGTGTAAACATATTTTTGTTGCTTGCTGAAGTTTCATTTAATGAATGGATTTCACAAAACAAAAATAAACTTACAAACACTGGAAAATTTTTTGTTAAAATATGTACATGTTTATGGTATTTCATCAAGTTAATAATTATTAGTTTTTAATCGTACTTTGATAAGTTGATTGTACTAGTTCTTTAAAAAATGTGCATGGTAATTTGTTAATTTCATCATAGTATTTCTTTGTAATTTTCGTAGTATTTTGTTAAGTTGAACACATTAACTGTTTATTCTCATGGTAATTTTTTTCGAGTTGGTTATAAATCACCTTTTCATACATGTTCATTATATTTTGCCTGCTGATCGTTGCGTATAATAACAGTAACCGTTAAGATAATAACTGACTTTTGATAATGTTTTTGTAAAACAATTCATTGAATATTTAATTATAATTAGTAAAACAAATATTTAAAAAACCATGCTTGTAATAATTAATTTGAAGTGAACTGAAAAGTAAAAACAATAATATTTCGGTCAAGAATTTTATGCATTTATTACTCTCTGAATAAAAGGTAAGTGGATGTGGAATATTTTATAGTAGAGAAGATAGAATTTACATGTTGAGTTAGTGAGGAGTGCCTATACTACTGTTTTCCGATTGATAATTGCATAAATACTCCCACAAAAAATTAGTTTTTACTGTTTAACATTCCTTGAATTAAATATAATAGTTTTTTAAAGCTTGTTTCACTGATTATTATTTCATCTTTTTAGCCTTGAACAAATCTTGTAATCATTATTGTAACCACTTTCATAGTTCATGAATATATTCAATAAATCTTGTTTGTCTCTATTATTTAATCCTTTGCCCAGTGAGTTTTACATGAAGAGAATTGCATTGATTACCGCTAATTGGTCAATTAATTTGTTAAACCTGTTGATTGATTCATCAAGAATACATCTATGTGCAAAATTTCAGCTCAATTGAACAATGATAGGTGAGTTAAATATCGATTACAAGATTTAATCCAGACAGACAGTGAATGTTGGCGTGGTAAAAACATTGTGTTTGTTATTTAACTCAATCTTTGTCACAAGTTATGTGATACGGACATAAAACAGTTCCAAGTAACCACTAACATGTACAAATAAGCTTAAACATAATAAAAACTTACCTTTATTCAGTAATATGTTTTATAAAGTAACTAGCCAATAAAATGTTGAAACAGGAATAATCCTGCATCAAATGAGACTATAATTCTCGATAAATGATAAACAAAACAGAACTTTTTGGTAGAAATTTTTTTAAAGTATATGATTATCAGAAAGTTAACATTGACTGTACACCTGACACAACAATCATGTGCAAGTACTGCATCAACTTTTCGTCTTTATAACTTCAAAATGTTTTAAAAAACCGCTAAATAAACATTAAATTTATCATTTAAAAATACTGTCATAAATAAAAATAACTGTTAAAAAATGAACAAAAATATTTACACAATAAAAACCAGACTAAATGTATTAGGTCAATGGAATGTAATATTTTAATTTCTTAACATATAAAAAAGTATACAGAATTAATATTATAGCGAGTTGTATCGTTGTTTATCAAGAAGTTTGGAACAAACTTACTGAACTCAATATATCTTAATTAAAAGCAATCAAATTATTCTGTTGCTGCATTAACTCAATATGATTTTTAGTTAATTGTTCGATTATAAAGTATATTATGTTGTGAGATAAATGTTATTACTAGATCAATCAAAAAGTGTCATAATTAGGTATAGAAACTGGTATAATATGCCAAAGTAGATGGATGAGTCTGTTGGGATATGAAAGCTTTGTTTGAAAAGCTGCAAAGAGTGAATGTATAGGAGCAGTAAAATTATGCTCATCATCTAATTTTTTAAGCCTATTTGTACCTGTTTTTTTATAATATAATTTATTTGTAAATAACAAAATGTGGAAACAGCTGATTGGTTAATGTGTAAAGAATCAGCTTTAATAGTAGAATCAGCTGACTGTTGAAATGCTGTATTCAATAAAACACATGTTTCTTCTTGCTAAATAGCCTAAAATTAATTAATGTTAGTGAAAACAAAGACGTTTTAACTTTTTTTCTTCAGACATACTTTCTATATTAATTCTAGATAAACTTATTAAAATTAGACCTCATAAAAAATCTTGTTCCGATTAAGTAAACATTTAGTAATAAACAATTCAATACAAATATAATAAACATAATCCAACTAATCACTGCCAGTATATTTAATAAAAAAAATTGTTTAATGATTTTATAAAATAATACATTGTCATTCTGAAGTCCATCTTCAAGTTGTTTAGGCCTATTTTTTTAAACAGTTAAACTTTTGTATTTAAAGTAAACTTTATTTTTAAAAACTAATATTTAAGCAAAAATCTTTAAAGATACTTATTTAAAATAGTTTTTATAATATATAACTTTTAATTCCATTTGTTTTTAAAAGTATAAACACTTTATCATACACTTCTTTAATAATTTAGTGACATTCCTTGATTTAAAATATAAACAATCTTTTGAATGTTAAATAATATGAATTATTTAATTTTTTTAAAAGACGATATACGTTGCACATAAACACTATGAATATATTACAGAGCTGAGTAATGTAGTAATAATAATTCAGCTAACAAACAGTATTACACACAACTACAGTGCTTTCTGGTTACAGCCTTTCACAGTTTGGTGCAAATCTACTTACACCAACTAGCACTGTACTTACAGGGTCGAGGGTCAGGCGCCCATCAGAACAATGTTAATGTACGTCGATTCAGCATATTTCTAAAAACACCCCATTACAGTCAAACAAGACTTTTAAAAAAAACAAAAACATTTTATAATACCATGCAAAAATACATAATACTTCCATGGAAGGAAAGAAAATGTTTTAATATAAGATTTGTTTTTCTGTATTTAGAAGCAATTCTTATATAAATTTTAGTTATTGAAATGGGCTATGACCCAGGACCATGAAGTGTGCAATTTAACTTTTGTAGAAGAATTAACAACTTTTCTTTCTAAGTACAAGGTTATATGATGAAATTATAATTCCTCTACTTTAAGTTTTACAAATTCATTTTACCCAGTTTTAAAATCTTCATTAAATAATTCATATACCAAAAATTAGAAAATATATGAACAAATTAAATGATTGTGGCATCATACTTCTATCTTGTGTAAACATTGGACTAATCATACAAGCAGTAATATACCCAATAATGTGTTCACTATGATGATCTGTGTTTGGGGTTTGGTTCATATTGCAGCTTTGTACTGGGAGCTAAACCTATAGTTAAACATGAAAGTATGTTTAATGTAGGCTACTATGTACGTAGAACATGTACACTGGTAAAATTGTTATCACCTTATACAATATGGCAGAGTTAAATTTTAAAATTTATAGTTCTGTTATGTATACCACAAAATTACCACATTACTATCAAGGAAAGGAGTATTATTTATCACGTCGTACATCCAGTGTGTTCTGACTTTCTGTATTTTGTATTTCACAAGAGTTGGTGCACCTGACTTTAAAGAATTCTTTTTTTATTTTCATAATATTTATAAAGACTCTATCACCAATAAATAAATACTGCTTCAAACTTTACCTTTTAAATAATGTACAAAATAACAGTTTACGAGGTGTGTTCAGAAAGTAACGAGAATTTTAAAATTTCGCGGGCTTGGAGAGTCCGATTGTCAAACATTTTTTTTTATTATGTTGGTATACATAACCTTGAAGTATGATAAAGCTTTCAGCTGTTTTCATTGTTGACTTTGTCTGTGACAGCCACTAAGTTAGACGTGTTTTTATGAGCTCGGCGATTTTCGTTTGTTAAAAGAAATGGATCAAAGAATTTGTATCAAATTTTGCGTAAAAAATGGAATAAAGTGTAACAAAGTGTGTGAAATGTTAACAAAGGCCTAAGGTGAGTCGTAAAGCAAGAGTTTACGAGTGGTATAAGCGTTACCAAGAAGGCCGTGAAGACGATGAAAATGACGAACGCCCTGGACGCCCCAGCACATCAACAACCAATGAAAACGTGGAAAAAGTGAAAGAATAGATTATGAACAATCGCCGAATCACAATTAGAGAGGTCGCTGATGATGTTGGCATATCGGTTTGATCATGTCATGACATTGTTTCCAATGTTTTGTGTATGAAACGCATGGCAGCAAAATTCGTTCAAAAATTGTTGAATTTTGAACAAAAACAGCGGCGAATGGAAGTTGCTCAGGAATCAATAAATGAAGTCAACAACGATGCAGAATTTCTGAAACGTATTATAACAGGTGACGAAACATGGGTTTACGGATATGATGTCGAAACTAAGGCTCAATCATCCCCGTGGAAGCATTCTGGCTCGCCAAGATCGAAAAAGGCTCAACAAGTGCAGTCGAACGTGAAGGTTATGCTCACTGTGTTCTTCGATATTAATGACATAGTGCATCATGAATTCCTGCCACCAGGTGAAATGGTCAATAAGGAGTACTACCTGTAAGTTCAACGTCGTTTGCGTGAAGCAATCCGAAAAAATGCCGGGATCTGTGAAAAAACATATTTATGGCTTTTGCACCACGATAATGTACCAGCTCACACTTCATTGCTTGTTCGTGAATGTTTGGCCAAAAACAATACTGTAACGATGCCCCAGCCTCCATATTCGCCAGACATGGCTCCGTATGACTTTTTCATATTTCTAAAAATAAAGAGAACGTTAAAGGGCCGTCGTTTTACAGCCGTAGATGATATTAAAAGCGCATCGCTGAAAGAATTAAAGGTTATCTCAAAGATCGAGTTTGAGAAGTGTTTCGAGGATTGGAAGAAGCGCTGGCACAAGTGCATAATCAACATCAATGTAGAAGAATAAATAAATATTTTGTTGAAAAAATTAAAATTCTCGTTACTTTCTGAACACATCTCGTATACTTTTCTAGTAGAATATTTACTGAACGTTTAGCCAACTTATTGTACTCAAGGCAATATAAACAACTTACAGAGTTTAGGCTAAACGTTTTTTGTTTGCAAAATAATACTCTAATACCTCTAGACTACATTATACATTTCACGTATTCTACATTAACTTACAAAAACATATCAATGATTTAAGTAATTATTTCTTGTATGATAAGCATGAGTATGGTTGTTGTTGAATTTGGTAATTAATGATCACTATCTTCAGTTTTCCCCAAACGTTTAGTACACAAGTAATCAAAACTATCATAGAATTTGCAAAACAGTAACATTAAAAGGTAACTTAGATAATAGAATCAATGGAAAGTACTAATATACATTAAAAAAAATATAATTTATGTATCCTTGCCAGAATGTTTATAGTGAAACATTCTTAGAAAAACAACTGTGAACAAAATTGTCTAAGTTTATTTCTTACAAAATGGAAGGAATTTATGAAATATGCATCTAAATATAACAATTATCAGAAAATCTATTTATCTACCGTATTTTTTTGGCAACTTTTAATTTAGTGAAGGCAAAATGAACCAACATAGTTTATACACTATTTTCATACTCATCTATAATCCTTGCAGGTATTGGACATGACATTTTGAATGTTATGTTTCACTACTAGAAAACTCCAAAACTATTTTGATAAAATAACCGAAACATTATATTTAATATATTTTAAACAAAGTAGTTAAAACTATATGAATGTATTTAATTAAACTATTCTATATCCGTAGAGAATAGTAAAAGTACATATTACATATTAAAAGTAATTTAACGGTTAAATATTAAAATTTATTATGTTTTAGTATTATAAAAAAACATTAAAGTTGAAATTTTAAATACTCAAGTGATGTAAACAAATATAATATTCCATTTTTAATGAATAATAGTAATAAGCAGCTGTTATAATGGTAAATATGATTGAAGTAATTTTATAATGAGCAAAGATAACCTCACCTGCTGAAAATTTCCTTCAGTTCATGTTCGGACACAAACTGGCCAAGATTCGCAACAAACAATGTGGAGCAAGGAGCTGTGTTCACCCCCAGACCCGGCTGTGAAGAAGGGGATGAACCCACCGGGGATGCGAGTGCAGGAGACGGCAGGAAATGCGGTAGAGATGCATGCATTGCCGTAAGAGCTGCTGTTGGATGCGGGATGGACAACGGTGGCTGGAAAAAATACTTTTATAAAAACTGGAGCTCTCGAAAATATAAATAGGTTTGGAAATTTGGTGTTTTATTTTGCAAAATAAAATATTTTAATTGTATTACAAAGGGCAAAGATTGAAATATATAGTGTTCTATTTTGTAAAGTGTTTCGTGAAAAATTATAATTAAAAAAGCTAAAAAAATGTAGATATTTACGCCTAAAACAAGCAATAAAAATATAATTAATCAAGGTTTAGGTATCCAAAAGTAAAATAAAGAAATAATAAAATCTATAATAAAAATACACACACATTTCAAATGAAGACAATTGTATTTATAAATATCAAAAATAGAAACTACCTTTACTTCTAAAAAAAGTGATTAAAAATAATTTAATAATTTCTCTGATCAATAAGGCACTGAAATTGGTGAACGCTACTCATAAGAATCATTGCCTAAACTGGCTTGTATTCTCATAATCACACGTCCTCATCGATCTATTTAAGCACTTCTGCTATATACACTTATTTTTTTGAGTGTTTTTAAAATGTTCTTATTTACGTTGTATATGCAGTGCGTGTATACATTTTTAAGATATTTATTTTTAAATTTAAGAGTGAGAACTTCGAAATATGCTGGCGAAATGAGTAAATAAATACAATTTTTTTTAAATATAAAAAAAAGTAAAAAAGAAGAAAATAAATTTTACGATAAATTATAGAATAATAAAAGAAGAAATTAAAAACTAGGTAAATTAATAAGTGGTGTTACTATACTCTACCAACCAACAATAAGGAAAAGGATTTGGGTTCAAGGACAATGTGTACTTCTGGTAGTTACAATATAATGTTACATTGGATTAAAAAACAATGCGCATTTCTGTTTAATTACAATGTTATACATTAAAATACTTTTTTATGTAAACAAAAAATTCATTAAACATATATATGATATTATTAGTTTTTTTTAGGTTAAAGATTGTTTTAAATAACAACAATTATTCTTTCTAGCAATGAATGACTTGGCTATTTTTTTTAGATTTAATGAATTACGCTACTTTTAAGTGACAAATTAAAGAAATAATATGTTGGTTCACTCGAAAATTCGTTTTTTTTACATTTACTGTATTAGTTGAGTGATTTTGGTTACCATTTGCAGTATTCACCTACACATACCAATAACACAGACATAAAAATAACACAGTAAAAATAGCACAGCATTATATAGTCGCAAATGAAAATATAGGAAGATTTTTTTTCAATAATAATCAATAAAAGCCTAAAAATTCCAGTTTCGAAGCTTTCGACAGGAAAAAATAAATACGTTTAGTACTAGCGTAGTTCATTTGAGTTTGATTATTTTCGTGTAAAAATATTAAATGTTAAATAATTGTTTAATATTAATATTATTCTTATTTCGTATTGTTAGTAATTTAATAAATTTTATTTCCTCGTCGTGTAGGTACACTTAAAAAATTGTTTTATTTAAAGAAAAATATATTTTGCGATTTTAATTTAGGGTCTATTTATTCGTTTTCAGGGTCGGCATAAACAAGATTTTTTGAAATAGAAGCCAATGTCTCGTACGTGTATACACTATGTGCCCATAGTTTAAAACTGACTTTAATAAAAAAAAACAGACTCTTTCATAAAATGAGAAATAAGGAATTTATAAAAACATATATGAATAGTAAAAGTAGGTAACGCTTAGAAAAATTCATGTTGTGAGCTATTGACCAAATCAAATTTCTTGGAGCTAATAAATTTTGCTAACAATTAGGCCATTTATAAAGATTCATAACTCAAGTATGTTTATGAACTCTTGTTGCAGCTGAACTTTGAGTTTTGGTCGGTAGCTAGTGAACCGAAATTTCTAGAGATAAAGTTCAAAATGTTTGATCGGAAACTTGAGGCTTCATCTGAAAACAACTTAAACAAATTAATTCAATGCTAGAATAATTATGAAACATAAAATGCTTTAATACAACATCTTCTAATGATTTCTACATTATGCCAAATTTAAATGTACAAGAAATATAATTGTTTAGTGAGTCTGTGCAAAACCAAGATAGGGGTGTATAACAGCTTTACAGTGCTCGTGACGTGACAAGGATAAAATCTTGCATTGTGCGCGAGCTCAGAAGGAAAATGCTATGACTTTCAGTGCTTGCTGGATCTAAAGGAAAACACTGATTAGGTGCTTAAAGAGGCTATGTTAATTACATGTTGGTGGTAGGAGGGGGCTGGTTGCCCAATAGTATCCGGTTTGTCTGCAGATAGTCAAAGATAGGAACGTACGGGGACCTGGGGATGCAAGGCCGGGTGCACGAGCGTCGCATGTTGAAGAGCAGCTGCGCCTGGGATCTCAGCGGCTGTTGCGTAAGCCAAAGGGTGCCATAAGTTCGGATCTCCTGGGAAAAACGGCGCACCAAGGTCTATAACAAAAATATAATTCGTTATGTAAAATTATTGAGCATGAAATGTGCGTGTTAATATTGAAGCCCTGTGTAAATGTAACATTAATTCAAAATACAGAACACTATTGGCGATGAATACTAAATTAACATGTAAAACTCTATGACGAAACTAAGCATTATTTGAATATGGTAATGAATTTAATTGCCTCCGTTTCGTGGTCTCTAAACCCATTACTTGTAAATAAGAAATATTACTAAAATATTCTGCTACTTTAATATTTTCTTTCTCTAGAATAGTTGTTTGTAAAATCACCATTATAAATCCTTTTCAATCTAGAATCATGATCTATTTACAGGCACCATAAATATGGTCCTGATGATATCTCTTTCTCAATCTAGAATCTTAGTCTTTTTACAGGCACCATAAATATGGTCATTCGTAGAGGAACGGTAATGTTGATATATTTTTATTCAAACATAGCGTTAATTTTGTCTCAATCTAGAATCGTAGTTTTTTTACAGGTACCGTAAATATGGTCATTCGTAGAGAAACGGTAATGTTGATATGTGTTTTGTGAAATATAGCGCTGAATTTTTGCCTTAATCTAGAATCGTAGTCTTTTTACAGGTACCATAAATATGGTCATTCGTGGAGAAATGGTAATGTTGATATGTTTTTTTTTGAAACATAGCGCTGTTTTTTTGTCTCAATCTATAATCGTGGTCTTTTTACATTCACCATAAATATGATTAGTAGAGATACGGTAATGTTGATATGTTTTTTTTCAAACATAGCGCTGAATTTTTGTCTCAATCTAGAATCGTAGTCTTTTTACATTCACCATAAATATGATCATCCGTAGAGAAACGGTAATGTTGATGTTTTTTTTCAAAAATAACGCTGAATTTTTGTCTCTATCTAGAATCGTAGTCTTTTTACAGGCACCATAAAAATGGTCATTCGTAGAGAAACGGTAATGTTGATAAGTGTTTTTTCAAACAAAGCGCTGAATTTTTGTCTCAATCTAGAATAGTAGTCTTTTTACATTCACCATAAATATGATCATTCGTAAAGAAACGGTAATGTTGATATTTGTTTTGTCAAACATAGCGCTGAATTTTTGTCTCTATCTAGAATCGTAGTCTTTTTACAGGCACCATAAAAATGGTCATTCGTAGAGAAACGGTAATGTTGATAAGTGTTTTGTCAAACATAGCGCTGAATTTTTGTCTCAATCTAGAATCGTAGTCTTTTTACAGGCACCGTAAATATGGTCATTCGTAGAGAAACGGTAATGTTGATATGTTTTGTTTCAAACATAGCGTGAATTTTTGTCTCAATCTAGAATCGTAGTCTTTGTACATTCACCATAAATATGGTCATTCGTAGAGAAACGGCAATGTTGATATTTCTTTTGGCAAACATAGCATGAATTTTTGTCTCAATATAGATCGTAGTCTTTTTACATTCACCATAAATGTGGTCATACGGTAATGTTGATATGTGTTTTGTCAAACATAGCGTGAATTTTTGTCTCAATCTAGAATCGTAGTCTTTTTACAGGCACTATATACGAGGGTGGACTGATAAGTTTCCGACCTCAACATGAAGATAGCAGCACTCGAATTTCGTTGTTCATCTGTTGACACTCACCAAAGTTTCAGCCATTTTGGACGTGCAGTTGTTATGTAACAGTCGTTTGAGAAAGTTGATGTGAGTATTTTTATGAAAATGGACAAAATCGAGTATCGAGCTGTTTGTTTTTGTTTTTGAAAGGCAATACGCCTACGCAAATCAAAGATGAGTTGGATTCTGTGTATGGGGACTCTACACCATCATTTACCACAGTGAAATTTTGGGCAGCTGAATTTAAACGTGGCCGTAAGAGCTTGGGAGACGATGAACGTTCGGGACGTCCAAAAACTGCAACTACCGACGAAAACGTCGCCAAAGTTCACCAAATTGTGCTAGATGACCGCCGAATTAAAGTTAGAGAGATAGCAGACGTTATGATCATGTCAAAAGAACGTGTTTGTCACATATTAAATCAACATTTAGACATGAGAAAGCTGTCCGCGCGTTGGGTGCCGCATTTGCTCACGTTAGACCAAAAACGTGTTCGAATGAACATTTCCAATGCTCTGTTGGCGCAGTTTAGGCGCAATAAATCCCAGTTTTGGCGCCGATTAATTACTGTAGATGAAACTTGGATACACTATTATAAGCCCGAAACAAAAATACAGTCCAAACAGTGGACTGCAAAGAGGGAACCGGCTCCAAAAAAAGCAAAAACTGTTTTTTCGGCTAGGAAAGTGATGGCGACTGTTTTTTGGGATAGTCATGGAGTTATTTTAATCGACTATCTTCAAAAAGGAAAAAGCATTGCAGGAGTATACTACGTATCATTACTTGACAAGTTGAAGTCAGAACTTGCGGAAAACGGCCACTTTTGCAGAAAAAGAAAATCTTGTTTCACCAAGACAACGCATTGTCTCACACCTCAGCGGTTGCCATGGCGAAAATCCACGAATTACGGTTTGAATTGCTTGACCATCCGCCTTACTCACCAGATCTAGCCCCATTATTTTTACTCGCCAGATAAATATGATCATTAGTAGAGATACGGTAATGTTGATATGTTTATTTTCAAACATAGCTCTGAATTTTTGTCTCAATCTAGAATCGTAGTCTTTTTAGAGGCACCATAAATAAATCGTAGAGAAACGGTAATGTTGATATGTTTATTTTCAAACATAGCTCTGAATTTTTGTCTCAATCTAGAATCGTAGTCTTTTTACAGGCACCATAAAAATGGTCATTCGTAGAGAAACGATAATGTTGAATGTGTTTTGTCAAACATAACGTGAATTTTTGTCTCAATCTATAATCGAAGTCTTTTTACATTCATCATAAAAATGGTCATTCGTAGAGAAACGGTAATGTTGATATGTGTTTTTTCAAACATAGCGCTGAATTTTCGTCAGCGCTATTTTATCACCAAAAAACAAAAATCATTTAATTTTGTTCATCTTATTTGTTTTAGTATTCATTACCACTAGACAATAATTCCTTCATTAATTCTATTTATAAAATTATTCTATTCTATAACAAGCAGATGAAAATACAATGCAAAGATATAAAGTGATTCTGGGTAAAGTAAAAATATACTTATATTAAGCTGTAAAAGCTGTTATTTGAGTTATGTTTGAACATTTCTTTTGAAAATAAGAAGAGTTGGAATAAATAATGAATACGGTTAGAATTTGAAGTTAAATAATTTTGGAATGTAATGAAATTTGTTGGTATTATACATTTGTTCGTAAAATAAATTTGCCAAGAAAAGATGGATGTTGTTACATTTGTATTTACGTAATCACATATACATAATGTAACTAATTAGTTACCTCCCAACAGGTTAGTATTAGAAATATGATCGTGTTTTTTCATATAATAATGCGCTTACTTCAGGAAAGTTAAAAACAATCTTGAGTTTAAAATTAAACTAAAATATTTTCTTTCGTAACAATAAGAAATAATAACAAAGAAACAGAAAGCTTGCATATGTAGTATTTTCTGTTGAATTGCACTTTTTACAAATTTTGTGACTGTTCAATACATATAGATAGAAAAAATGAGTAGATTTAGCTAATCGATATTTAATAAAATGTTTCTTTTTCATTAATTTCTTTTTGGTTTCCTTATTTTGCACTTTACGAATATGTAATTTAAAAAACACATTCCAAAAATACACAACCACATTTAAACACACTTAAAGAGTAAAACAAAAACTTTTCTTGAAATAACAACCAAGTTAAGTAACGCCTGGTAGAATATATACTGTAATTTGGTAAAGATCTTTGATTAATTGCGTTTCTTTGGTTCTTGACACAATACAAGAGGCTGAGGTGGATGAGATCTTTCACTAATGAGAGTTTAACAAGATGCACATAACAGTGAGCAAATATCAAGGGATTATGTAGCACGCTTGATTAAATTATTCTTTAAGTATACCCATATCATTAAAGTAGAAAATGTGAATAGAACAACAATTTTCTCTACAAAAATCGACATAAAACACACAATAGAAAAGTTAGCATTTTTTTTATTGTACGGACTTTTGACATATTTATACAATTAGAACGAGACGTACAAAACAGGATGTACAAAGCATGCTGTAATGTAGAACTAACCAACACCAAGGTGTAGAGGGAACAGATGCTGTGCACAACCTAAGCAATTAAAAGTCAACAGGTTATATAAGTCCGAAGAACAAATGTTTAGTGAGGTTTAATGACCTTGTCTGTGTGTATGTGTAGTATTCTCCAAAGGTGATCAACTACAGTTATAAGCATAGGCTACATAATGGCATCATCGGCAGCTACTGTTGACGTGCAAGTTGGATCCGGATGATTATTTTAATATTTGTTACATAATTCTTTTTTGCATTATGTAGGCTCTAACCTTTTTGAAAATAATTAATGAATATATTTCTCAATTTTATCCGAAGTTACAAAAATCAGTAATTTTGATTGACACTTTTGTAAATAATTATATATTCATTTTTCATTGATTATAAAGATTATTAATAACTTTTTTCGATCACTCTTACAGTTAAAATATTTTGGATGCTTAGCTGACTGACAGCCGCCCGTTTGAGATCTGAAGTTATCACGGAAAATTTAATGTATTTGTATTATGTGTTACTGTTGTAGTACATGCTTCGTTACAATTATAAGAAATAATATAAAAAAATCATAATAATAAAAAAATAAAAATAAAAATGAAAGTAAAAGTACAGAATAAAATTAAAATTAAAAATTGTTTAATACTGCACGATTATTAATATTAGTTTGGTTTTTAAAAATAATTAATTGATTTAGTTAAAGATCATAATTTAAATCTTTCACGCAAGAATGATGTAAGTTTATGAATGTTTTATAAACATATTTGAATGTAACTGTTTTTATATAACATGTTTAAATTTTTTTTTTTGAAATACGAATTTTCACAGTTTTAAAAAAATACACGATCGGTTTTTGTGACATTCTCAAAGTGATAAAATTAGAACTAAAATTTAGCTCTTACACATTTTCTCAGAATTCCTTTGAAGTGGCCAAACCGCTGGTGAAATGTCACTGTCATGAAGAAATAAACCTGGTAAATGGAAAGAAAAGAATACTTTAATAAGGCTTTGGAGTATTTTTAAGTTAGAACTATTTTTAAGTTATTGTTTGCTTCTTTAAAGGGGCTGACTATAAGAACTGGAATTCACCAACATTTCAGTTAGTTTGACAATTTGCATTCAAACGTTGAAGTACATTATTATTATTAATGAATTGGAAATTATGATTAGTTTTATGAATTATACGTATTAGTAATAAAATTAGAAACTTGGAAAACATTTCAAAATTTGTAATGATAAATTATAACTAATTAAAAAAAATAATTATACAAAATATTGTTGAAACATAATAAAATAAAAATTAATAGAAAAAGTGTACGAAAATAATTAAATAAATAAAATAGTAACAGAAGAAACTAATAAAAGAGTGATATACAGCATGACAATATTTCCGTTAAGCTAATTCAGTGTCATAGTACCGCCTATTTTCTGTACAATTTGAAAATTTAAGAGATATTTCAAGATATACCGTGAAAAATAGTGTTATTGAAGCATCCACTAATGAAAGTTCACAAGACAGAAATAAAATAAAGATTCATTGAAAAAAAATCATAATTTAGTAAACAACAAACGTTTTAACACATAGAATTTATATTAAAGAGCCTTAAATATTTCCCAAAGTTAGATTTGGTAACATAACACACTAATACAATAACCAATTATTTTTCCAATTGAAGTCGCTTCAAATTAAAATTTGAATCTTATAAAAAACTAAACACAGACATTGCAGTCGTATTAATTCACAATACATATCGATGATAGATTCACCGAATAGCCTTGCATTAGGCCAGCCTGAATGCCTCTGATGACACCAGATGTAATCTTGCTTAAGTTATGGTTCCTGTCACTAGGAAGAGAAATAGCTATCCAATCACAAGCACAACCCATTACATTGATCCGACTGGCTGTATTGTTGCTAATATTCGTGATTCTCCGTAATTAATAACAGATAAGACACCGCCATTGGCCAAATGGAGGGAATTAGTAATCAACAGTTAAAGTACGGCTTTATTAATTACAGAAGGAGGTAAACAAGTTTAAAATGTAAAAGGAAAAAGAGAAAAGAAATTGAAGATTTCGTATCAAAGGGATTAATTGGGTTTTAAATTTTTGTTTTAGTACGAAACTCAAAGAAAGTAATTTAATAACGTAATAGAAGACGGATATTTAATTAGAATTTTAATGAAGAACCCTTAAAAATTTTCTTTCATACAAATGGTAATTAAAATATTTTGAAACAGTTAATATTAGAGTACACAATATAAAGTTGTCAGATTCAAAAGACAATTTTCAATTGAATGAATGAAAAACTGAATGAATGAATTGTTTTCTTAAAGTTAAAAGATGAACATTATTTGTGTCAAGATTAGATTTAAATTTTACAATTTACTCATAAAAACACTTTTTTTAAAATGTTGTACACAACTGGATTTTATAGCTCAATAATACACTCTCTAACCTGATAAATATTTTCAATAAAAGTTCGTAAAGTAATGTTTTAACGTAGCAAATTCAACGGATTACAGCAGTATTTTAATGGAAATAAGCTTTATATTTATGATTTAGTGTTGTGTCTAAAATTTAATTACACTGCCTCTTGAGTAACCTTTTGCATTAATTTGCTTGATTGAGCAAAGATTTGGCTAAAAATAAATTATATGTGTACTAGATCGGAACAGCCGTTCTAAAAAAAGTAAGATATTACTTGACAAGTTGTATACCTAATAAAAACTTTTAGAAAACATTTTTAATTAAAGGAGACTGAAACGTGCAATATTAGTAATAAAAATACATATTCTTCAGTGTATTTTAGTAATAAAACTACACTTATTAAATATATATGTGTATCTTCGTAAATCGTTTACAATTTTTTATTTAATGTCGAATTTCAAATAACTTTGTTACTTACGGGGGAAATGACAATGTTTACATTTCCATCGTTATTAATTGAATTAAATTTTTTGTAAACATATTTTACAAGCAACAATATTCAGATTTTTAGAGTATATTAAGATTTTTCAAAGAGTAAAAGTACTGGACATTCTTTCCAAAATATTTAGCTTTTAGTTGAGCACTTTTTTTGTTGTTGTAATATTCTTTATATTAACTTTCAATAATATTGGTCAACTTTCAACAAAAAAAGTAATTTTAGTAAAAAAAAGAGAAATCAAAGTAGTGTTTTTTTAAAACTATGATCTGTTATTTTTGACTATAAAAACATAATATAAACGAAGATAACTTATGTTTTTAAACAAAATATTCTAAAAATACAAATTTGTGGAGAAAACAAAAATATCTAATATAACAACAAACAATTCAACTTTCAAAATATCTTTTAATTTATAAAGAAAAATTAGTTGGACTAAAAAATAGACAATGTATTGCTTTAAAACATGAAAAAAACATGGTAAAACCATAGGAAAAAGCAACTAAAATAACCAAATTTGAACCTGTATAACCTTACCAATTAGCGCTACAATAATTACGAAATTATATTAAATTATATAATTAGATCATTTTCTCTTGAACTGAGATATATACTGAAAAACAACAAAGATATTTACTATCGGTAAAATAAAAAAGAAACATTTTAATAGTATAAAATGGTTTTCTCCGATCGTAATTTGTGATTTACGGTACTATCTTCAAATATAAAAATTAATTCCAGTTGGAATTTTTAGTTTGAATTTAGTACGACAAAGAAATACTTGGCAGTATCTTGCCCATGCCAAGACATGGTTACAAAGCTAGAAGTTACACGGGAAATAGTTATTAAAACCATGAACACTTAAGTAAGTTGTAATATTAAGTGAACAGTTTACACAAGAGAAATAATAGATGGATGTAATACGCAATTAGAAATTAAATTTAAAACAAGATTATACTTCTGTAAAACATACAAATATTAATAATTTTATTAAGTACAATATCTACAAGCTAATTGTTAGGTAGAAGCATAGAACAGGTTGTGAAGGAAAACACTACAGTGGTAGTTGAGCGAATAATATACCAGAAATTAGGTTGCGATGAAAATTCAGAGTATTTTTTTTAAAGCTTAACTAATGCAACAAAGATTTCTAAAACAATATAACATAAGTAATGATTAAGCCGATAGAGTAGGTTTCAGTTGTAAAGGTACAGTGACGTCATCAACCACTGACGATTGTAGCCTTTTCTATTAGCCGTTTTGGTTTGCCTTGGGTGTTACTACTCTGCCTGGAAACATCGTGTTAGCTGCTGTAGTCCGTTGAAGGTTATCAACATCAATGTGCAAGGTCATTTTTAACATTGTGTTACTCGAATATTAATAATACTATAAAGGCAATTTTTTTATGTTAAACATTTATTACATTGTTTATTATTTCCCTACTTTGACTATGCAATATCTGGCATTTTTTGCCTAATTTACTATTATCTGTCATTTTTCACAAGTCGCTAGCTTGTATAATATACACACAATATTACACACTGTTAATTAATACTACACACACGCAAACACAAATCATACACTCGACAGTAAGAAGTATAGGGTTCTACTAATAAGAGTCCAACTAACACCCCTGTGACGGGCAATTCTCTTACATACCAACAAATTAGACCCACTGCAGTGGACTAACCAAAAAATTTCAAGGCCACCAGTGTCCCTTTACATTTGAAACCTACTCAAGCAAACATAAATAAACACACTTTTGTGTCTAACTTCAGCACAAACTTACAAACTTTTTATTATTTTTACGAAATCCTATAACTTTTACAAACTGACATTACTGAAATGTAATGTTTTTTCTATCCGCGTTTCTGGTATATTGTATTTCTCTTTTTCAATTTTTACGAGGAGTGCAAAAAGCAGTGGTAGTACTTACGTCCGGTGAGAGGGTGCATCAAAGTTGGGTGCGCATTCGTGAGACTAGCTGCGGGCTGTTTGGGCTTGCTAACCTTGGTGTTGCTTTTGGCAAACTCGAGCCTTATCGTCTGAGGCATGTCGGGGTCGAACCGCACCCCCTGCTGTAATCAACACCGCCACACGGCATGACAACATAAGCCAAAAAACTAGTCAAAAATACTAAGTGCTTTGAAAAAATACATTACATTACATGTGGGGGGGGATAAGTACAGGTCTCAGAGCCCATCAAATTAAGCTGTCTTATAATATAAATATTTCATAGTTCCTGAAATACTATTTAAAAAAAACCCATACATTTTGTTGAATAATATTATATTTAAACTTTTACTTGAAAGCCTAGAATGAAATTTGTTATTATGTTTAAAAAGTCACATCTGAAATTGATTTTATGTTGTTAATATTTTGATTTATTATTAATAATGTCTTTCATTCTACAAAACATTCTACAAAAGTAAATGTAATTTGGTTGTAACTTCCTGATATATCTGAAACTTTAAACAGTTTCTTTTCTCTTTGGAAAAAAACTGTATCAGTAATTTTTTTTGTAATTTTATTACAGTGATTATTAAAAATTAAGAAACTAATACGTAACAAATACTATAGTTTATAATAATTTTTTAAACTTAATATTTATAATTAAACAAGTACGATTTCTATAAAAATGGAGAAATAATAAACAAACAATATATTTCAAAACAATCACAAATATTTAACTCAAATTATTCAAATGCTAACAATATTTCTAAAAAAATTCTGGGCTGCATGACCTGTAAAAAAACGTACAAGGGGCTAAAATGTACTTTTGGTGAAAATAGAAATAGCACTACAGACAAGCTAGTGTCATGTCAGCTGTGATGTGGGGGGGCCACTCTGTGCACAAATCGTGTTCTGTGTTAGTCAAGACGGTTAACCTTTAAATATCTTAATATGTTCTCTACTTTCATTGTTTACAGCAAAATCTAGTATTTTTGTTGTAAGAAAGATACACAAGGAGTTAAAATTGGAAATGTAAATTCAAACGAGTTTAGCTAGTAAAATATTTACATAAACTTAACACTACAATAAAGTAAATAACATTAAATTTGTATTTAATTCCTGGTAAATATAAATGTAATACAGATTAACGTATGATACATATTTAATATATAAAAGTAATTGATTCTGGCATGTATTTTGTCGCAATATTCTACTTTTCATAAATATTTTAGCGTCTATTTACGTGGAGAAGATTTAGCAAAATAATGAATAATGTAGGTCAAGAAGGATAATACAAACAGATTTTTATGTGTGTAAACGTTTTCTCCAAACGATGTTTACGTATTCGATGTTCAAAATTCATTAAGCTTGGTCTGAGCTTTCAAAAAATTCAGAAAGGTGTCAAATGGAAGTTATGTTTTCTGGAAGCCTTAATATAATTGTGACTACTTCTTAACATCTGATTTTGCAAAACAGCTGTTGCTTCAGTATCATTTCAATTGAGTTTATGTTAAAAATGCAATTTTTAAACTAAATAGATAATAAATTTTTTTGAAAAAAATAGAACCAAATATTTAAAAAAGAAATAAAAACGAAATACGTGTTTTGTGCGTTTGTTAAAGCACATTCTAGCAGTTCAGCAGTTTTAAATTTTCGGTTGCCATATTCGGACTGACATTTAGAGAACCCATTTTAAAATTAATTTTAAATAGGACTGGAATCACATTCTTACAATTCGAAACTTTTTCCATTCTAAAATAATTACCGCCATCAGTTTTGAAAATTTTCTTTTTGTTTTAAAAATATCATTTATTGATCGAATATTTTTAGAATTTTTGTTGTTTTCATTCTTGAAATATTTATATTTCAACAAGTAAATATTAAACTGAGAACATCCCGGTAAAGCCAAGGCTCCATTGATCGAGCAAATCTTGGTGTTTCTGATTTAAATTTAAAAAATAAGGCCAATGAATTGGTCATAACGTGTGGTTCTAGTGTGTGTGCGGTGCTTGTTAACATAACCTATAAAAAAATGATGTTTTGGTTGGATCAGTATACACTTAGGCCTATAGGTTATAAGAAAGTAATAAATAACTTCTATGTAAGGTAAAATGTTTAATATTTAAGTCTTTAAATTATATTCCAAACCAGTAGACATACTTTTAGAAAATTGTTTTTTTGAAAACGAGCTGTTGGAGCTGCATTAAAAATAAAAAATAACTTTTTTCCTTAGAATTTTTTGAACATTGATTTCAGCATCAAATCAACGTAAAAATCAGTATTAATAAGTATTTTAAACGTTCAAAATACATTTTAAATACGAAAATGTACCGTGACTGTCACCAGGTTAATTTTGTGATTTCAACGAAAAATTATTTAAAATGCTAATTAGATAAAGATTTTGAACTAAAAAGTGTAAGTTTTACATATTTTAACGCAGATTACAAAGGGGCAATCAGATTAAAAAAAATTATATAAAAGTTATGTAATTTGAAAAATTTGAAATATCCGCCATTTTTTAAACTGTTTGATTATATTTTACTAGTTATTACCAAATCGATTTTCGTGTCGTTTCAAAAACCGGGGCCATTTCAATTGCTAACAAACGTTAACCTACTCCAATACAAATTTTTAATTACCATTCAAAAAGTGATCTTAAAGTCAGGATCGACACTCATTTCAAGGTAGTACCGCTTTTGGTTATTACCATGATGGCTTGCCTATAGCTAATTTTATAATGGAACTTTGTTGATAACCGTAAGCATTAGGGTTACTTCACGTAATTTTGAATGGATATTCTACAAGTTAAAAGCACTGTGATGTGCGTGTTAGTGCCCTTTTGTGCCTAACTGTGATATTTACCTAACCTAAAAGTAGAGTACATTTAATATTCCCTTGCTTCTGATGTCGTCATTCCACATAATTAACAATTTTTGATACTGTTGCTTTACGCTATAAACATAAAACATTTTATTCTAAGTTTTAAACAGTCAATTAAGTTTTGAAAAACTAAGAATGTCAACAGTGATAACATTATTAATAGAACCTCACTTTCTCCTTCACTTCAAAACGTACAAGTTCTTTTTAAGAGGTTGAACCGAATCCAATTAGTCCCCGATACTAACAAAATAGTGGAATATTTAAAACTTTACAAGTTATACATTTTTAACAAATTCCCATTGGAAAATGAGCTAGCTACGAATTCTCATGAAATTCCAAAATTAAAAATGCTAATGAATGCAAATTACAGTGACGAATCTGTTTAAAAAAAATGCAAAATAAAATTTTTTGTCAAAATTTTGAATGATAGGTTTTTTGAAACGGATAAACAGACATAAGGGTTTTTTTTGCTTAACGATTATACTTTATGCCAGTTAGACTAGTGAGGTCGAGGGATCTGCGGTAACTGTAAGGGAAAAGCAACGGGAGTAACTGCGGCTCGAACTAAGAACCTTTAAGATGCGCAGTTCACCGGCATGACCTTTAAGATGCAGCAGACTGACCGGCGCTTTAGTCACATCGACCACCGTGTCACCACAGATATAAGGAACCGAACGTGTCCAAACAGTTAACTTAACTGATTAACAGTTAAATTTAGCTGATAAACAGTTAAATTCATTTAAGTTGATTTTCGCGCTTCGAAATTTTCGCTTGCATGATGTACAATTATCTGAAATTTGTTTCCATAACGTCAGCGAAACAGGTGTGCGTCGATATTATTTTATGTCTCGCTTGAAGCGTAATAAGCACTTTAAAACTATAAGTTACACTAATTAAAATATTATATTGCATTGTCTAAAACATTACAATATAATATACTGTAATACGGTTAATGATTTATTAAACATCCCTCTAGAAAAAATTGAATCATTATTTGAACCAAACTTATAAGAAATACATAAACAAATAAACAATTTTACTTTCTTGCCGTACGGTATTCGTGAAGAAAATCAATTTTGAGATTTTAATGAATTTTTTAAATACCTTGTGTAAAACAACGCGCACACAGCTTTCTCGCTGACGTTTTGGGAGAGTGTTTCCAAAAGTAATATTTTTATCTTCCATTTTTTGAAACGCTGATTTCACCATCACATTAAAAACCTGCAACTTTCGAATTGCATTAAGTAAAACCCTGACCGACGTCAAATTGCATTTCTTAATTGTAACGGATTTTTAAAATTAAAACTGCTAATTTATGTAGTTTATAACGCTGATTGTGATGATGAACTGAGTTTTCAGAATTATTTCCGACAACAAGTTCATATATTTAAAACAAATTTGGAATGACCGCCATTTTGAAATTGTTGAACGAATTTAGCTGGTTAACGAATTTTGTCCAAGCTGTTACCACAATCAGTTTAGGAGCTAAGTTTAACTTAAATCGGACTAATATTGCGGACGTATGCGTACAACATACACACACACACACACACACACACACACACACACACACACACACACACACACACACACACACACACACACACACACACACACACACACACACACAGAAAAAATAAGCAACATAATGGGGAAATAAGAAAGATACTTTATTCTATGAGTTAATTACCAAAACTGCTGAAAAGAGAGCTCAACAGTGTGCACCGATCCTGTATTTTAAAACACGTTTGAATAATCTCTTATGGTTGGTGTCTTAACCGTTGACAATGGTTCCTGCAAATTTACTAGTTTCAAAATGCGGTTATTTATAACTTAAGTATATTTTCATTTTACATTAAAAATAATTTCAATGACCTAATTTTCATATATATTAGACATTTTCATTTGTTTTTTCCGAAATTTTTTTTGTAAAATTCTACTATTTTACTGAGTCTAGTTCATAATTATTTCACCGGTAACTGCATTAACAATGTTTTAAATTACTACCATCTTATATTTTTTTACAATACATTTTAACCGACTCTTTGATACCGACAAATTAAAGTTGTTAAACACAGTACGTTATACAATAAATTCTTGAGAAATAATTCAGTACTGTAATTCGCTTCTAACACGTCACAGCTGCGTGTGCAGTTATTAACTTTATTTAAATTTTACGCAGACGGTGCTCCGAATCAGCTCTTTTAGGGTGTTATTTTCACTACCTCAGTAATTAAGTTTGATAAAAAAATCGTGTGTAGTTATTTTTTTACGATCAAAGAAAATTCTCACCCTGAAGGGAATGCACAGACAAGCCACAACGAATAAATCAAGTTAGCAGTGGCCAAGTTGATATTTTAATGAGAGAATATTTAAAGCCCTGGCTTTGTTAATCTCATCGGAGAACACATTCCGGGTATTACGACTCCCGTGGGGTATTGTTGACTGTAATTCTTAATTTTGCAGCAGATTTTAATCACAGTTATTCCAAGGGAAGTTGTAATTGGTTAAAGTACTGTAATAGTAGTAATCAATACATTTCAATATGAAAATTGTTGCTGGTAGTAAGGACAGTTTTCCTAAATATAACGTGACCACCGACACGTCCTTTTCGTTATTTATTTGATAATTTAAACAGATTTTAATCCTAATTCAGACTGTGAAATAAATTTTAAAACATTAACAAAAAAGCTATGAATTTTCCAATTTGACACGGCAGTTATTTTGAAGCCGTTTGACGGAATTTTATCGGTAATAACAGGTCTAAGCTAGTTTTGATTTTTTGACCAAGACTAAATCAAATTGGACTAAAATTGCGAACGTTAGGATGTTAAAATACATACGCACACACACGAACACACACACGCACACGCACGAGCGCGCGCGCACACACACACTCTCTCTCTCTCTCTCACACACGCGAGTGCGCACACATATACACACACACACACACACACGATCGCGGGCACACACGCTCGCGCGCACACACACGCGCGCGCGCACACACACACACACACACACACACACATACGCACACAAACACACGCGCGCACACACTCTCGCTCTCTCTCTCTCTCACACACACGCGCGCGCGCACACACACACACACACACGATTGCGGGCACACCCATACTCTCACACACACGCGCGCGCGCATACACACATACACCCGCACACGCTCGCACACACACACACACACACATACACAAGCGCGCGCACGCACGCACGCACATGCACGCACGCACACGCACATATATACACACACACACACATACACACAATCGCGGGCACACACGCTCGCGCGCACGCGCATACACACGCGCACACACTCTCGCGCGCTCTCTCTCTCTCTCTCTCTCACACACACACGCGCGCGCGCACACACATACACACACACGATCGCGGGCACACTCATACTCACATACACACGCGCTCGTACACACACACACGCACAAACGCGCGCGCATACACACATACACCCGCTCACGCGCACACACGCACACGCGCACACACACACGCACACACGTGCGCATTGCATTTTTAAGTCGTGTGCAATTTATTCGTATTGAATTTGAATTTATACGTGTGTGTCGACACACACACACACACACACAGACATACACAGACACACACACACACACACACAACACACTCAATTAAAGGCTAATTGTTATAAGTACAATTGTTGACATACTATGACGACAACCCCAATAGCTCATTTTCCAAATAAAAATTGCTAAAATACAGAACTGTTTGGCAGAAAAGTACTTCAGACTATATAATCATGAGAACAAGAATTATATTGGTTAATTTAAAAGTAAATTAAGGCACATAATTTAATTTTATGCTTCGTGTTTAAAGCACTTAGCTTTTCAACGGAAAAGTAACAATTTGATGATGCATAGAATATCCAATTATTTATTTAAACAAAAAAGTAATCAATAAGTAATGTTTTCTGCATAGTTATATGCAGTTGTCACCGTCAACTTTATGACTAAGAATTCACTCTTAAAACACTTATTTTGTAAACTACAGAAAGAAACCCACCTGCAAATCTTGTTTTGCGGCTTCCGCACCTGCTCTAGTGTTGAACGTGACGAACCCCACAGGCTGAAACATGTCGGAAGTAAACATTAATCGACGTTCGGTGCTGCTCTCTAGTAGTGAACAAAATAGTCAGAATATTTTTCTACGTCCTCCTTTTATCAGTTTACATAAATTTGGGATATTATTGTAAGGCAAATCTGTAGATAAATGACATTTTAAACCTTTTAACGTAGGATAATGTAAGATTGTTTTGTTTAATGTTCATACTTTATGCCAATTAGACTAACGAGGCCGAGGGATTGGCGTTAACGGAAAGGGTAATGCTTACACTTTAGTTTAGAGACCTCGATCAAGTTTAGAGATGGAGCAGAGTGACCAGTGCATTGCCTACTATGAGACCCCGTCTCTAAAACATAATACACACAAGCTATTGTCCTGCGCAATAACAAAGCTGTAGTACAATATTATTAAGTTTTAAATATAAAAATATACTGCATTGGAGGGCAGAGTAGGAATCTTCTTTTGGGAACACAACACAAAAATCAAGTGGTGTACAACTTATACGTATTTTAATACAGTCCAAGCTGGTCTGGGAGTGTTGGAAGAACCTTGAAGTTCTGTACCGGGATAACCGGGTAACTCTTCACTGGGTTCCGGGGCATAGGGGGAGTTAAGGGTAATGAGGAGGCAGACCGACTGGCTAGACTTGGATCTGCATCTGAGTTAATCGGATCTGAGCCGGCTTTAGGGATTTCTCTACCGTTGGTCACGTCCGCCATTAATGGGTGAATTACATGCCAACACCAGGTAAGATGGGACAACCTTCATGGGCGTTCCCATAGTAAACGTCTCTTAAGCAAAGTTCCTTCTGGAGGAATCAAAGGGGCAGCAGATGTCCTGGGCAGAGCACAACTCAGGAGGATCATGGGTTTCATAACAGGGTACTGTGGTCTGAGGATGCACATAAACAGGATAGGTGTATACCACGAAGAAACCGTGTGTAGATTGTGCAGGAAGGAAGAGGAAACTGTAGGTAACATAATTTATGATTGTGAGGCTCTTGCTAGTAGGAGGCTAGGGGTTTTTGGTTTCCAAGACACTAGGGATCTTAAGCAGAGTGAGCTAGTCAGTGGGTTGTTGGAACTTATTAGGGGCACCAATCTGCTGAACTAGGTATTTTAAGAGGTAAGTTGCACAATAGGTCAATCGATCGCACTGGCTGTGGTTGAATTATCCCTTCCTCTATTAATAATCTTATAATATTATCGTATACACGTATTTGGGAATGAAAATTACTAGCGATGGACTCTTGGAAACAACGATAAAAAAACGGAACACCTTGGGAAGAAGAGCAATAAGGATATTAAACAGCATTATGGGATCAACATATATAGAAATATAGACATAAATAAACATAGAATATATAATACAATTATAAAAAGTATAATATCATATGGAAGCTAAGTATGGCCACTGAAACAGAAAAATGTCTTGAAGCTACTGAAATGTATTATTGGCGAATAGCTGCAGGTCGGTCCAAACGGGAAAAGATAACAAAAATGTCAGAATCCGTGAAATCATGGATGTGAAGCACACCATTGTAGACGACGTCAAGACTTCAGTGGTTTGGTCAAGTCTAGAGAACAGACGAAAATCGACTTCCCAAACAGATTTTAAAAATGAAAATCACATGGTCGCAGAAAAATAGGAAGACCAAGACTTAGTTGGAGAGAAGGAATTGATAAGGAAGTGAGAGATAGGAGACTGGATCAAGATCTATGGAATGACAGGGAAAAAGGAAGCTAGAAATCGGAAGACGTCGGAGAACGTTTTAAGCAGAAAAAAAAGAAGATATATAAAAATACCGTAAGGGCAATTAGAGCAAAAGAATTAAGAACTAACATATGTTACTTTCTCACTTTAATAAAAAAACATTAAGAAGTATAGTGTCATAAAACTCGATCTTGTGAGTTTAATATATTAGTTTTTAGACACCTAAAATAAAAAAACTATTTTTATTTAGTCTAAATGTCTGTCCGTCTGAATAAATATATTTACAGGTTAACGAATTAACCGATTTTGAACAAATTTAGCATGCAGATGTAGTTTGCCCGTCGTACACTTTAATTTACAATTTACAATTCCATTGATCTAAGCGATCAAATAACGACCTAATTTTTTATAACTGCATAATAAGTTTGTTCTAATTTTAATTGGGGCAAACATATGAATCTAATGCATCATATGCATATGATTATCTGATATTTAATAAAATATGTTATTTGTTTGTGCACGTAATTCGTTTTAATAAAAATTAGGGTTGGGAAGTCAAATAAAAAAAAAGAAATGTAATTAATAAAGGTTATTTTATTTTTATGATTTATATTCTTACCGTAAATTTTTCTATATTTTTGGTACACTGATTATGACTTATAAATCTTGAACATAAACGACATTTAATGTACCGATTCCAAACAGGATATTTGAAATATTTGAACCTTTTATACTTATTTTAAAATGTAAATAATTTGGTATTTATGCAGTGTAGGTTGTTTCTTCAAATAAATATTTTTGAATATTTTTTTTTACTTTATCCGATTAACACACATTCACCCGAGGAAAATGTAATTAAAACAAAATTTTTTTTTAAAGATTATTTACGATTTTAAGCTGTTTTTTACGAAACTATATTGTGACGTTATTGCTGTTTAGATTTCATGAAACATGCTAGATCTCCTACACAGACTTAATGTTCACGCGCGCTTTCATTTAGTACACAGGCTTACTGCTCATGCGCGTTGTCACATTCCAATAGGCATTATCAAATACTTATTACTTTGTACGTTCTTGTAGTGAAAACGTTGTTAAAATGGTGTCTGTTTAATTAAATAGGCTTTTCTCCAACACAAACGTGTTATTTCTTCACCCAATAACCGTGTCAGTCCTGGAGTAATTTAAAAAAAGAAATAAAAGGTTTTTTTTATCGTTTTAGCGATCAAAAACACATTACCTACTTTCGCGCGGTAACAATTTTGGGGTTATGCAGATCATTTTTATTTTAGATTATTATCGTACTTCTCCTATTGTGCGCGCTTTTATATTTTGGATTTGGGCATGTAATAAAGCGTTTTACCAAAAATATACCGTAAATTGAAAACAACCTATATTGCATATTTACCAATAATTTATTATAACGGTAAAGAAGTTGATGCATTTTTTTATCATCTATTTCAATATGCTCTTTAGGTAAGAACAAAATTGTTATTATTTAATAGTTTTTGTTCAGGCCTACAAAAAGAATATATAAGTGTTATTTTTTTTTTAAAGAAATTCTGACCTAATTGCACTCAAACTGTGAAACATAAGGGAAATAGCGTGTTTCTTTATTATGTTCACAATTTTCTAATTTTTCAAAACTTTAGGTTACAGTTTACAATCCAATTGATCTGAACAAATCGAATAAAGGCGGTTAATCACGTTTGCCCTAATTCTAGTTGGGGCAACCACGTGAATCAACTAATTTAGATTCTGAAAGTTGTGTTTCATAAAATGAACTAACCTAACTTAACCTAACCTAATCAAGAATCTGGAATGATCCTGGGTCGATCGACGATCCTTAGAATACGTCTAACTATTTAATAAAATTAAAAACACT
The DNA here is from genome assembly GCA_022606455.1 of Callitettix versicolor. Lineage (NCBI taxonomy): Eukaryota > Metazoa > Arthropoda > Insecta > Hemiptera > Cercopidae > Callitettix > Callitettix versicolor. Next base: position 68,493,682 of record CM040188.1, on the reverse strand, counting down.
AAACCGATGTAATATTTCCGAAATTCAAGTTTTTGCAAATCACTCATTTGTAAGATTACGTTTTAAAAAACACATTAGTGAATAAAATACGTTAGGCTACTAATGAAAAATACATTGTACATTATTGGTAGTAAAAATTATGATGTCTTTTAGTTGTCCCTGGTGATTTACAATTTGTTTTACCGCTACACCTTGAAGTAAAATTGAAAAGCGAGAGTTAACAAAACGTTGGTATTTCTTTTATTCATTTATTTCAATAAATTCTCCGCAAACCCTTCACGGATTACACGACTGTGAAGTGTTCTGCGTTTAAACTTTAAAAATAAACTCCGATTGTTCTGTTTAACTCGAGCCTATAAAAGCCATCCAGTGTTGCGGGCAACAAAACTGGGATTTTTTAAATATTAAAATAATTCAATATGTGGAAACGAGAGTAGAGTTATCCATGCGTTTGTTGAATAGGGAATGAAGTGAATCGATTGTGAATAATATCCTTACTTTATCTCCAGTTTCCCTTCCTAAACCTTTGTTTGCCAACGTAAAATCAAAACACATTCGTATTTTATTATCGATATCCAGATCAAAGTAAGATAATTATTCTCGTTCGGTGCATTACTATGTAATTACAAATTGCGTAAAGAAATAAGTTAAAACAAAGTAATACGATAATGGGAAAAAAAATTAAGAAAAGAAGAATCACATAAATGTGAAAAAATTATGATAGAAAGAGATAAAAAATAAAAAAATAGCAGAAGTTCAGAGTAAAGGAAATGAAAGTGAAGTAAAATAATTTTATGTGGAGAAAAAAATTGTGAAAAAATGTGAGAAAAAAGAAAATCAATGCAAGATTTGGAAAAAAATACAGAAAGTTTTACATTTATAATTATCATGTAATTAAACGACAAGTTCAGTTGGTATTACATTTTAATATATTTGAAACTTTACAATATTTGAGAACATTTAACAATAAGAAAAAAGGCAGGGGAGTACTGGCGTTCACGGAAGTCAAAACTTAAAGAATTAAGTAGACAATATTCATTGCTGGTTTTTGTTGTTTTTATGCATAACTGATATTAAATTAAAATAGACAATCCTATATTACACACACGTACAAAATAATCTAGTAAAATATATGGACTTTTAATGCTCTAATTATTGTGATAGTTGAGCTAGACATTTAGTGTAATACATTCATTAATAATTTAAATATTTATTAACTTCTTTATGTCAATGTACAAGATATATATTTAAATGTAAACATTCTAAAATTTTGAGCTCTCTCTCTCTCTCTCTCTCTCTCTCTCTCTCTCTCTCTCTCTCTCTATATATATATATATATATATATATATATATATATATATATACGAGGGTGGTCTGAAAAGTTTCCTACCTAACAAAGATACAAGACATTTTTTCAGAATTTTTTTTTATTTTTCAACAGTCTCCTTGTACCTCTACACACTTCTCCCTGCGATGCTCCCATCTCTGTAACCCGTCCAAATAGTACTCGGCGTTTTCTCTGCAAAATAATTGTTCACGAAGGTGATTGCCTCTTCATTTGACGAAAATCTCTGTCCTCCGAGCGCAATTTTTAGATGAGGGAACAAAAAGAAGTCGCTTGGGGCTAGATCTGGTGAGTAAGGCGGATGGTCAAGCAGTTCAAACCGTAATTCGTGGATTTTCGCCATGGCAACCGCTGAGGTGTGAGACAATGCGTTGTCTTGGTGAAACAGGATTTTCTTTTTCTGCAAAAGTGGCCGTTTTCCCGCAAGTTCTGACTTCAGCTTGTCAAGTAATGATGGCTATGCTCCTGTAATGGTTTTTCCTTTTTGAAGATAGTCGATTAAAATAACTCCATGACTACCCCAAAAAACAGTCGCCATCACTTTCCTAGCCGAAAAAACAGTTTTTGCTTTTTTTGGAGCCGGTTCCCCCTTTGCAGTCCACTGTTTGGACTGTATTTTTGTTTCGAGCGTATAATGGTGTATCCAAGTTTCATCTACAGTTTCGGCGCCAAACCTGGTATTTATTGCGCCTAAACTGCGCCAACAGAGCATTGGAAATGTTCATTCGAACACGTTTTTGGTCTAACGTGAGCAAACACGGCACCCAACGCGCGGACAGCTTTCTCATGTTTAAATGTTGATTTCATATGTGACAAACACGTTCTTTTGACATGTTCATAAAGTCTGCTATCTCTCTCACTTTAATTCGGCGATCATCTAGCACTATTTGGTGAACTTTGGCGATGTTTTCGTCGGTAGTTGCAGTTTTTGGACGTCCCGAACGTTCATCGTCTTCCAAGCTCTTACGGCCACGTTTAAATTCAGCTGACCAAAATTTCACTGTGGTAAATGATGGTGCAGAGTCCCCATACACAGAATCCAACTCATCTTTGATTTGCGTAGGCGTATTGCCTTTCAAAAACAAATATTTAATGACAGCTCGATACTCAATTTTGTCCATTTTCATAAAAATACTCACATAAACTCACTCAAACGACTGTTACATAACAACTGCGCGTCCAAAATGGCTGAAACTTTGGTGAGTAACTGTCAAAAGATGAACAACGAAATTCGAGTGCTGCTATCTTCATGTTGAGGTCGGAAACTTTTCAGATCACCCTCGTGTATATATATATATATATATATATATATATATATATATATATATATATATATATATATATATATATATATATATATATACTATATATAAACTATATATACTATATACTATATATAAACTATATATACTATATACTATAGTATATACTATATATAAACTATATATATATATATATATATATATATATATATATATATATATAAACTAAAACCTATACATGCACAATAGTCGGACGTTATATACTATAGTATATACTATATATAAAATATATAAATAAAAAAAAAAAAAAAAAAAAAAAAAAAAAAAAAAAAAACCTGACATGATTTTAGTTTTAAGAACCAATAAAAACAGGCCTGAAATATAATATTTATTTTTATAAATGCTTAGAAAGTAGAAGAAGACAAATTACCTTTGTACCACTTTGCCAAATTTTAAAGTAAAGCGTTTGAAATGTTATTAAACCATTAATTTTTTCAAACATTTCGTTCAAAGCTGAAAATTTATAAAATTAATTTTGCACTTTGTTTTACGCCCTAGTGACAATGAAATTAAACACATAAGCCTACTTACCGACGCTGTCTTCCCGTTCTTGCTGGTAACTTTCAATAATGACCCTTCATAACCCTGAAAATGAATACATTTATATTAGTAAGAATAATATTGGGATAAATTGCATTTATAAAAATGAACTTCAACTTTTTCTCTGAAAAGAAACTGATTTAATTTCCATTCGAACCATTGAAGCATCGAACCATATTGTTTAAAAAAATGTGAATAACTGTTAAAAATAACAAGAAAGCAAGTTAGAAGAATAAGATGGTAATTAATAAAACTATGCAAATCCTAAAAGTAATAAATTAAAAGTTAAATTAAAATGCATAAAACACATCAAGTTAAATATTAATTTGTATTTCGTTTTCTAAGAATATTTAATTCTGACAAAAGTTTTTAAGCATAATGTATTACTGTATTTCCGATCTTTCTGCTCTGTTTTGAAATAATGTTCATAGGATCAAAACAAAAATAAACTCTTCTGTAAACATCTTTTAGATATTTTTAACGAATTTCCATTGGAAAAATGAGCTACTTGAGCAGCCATCATGGTAAGATCCATAACCTTGAAATGATAATCGGTCCTGACATCTAGATTACTTTTCGAATTGGCGCGCGCGCACAAGGTATGTCGTAATTTTGGGCAGATTTGATTCAAATTTGGCACAAATATCACGTATGGTAATACCAGGTAAAAGGTGGTTAACCATCAATATTGTTGAATAGTTTCAAAATAGTAGCAATTTCAAATCATCAAAAATAATTAACTTTTTAGAAAATAAGATTTTACCATCGTAATGCATTAAAAAAGGCATAAATTAATATTTTGAATTTTCAAAACCCGTGATGTGAATTGTTTCGGCAGCGGTCAAGGTTGATGTTTGTATTTACATTTGAACGTTTAAAATGATATTATATGCATGGCTTAATGCTGACTAAGATGGTGAAATCTGAATTTCAAAAATAATAACATTTACTAACAATGGACAAAACTCCAAGATATGTTAGTAAATATATCCTAATTTTTGTATAAATTTTCAATTACTTTTGTTTATAATTCGTTCAGTGAGAAAATAAATGCTTTCCATGATAACGTTAGAAGCAATTTACAGGACAAAACTCCAAGATCTTTTAGCTAATATATCCTAATTAATGTATAAAATTGTTATTATTTTTGTTTATAATTCGTTCAGTGAGAAAATAATTGCTTTCCATGATAACGTTAGAAGCATTTTACAGGACAAAACTCCAAGATCTTTTAGCTAATACATCCTAATTTATGTATAAAATTGCTATTAGTTTTGTTTATAATTCGTTCAGCGAGAAAATAATTGCTTTTGTATGATAACGTTAGAAGCACTTTATAGGACAAAACTCCAAGATCTTTTAGCTAATACATCCTAATTTATGTATAAAATTGCTATTAGTTTTGTTTATAATTCGTTCAGAGAGAAAATAATTGCTTTCCATGATAACGTTAGAAGCATTTTACAGGACAAAACTCCAAGATCTTTTAGCTAATATATCCTAATTTATGTATAAAATTGCTATTATTTTTGTTTATAATTCGTTCAGTGAGAAAATAATTGCTTTCCATGATAACGTTAGAAGCAATTTACAGGACAAAACTCCAAGATCTTTTAGCTAATATATCCTAATTTATGTATAAAATTGCTATTATTTTTGTTTATAATTCGTTCAGTGAGAAAATAAATGCTTTCCATGATAACGTTAGAAGCAATTTACAGGACAAAACTCCAAGATCTTTTAGCTAATATATCCTAATTTATGTATACAATTGCTATTATTTTTGTTTATAATTCGTTCAGTGAGAAAATAATTGCTTTCGATGATAACGTTAGAAGCAATTTACAGGACAAAACTCCAAGATCTTTTAGCTAATATATCCTAATTTATGTATAAAATTGCTATTATTTTTGTTTATAATTCGTTCAGAGAGAAAATAATTGCTTTCCATGATAACGTTAGACGCATTTTACAGGACAAAACTCCAAGATCTTTTAGCTAATATATCCTAATTTATGTATAAAATTGCTATTATTTTTGTTTATAATTCGTTTAGCGAGAAAATGATAATTGCTTTTGTATGATAACGTTAGAAGCATTTTACAGGACAAAACTCCAAGATCTTTTAGCTAATATATCCTAATTTATGTATAAAATTGCTATTATTTTTGTTTATAATTCGTTTCAGCGAGAAAATAATTGCTTTCCATGATAACGTTAGACGCATTTTACAGGACAAAACTCCAAGATCTTTTAGCTAATATATCCTAATTTATGTATAAAATTGCTATTATTTTTGTTTATAATTCGTTTCAGCGAGAAAATAATTGCTTTCCATGATAACGTTAGACGCATTTTACAGGACAAAACTCCAAGATCTTTGAGCAAATATATCCTAAAACTACAAGCACAGTGACTACTGATTTATAAAGAATCTAGACAGATCGGATACGAAAGCAATTTGTAAAATGTTTATGCAAACTAGAAAGTAAGCCGTACAAAGGCGTACCAGGCAGGGCGAGGTTTCTGCTCCCCGCAGTGATGGGCCGCTGCTTCTTTGGTATGTTTGCGCCTCAACCGAACAGAAAGTTTACAATGCAAATTTACTTTTTGTTTTATATTGTTGGACAATGCAATAAAACCGATAATCGAGATATCTAAGGAATATAATTTTACCAACTACAATGGTTTACAGTTGGAACTCGTACTAAACAGTATTTATTTTCACATGAGCTGTTCCGTCAGCTACTGTTACTGTTTCCTTTCCTGTTTGGTTTAGCATTGTATAATCTTACTTTCAACTCGTCTTGTAGCGCATGCGACAATTGTCTTAAGACTGGTGTTGTACAGATGATAAGTCTTTGTTGGGAAAAGGTACTCTAACGATTTTGAATATAAATTATGGTATCTATATCTTGTGCGGAAATGCCAAGAGCAGAAAATATAAATGTATTTAATTAAAAAAGCAAGAAATTTGAGAAATACAGGCATATACCGTGTGGCCACATCACTCATTCGAAATGTTTTTAAAAACTGCGAATTTCTAAACTCGATATAATAATAATAAACCCATAAACACGTATGAAGGCTAAAAACACCGACTTAGCTCTCATTTAAAAGGTTGTAATAAGCTTTAAACGTTAATAACTATTAACATGGCTTTGAAAGACACGTAAATTTGTCTTTCCCCGTAACAGGAATTGTATTTGTGCTACAACTGATTGTATTTACAAGATTAGTCGACCAACAGCTGATTAGCTGATTAAAATTACGAGATTAGCCGAGCAATAGTCGATTATAATTACAAGATTAGCAGAATAACAGCTGACTATAATTACATGATTAGCCGAACAATAACTGATTGTAATCAAAAGATTAGCCGAGCAATATATGATTATAATTACATCATGAAGCGAACAACAGTTGATTATAATTACAAGATTAGCCGAATGACAGCTGATTATAATTACATGATTAGCCGAACAATAACTGATTGTAATCAAAAGATTAGCCGAGCAATATCTGATTATAATTATAACATTAAGCGAACAACAGCTGATAATAATTACGAGATTAGCCGAACAACAGCTGACTATAATTACGAGATTAGCCGAACAACAGGTGACTATAATTACGAGATTAGCCGAGCAATATCTAATTATAATTATAACATTAAGCGAACAACAGCTGATTATAATTACGAGATTAGCCAAACAACAGCTGACTATAATTACGAGATTAGCCGAACAACAGGTGACTATAATTACGAGATTAGCCGAACAACAGGTGACTATAATTACGAGATTAGCCGAACAACAGCTGACTATAATTACGAGATTAGCAGAACCACAGTTGATTATAATTACGAGATTAGCCGAACAAAAGCTGATTGTAATAAAATGATTAGCCGAGCGGTAGCTGATTATAATTATAAGATTAGCCGAACGACAGCTGATTATAATTACGAGATTAGCCGAACAACAGCTGACTATAATTACGAGATTAGCCGAACAACAGCTGACTATAATTACGATATTAGCCGAACAACAGCTGACTATAATTACGAGATTAGCCGAACAACAGCTGACTATAATTACGAGATTAGCCGAACAACAGCTGACTATAATTACGAGATTAGCAGAACCACAGTTGATTATAATTACGAGATTGGCCGAACAAAAGCTGATTGTAATAAAATGATTAGCCGAGCGGTAGCTGATTATAATTATAAGATTAGCCGAACGACAGCTGATTATAATTACGAGATTAGCTGAGCAATAGTTGATTATATTTATATGTTTAAATTATTATTACATTACTTATTATCTTATGTTTAGTTTTATATATATATATATATATATATATATATATATATATATATATATATATATATATATATATATATTACATTCTTAGATATTATTACTATGATTCTACGTATATTTTGGATAAATAAATATATCCTTTTCAATATTAATAAATTTATTGTTTCTCGATATATGATTCTATTAGTAGGCCTAAGTTAATGAAAGACAGGTACGGGGGCTGGGCAGAGTCCCTACTGAATTTACAAAGTTACAGTATTTTTGAAGCTCCCTGTATTTATAACTACTACCACAATGGTCAGGGTAGTCTTATAGTTATTACTATTAGAATCTAACGAGTTATACCTAATGCTTAGCGAGTATAAGAAAGGAAGTAATAACATTAATGCTAGGCGAGGTGAGGACAACGCCCTGCTACTTTCTGTGGGTGTTTTACTTTACTACCTGGAACCTGGGCACAGTAAGCACGAACCCAGGATAGTCTATCCGCGATACTAATCGATATGGCGTTGGTTTAAATCGAAGATAGAAAGCAAAACAAACAGTCGGCACGCACCGGTGTCGCTGCTGTGACGGAAAGGCTGTTATGAGTTACTGTTTAAACACATCTGCTGAGCTTCGTAGGAAAACTGGAATTCAGTAAATCAAACAGTTTTGTGTCACATTATTACTTAATTTTAACTTAAAAGATAGCAATTTAAGTTGTTATCATGGTAGAACTCTTACGTAAAGTGCATCAATCCAGATCTCTGAAACAGACTTTTAATGGCCGAAAAAATTTAACTGTACGTAAGTATGTTTTTTGTAAGAAATTGATCAAGGTCATTAGGCTATCTACTAATGCCAATTCAAACATTTTAAAATGGCAGCTTTTCAAAATATTAAATTTTACGTTACATTTATTTTGAAAACCTAAACATAATCAGCGTTACGACCAGTAAAAATGAAATAATTTTAATGACTTTTCTAATTTTATTTGTCTTAAATATAAAAAAAACAAATTCAAATACAAAAGCAACTTTTTAAATTACGTTGGAGAAAATTCATTCATTTAGTAATCCAACCTTACTTCTAGCTTGTTTTATGCTACACTCATTCATCTACTCTACACACACACACACACACACACACACACACACGCGCGCGCGCGCGCGCGCACACGCACACACACAACACATACACGCGTGCACACGCACGCACGAACGCACAAACAACACACACTCACATACACACGCACGCACGCGCACACGTACACACACACACACTTACGTACATGGATATATATATATATATATATATATATATATATATATATATATATATATATACACACACACACAACACATACACGCACGCACGCGCACACACAAACAACACACTCACACAAGCGCACGCGCGCGTGAGCACGTACACACATATATACATACACACACACACACACACACACACACACACACACACACACACACACACACACACACACACACACACACACACACACACGCACACACACACACACACACACACACACACACACACACACACACACACACACATTCACTACACTACAAAGATTGGCTAACTCTAAAGTGTGCGAGCTGTACTGAAAGAATGTATTCACCGGCCTAATTGTTTATCAAACGTTACCCAGGGATACGTGGCAACCTCCCAGTTTTCTTTAGCCTTATATATTCATAAGGGGCTCATTATGGGTGGACATAATTTTCCTAACTACTCAAGGAAACACAAGAATTTAAAATTGAATGAATGGGACCTCACCACATAACAAAAATCTGACCAACAAACCTCCGTGATGAGAATCAACAGTACTGGGGAACAATTAAAAGATATATAGCAAAGAAGCGTCTACAAAGCAGCTCAATAACGAACTGGGAAGTCACCAATTAGAAGCGGGAGAGTTGCCCACCTTGAATCCTTTCTAAATCCTAGACTTTATGAAGAGACTAGGGGTGAAGAAAGCGCTGTAACTGAACACCACAGGAATATAAAAAAGCGGGAACAATAGCTCTACAAAGAAGTGTAATAATAACTCTAGAAATTCATTTATCCAACTCTTTGGATTTTCGTTTAAAAGTTATTAGGTAATAGTGTTCGAAAATTTCTTTCTGTCCCGTCAGCAAAACACCATTACTTTTTTAAACAACTGAAAAGTTTTGTTGTTTCTGTTAACTGTACTTCACAAAATATATATATAGAAAATATAGTAAACACAGTGGGGGTCTACCCTTCAAATTCAGGTTTTTGCTGCAAAGGGGCCGAAAATAGTTTGGAAATTGCTTATATATTGATAATTAAGAATTAAGAAAGATTAATTAAATAAAGTGTTATTATTATATTTTTCAATATTGTTTTGGAAGTACATACGTTTAAAATTCATAACGAATCTTGAATTTATGAGAATTCTGTAAATTCTTTTGCTTAACGTTGCTTTTTGAGTTAGGCTAATGATGACGAGGTACTGGCGTTAACGGAAAGGAGAAAATCTTAACAGCAGTAACTGTAATCCCGAACCTACGATCTTGAGGCAAGTTCAGAGATGCAGCAGATTGACCGGTGTCTTAACCACCTCGAACACACCGGTCATCTTAAACAATAATAAAGGTCCCTTATAAGAATTTAATTTTACAGCTAAATGATGACAATTGTGATCTTTATTGCACTGCAAGACTTGTAATATTATAAATTTCACTTCATATTATATTGATTAACATTTATCGGAACATTTTTAAGTAGTTAGTAATTTAAAACTTAATAAATAATGGTTTTGACTAACGAACCCAACGATTAGATCATTCCACTCTCAAAGCCAGAATTCAAACGACTTTAATGACTGGAATTTCCAAATAAAAGTTCGTAAAAAGCAAATCTATTGAAATCTAATATCCAATTAATTCCAGTGAAATAAATGATTTTATTTGTAACATTTACGAGTGTTTTAAATTTACATAGCAAACATGTATACGGGAAGATAAAGTACAAACGTAAAATATTTATCTCTTTCATACCAATGTCAGTTCAACGGATATGGGTAAATATAAAAACTGTTCTTTTAATCACCGGTAGCTGTAAATTTTATTCAAATAATCGTAAAATATTCAATCTTTTTTTTGGTTTAATCACTTTTCGATATTCGATACTAATCGACATATTCTTTTCGTGACATTTATTTTTTTATGTCAACAATGAATTACGTCATTTAAATTTACTTTATTCGATTTTCTGAGTTCATTAACCCTTGAGTGGGCACGCTAGCGGCAAATTGGCCGCAATCTTTTATTTTCGCACCTTACGGTAGGTATCGATGGAGAAATGTTTTCAGTGCTTGAGTATTTGTCAAGACCACCTTGAGGGACACGAACTGTATAAAAATAATACCACCTTATCTTCAGTCCGTCTGGAAATAAGGCATGAATGCGAGATAGTTATGTCTGCGGCCAAGTTGCCGCGGCGCGTCCAGTTGTGTAACTGCTTTCGTAGTGTTATTCTCACTATATTTGTGCATACGTAGTCACTTTTACCCTTATTTTTTGTTTTGTTTAGTGTTTAGTGTTTTAGTTTAGTATTTTTTTACCGTGTTTCTATTCTATTGACGAAGATTCCAAAAAGTCTATTGTAAATTTAGATTATAACGCTACAAAATGTGGTGTTGATACTGTCGATCAAATATGTGCCAGTTACTCGACATGCCGAAGCACGAGAAGTTGGACAATCGACCTTTTTTTGGCATTTAGACATTGCCGGAATAAATGCAAATATAACCACCTGAATTACAGTGAGCGAAGACGAAACTTTTTGAAAAAAATTAGCACTCAGTTTCATGAGTAGACACTTGAAAGCCAGAGCGACTATCCTAACTCTTCCAAAAGATCTTCAAGTTTTTTTTTTTGGGAAAATATAAGTTATTGGCAAATGAACAGGCTCAATTACCAACACGTATACCTATTTGTCATATTTGCGGATACCCAAAAATAACAGAACCAAAATTGTCTGCAAAGAATATAATAAGGATGTTTTAAGAATCACAGCCGTATGACCGCTGTTTGCACAAACTGTTTTGCACGAAACTGAAGCAATGGACTTTGATTCAAACTAAATTTGTAAATATTAATTTTTAAATTTTGGTTTATAAATTTAGTTTTTTGATAAGTGTGACCACTAAGAATTCAGTAATATTTGTCATGTTTCTTGTATAAAATGAAATCCATTTTCAGACAAGTGTTTGTGTTCATTAACTATTGTCTATGTTACAAATATTAAATCTTTTTTAAATAATATAACTATTAAAAAACTGAAAATTAAAATAAATCAATTAGAAACAAAGTAAAATAAAAAAATAATGCAATGTGTCCACTTAAATTAGTTTACATGGGTACAAAAGCGGAATTAGGCATTGCGGCCAAATTGCCGTGATACACCTAGGCGCGTTTAGCGAAGGGTTAATACTTAGATTTGTTTATGCCATTAACCTTATATAAATCAAGTTATGAAACATAGAAGTCGAATTAAATGGTAGAAAGACAGAAGTGGCGAAAATAAGGAACGCAGCAGAACGTGAGTAGATTAAAACAGTGAAAACATGCAGTCCGTTATACGTTGTTCGGACACTTTTTCTAACTCTGACATTTGTAAGTCACATTAAATACCAAATCCCTCTTTATAACAAAGTTATTTATGCACACGTGATTATTTATGATCACTTTAGATCATCTTTGGATAACACTTATCTCAAAAGCAAATGCCATTTTCGATAAAATGTTGACCACTAGCAACACTTTGAAACATTAAATGAACTATGTTTAGCTTTGTAACACAAACTACAGAGCAATAACTTTCTGTTGAACTTTATGTAGATATTTGAACCTTTTTGTAAATGAATTGTTTAATATTTAAATACTAAATATTATTGAATAAAAGTTGATTCTAGTTCAGTGAAAAGAGCAATATTTAGAAAACAAAGTTATTAATTTTATCTTTTGTAGAAGCCGAGAAAATGATTTATAATGTTGAAAAAGTTTAACTATTGGGAAACTATTTGAAATTACACCTAAGCATGCCTGACCAAGTTAACAGTGTTGCCAAACCAATAAATACGTAGAGAACAATTAGTCCATCTGTGGCCATTGATAGAGCAAGAATATTTTATTGTATTGGTCTACAGTTTATACACTTTCAATTTCAAAGAATTTCGAAAATTCATAACGCTCGTTTAATGTAAATTGTAAATTTTATTCAAATAATCGTAAAATATTCAATCTTTTTTTTGGTTTAATCACTTTTCGATATTCGATACTAATCGACATACTCTTTTCGTGACATTTATTTTTTTTATGTCAACAATGAATTATGTCATTTAAATTTACTTTATTCGATTTTCTGAGTTCATTAACCCTTGAGTGGGCACGCTGATTAAAATGGTGATATACAATATTTAAATAAAGTTTAAGATGAAAAGTTATTATTTTTTTAAAGATTGAAAATGACAGCCATTTTGAAACAGATTAACGGATTTTGCTGGTTAACGAACTTGTTAAAGTGATTTTTTTGCCAAGTTTGAATCAAATCGGACTAAAATTGTCAATGTGAGTGTGCTAACCCCCCCACACACACAACCTAAAAAATGATCTATAGGTCATTTAAAAAATGATCTATAGGATGGGCGCTCATTTTAAGGTTCTGCGTTATGATTGTTACCATGATGGTGCTCCAATTTCCCAATGAAAATTCACTAATGCAGTAGAGTTAAAGATTTTAGTTTATCATGTTTGTATTAATTAATTTGTTAGTATCGTATGGATGTCATTCTGGAATGTACTTCCTCAGACCAAGGGCAAAGAAAGCTGTTGCTCTGGGACTGTATGCAACAGTATTCCAGGCTGAAGTAATGACCATTAATGACTGTGTTTGGGAGAACATGAAACAGGACATCGAGAAGGTACATAATCATATTTATACCGACAGTCAGACAAAAATAAAAACCGTGTCTTACGATTCAGTTCAAGTTGGACTGAGAATGTCGGAGAACTTCAACGTTCTGTCCCTGGGTAACTGGGTTAATTTTCACTGGTTTCCGGAGCATAAGGGGATTAAGGGTAATGAGGAGGCAGAACGACTGGTTGGACTGCGATCTTTTGAGTTTATCGTAACCAAGGGATCTTCTCAATCTTTGGTTATAAATATATGGATTGACAAGCAACACAAGGCAAGATAGGATAACCTTTTTGGTCATTTTCGTAGCAAGCGCCTCTTGGGTAAAGTTCATCATAGAGGACTTAGAGGCAGACATCTTGGGTAGTACACAACTCAGGAAAATCATGGGACTCATTTCTGACCATTATGGTCTGACGGTGCATACATGGACTAAGGTACGAAGTACGAAGAAACTGTGTGTAGATTAGCAGTAAAGAGCAGGAAACTGCAGAGAACACAATTTATTATTGGGAGGCTCTTGCTAGTATTAGGATAAGAGCTTTTGGTTTTCAGGACCCTAGGATCCTCCAGCAGGATGAGATAGTCAGTGTATTGTTGGAACTTACTAAGGGTATCAATCTGTCGAAGTAGTACTTAAGAGGTTTAGGTCGGTCGATCGAAGTGCCTTGGATTTTACAATCCATTCCTCTAGTATATATCTAACTATCTATCCTAGGACGTCATTAATTTTACTTAACTTTAAGTTAGAACCTAATAAGTGGAAAAATAATAAAATTACGACAGTAATTGCCGTCTCGAACTTACAACCTTGAGGCGCAAGTTTAGGTACTACTAAGTCGTCCACAGAGCCTTAATAGTTGAATAAAAACACTGTAGGCATGCTGTTGAAATTTGTGTCTTTTTTAATGATGACAATTTTAAACAAATTTGTTCTCTCTATTATTAAAAAATTGGAATATCTTCAAGAAGCATGCAACATATTACAGCCTACATAAAAGTAAAATGGTAGTAATAACAACTGGACACTTACCTCGTATGCCCGAAATAAAAGGTATAATTCTCTTGGTTTTGCATCCATTGGTAGTCCACTCACGAATAAAGTCCGAACCTAAAATACACAATTTCAATATTAGAAAATTAAAAAAAAATATTTTTATTCTAATAAACATTTATAAGATAATAAATATCCTTACAGTGGCAAAACAGAACGTGATAGTTTTAGTTTAACAGAATATAAAAAATGAGGTTGCCTTGAAATAGATACAAGCAATAAACTTTTATCATTAAAAAAATAAATTATTTTGCATTTGAAAATTGTTTTTTAAAACATTTAACGTGTTGTTTAACATGTATGCTATTTTTAAAATATCTACTTTGCAGATTTATGATATTTAAATCATTACTTGATCATTAAATCATTTAAATCATTAAATCATTGATCATTTAAATCATTACGTGATTTTAAATCACTTTACTTTAGTGAGTAACGTAAAACGTTTTAAGACAACACAATACTGTCTGTTTGCTAATTTAAGCAATAGCGTACACCACATCTTCCGTAAAAGTTTTATTACAAGAAGTAAATTAAAATATTTTTTGACTAATATGATAGGAGAATTATTTTCTGAAACACTAATCTGGTCCATTGACCAGTTAATAGGAGAAGTGCGGTGTTGTTACATCAGTTGCCTCGAGTGGTGGCCACCAAATACGGAGCGAAGTTGCTCTGAGAGCAGCGGACTACGCATTTAAAGCCTAACCTATTGTCTTTAGTATAAGTAAGACCACTGAAAGCGTAACGAAGCTGAGCAGAGTCAAGTGACGTCGCTGAGATCTACTTCGCGCGCCTCGATTCTATCTAGTTTCGGTTTTGCTTCCTCCACCACAATAATATCGCCTCCAAACTTATTATTTATCGTTACCTAGGTTACCGACATAGTTTCTTAGAATCCGTTACAGTAGGCTAGATATTTAGATTTAAAAGATACACGCGTTCTTTAAACTGACTGAACTCCGTTTCCGGTTGCTGTTGCGCTCCGCTTGGTTCAGCTCAGTGTAGCTCCGCTCCGCATTTGGTGGCCGCCTGGCCATAATATAGTAGAGATGTGGCAGAAAACACCAAACTGTTAAAAAAAACTGCTTTTCTATTAACGACAAACAAACTGTTTTTTCAAACGGAAACAAACAGTTTGATTTGGACTAGTTCGTGATTGGTTAAACAAGGAACAGCTGTTGGGACTTCCCCAACACCAACGTTCTATTCGAACGTTGCCGCAAGCGCTAAAACTTTTTCCTGCTGTGTTTTCTGCTAACTGTTTTCCTCCTGCTTTTCTTCAACCTGCTTTTATGCTTTTTCCCTTTATTTCAAAGTTTCTTGTTTCTTGTTGCTTGTTGCTTGTAGTGAAGTAAGAACTGTTTGGGCGTTGTCAACGTTTATCTCTATTTTGTTGCGAGTTGTTTGAAAGTTTTAAATGTAAAATTTGTTGTACAAACATTTTTAAACTGTAAAATCAGCCATAATTGTATTTTATATTAGTTTTTCTCCGTAGTTTACTTTGTGTTTAGAAATTTAAAAATATTTAGTGGACAATTTTGAAAGTTTTCTTTTACTTTTTTTATGTTTTTAGAATTAAGTGCATAGTTTTTAATTATTTATTGGATGTGTGGACTTTTTAAAATTCACAATATCTACTCTTGTATATATCTTGAATAATTTTAGGTTATTATAGTACTTTTTCTAAAATTTTGCGAAATACATCTGAACATAATCAAATCTTTTAGTGTCATATGTTTTAAAATTATGGCTAATCGTCAAAGAAGTACAATTTGGAACTATTTTTTAAGGCTGAGAATGAAAAGGCTTTTTGCAATATATATTAATAACCTATAATTTTGTAACTATATAGAGCTAATTTTATTTAAACACATTTGGCCTATGTTCTTATTGAGCCTATGTACTATATTGTACATATTTTACTGTATGTACTATATTGTACTTATTAAGGTTACTTTTTTCAGTGTTGAAAAGTGAAAACCTACTTTATCCCAAATCAAAATATGACAGTAATATCTCACATTTTGTAAATACATAACCTAATTTTATTTAAACGTATTTTTTATATTTATTATCAATCATCAATATTTTTTAATTAACTAAAAATATTCTAAATTGTTTGCATTTCAGTAAATATGCAAAGAACTATTTAATTTTTAAGTAAAAAAAAGCTTCTTTTTTTCTAAATGATTTACACCCAAAAACAGTTATGGACATGGTGGTAATGGGGATGAAAAAGTAGTCTTAGAAAACTGAACGTTTGTGCTTTATGTTTTAGCTGCTAATACAACTTCGAGTTTCAGTTTTCTAAACCTGTTTTTTTTCCAACTGTTTTAAAAAACAGTTTTTTCTCAACAAACAGTTTGTTGATATTTTATAAAAATAGCAGAAACGCCCATCCCAATAATATAGACAAATATTCCCATGCACACGTATTCGTTTAATAGCGGGGAAACAAACTGGCAACACTGCTCTTTCCCGATTGGTTGTCTCAAGGTCACAGTACGAATAGGCCTTTAACGTCCTAAACTCGTGATGCGAGGTATAGTTATTATTTGAATTTGTAGCAGAGGGACAGTTATTGACGTAATTAATTTAACTTGCCGCCATTTTTAAACATGTTGATTCATTCTTGACTAAAAAGTCTTATTGAAAGTACGACTGTATAGTTGAAGTATTTTATGTATACATGTATACTTAGAAATCAATTTAATATAAAATCTACTTTAAAACAAATAATTTCGATCGCACTCGATGTGTTGCTTTATCAAAAGACGATGAGTATATTCTATCAATAAGTCTGAATTTATTTCGGCGTTCTCACAGAAAGTCGTTAAATTTACAGAGGGTGGTTACACATATCGCATTTAGAAGGGGTGGAAATGCCACGCTAGCTTCTCATTTAGTGCAGGCTGCAGGTGAGGGGTGGCAGCCCCTTTTCTACCCCGTCGAAAAGTCATTTTATGTATAAGATACATTCATGCTACAACACAAAGGGAGGAAATTGAAAACGTGGTAAAATATCTTGTCTACAGTTTAATTGTTTACCACTAATGATTATGTTACTTCGACATTAATTACTCGTAATTGGGTGACAGTTGTTGTTACTGGAATGTGTTTCAAACAAAGTTTTGGCGACATGTGTTTTCAACGTTTAAAATTTTCCGTGTTTGGGTTTACGCGCGTAAGTGAATTTATTAATTATTGTGAACTTATCATTTTGTAGTTTTAATACGAAATAATAATAATAATTCTCTCGCTGACGTGATAGAAACGAATTTACAAAAATAATTATTTTATCTACTTTATTTTTAAAATTATGATTTCATTATTACAAAAGCAGCATTAAAATCTGTTTATATTAGCATTTCAAACTTTGAAATTGCACTGATAATACTGAAATGGATTGACAGCTGACAAAATTGAAGTTCTTAATTTAAACGTATTTTGAAATTTAAAAAATGCTGATTTATGCAGTTTACAACACTGATTACGATAATAAAATCAGCCGATCAGGAAAAGACGGCTGAGATTTTGTTGGCACATTGTCAGAATGGATTTAACGAGGATGAATAAACAAATTTTTGACAAGATATTCAACTTGAAGAGTCAGGGAGGATACACCAAGAGGATGAAAGAAGAACTCAGGAGACTGAGAATCACGGATGAGGACTGTCAGGACAGAGACCAATTTAGGGAAAGACTTTAAAATATAAAAGTTCTTGTGGAGGGAGAGGAAGGAACGCAGGGGAGGAGGATGGACAGAGGAGAGAAGGGCGAAGCAATCTGAGTGAATGAAGGAAAAATGGAGGAAGAGTAAGAAAATGAAGTGATATTTGCGTGGTCTTTACTTTTGTCTGTCCGCAGAGAAGAAGAATAATTATAAGATGTATACGAAATTTATTAAATACCAAATGCTGTGTAATATGCTTTTGGATTCGCTTATTTTGTGTAATTTTGTCTATATTTGGATTAATTTGTATACTGGCAGGAAACTGTAAATTTTCAGGCGCGTTAGTTAGCTTATAACGGGATATTTCGTCTTAATTGTGATAATAATAGGAAGTGTTTGTTCAAAAACTTTCGCTAAGCCAAATTGACGAGTAAAACAGTACTAGGAGATCGTGTACATTTTTAAAATTACTATTTGGGACGAATTTCCAAAACTTGATTGCTTTCGTTTTAAATAATTTCCTTAATTATTTACCAAATTATGCTGAATATCAATTACCTCCACCTGGATTTCAAAAAGGAAATTAATTATTTATCGAAGAGAACCTGGGAAATAATTTGAACGTCATCATACGGTGCAGTATTTCGAGTATTCTTGTAAACTAGCAAATCGCAATACAAATGAACTCAATGTGCCACTGCTTAGAGGCTATTCTAAAATAAAAGTTGTATTTATGCATTAAAGTTGCTATGTGGTATTTATTATTATGTGGTATTTATTGCTTTTGAATACCGCAAGCTGTAAAAATAAAATATTTGCGAAATTCTAAAAAGTAAATTTATTAAACCGTTCCGCGGCGACATCGTACAGTTGGTCATTATTAAGATAGCCGGTGTTCCATTGTTGTCGTTATCAGAATTCTGTTCCCAACGCTTTTAACTGTTCTAGCTCGAAAATATTTATGATTTGGTAATAATAATATCGCTCGCTCGAAATATAAAACGAAAAAGATCCTGTGACAGGAAAGGACACAGTACACAATATAACCACAGTGGCGATTTATAATTGTTTGAATACAACGCTGTAATACTGTTTAAAACAAATGTTGTTCAGAGCCAATCCATTGAACAATTATTTTGCCAGCAGAACTGAAACAGTAAAGGAACAACGAAAGAAATGTTTTTGTGTTTTACGTAAAATACTTTACGCGTCAAAGTTAAAATTATTCAAAATTTTCCAATTCTCTTTCTGCACGTGTTCTAACTTATATAATTCCTGCGTGGAGCTCCCGTTGATTTAATAATTCAAAACCCCCTTCACAGCGCCCCCTCCCCGTGTAACGCGAAAGGCTTTTTCACTACGCCAATTGCAGCACGACTCCTTCACGTAATACAGAAATTGCCTCCCTAAATAATTTAGCCTGTGTGTTACGGAACTGATATGAGGCAAGAGCATGAACTGTGCATGAAACGATAACTCACAAGCGGGCTAATGGAATATGCTGAAGAATTACCATATTATCACGGTAAAACCCAAGCCCGAGAGAGTGCAACTTGAACAAATCCCGACATCTAGTAAGATGGTTTCTATCGTTTTACCATATGATTTCATGGTAATTGTTTGCAATAATCCATCAAGGACGGATTAGAAGGGGGAGTAGGGTCGACCGTCCCTCCAGAGACGAAAGAAGTAAAATAAAATAAAAGACACAAACTTTACGTCGATAAAACTTCCGTAGGCATATATTTTTAGCTTCTAAGTGATCTGGGTATTTTCGAATAGGGTCAAGGAGACATTTGAGGGGT